>JAMZAV010000009.1:0-600000 GCA_024449915.1 Sweltsa coloradensis | reverse complement strand
TTAGTTCCTTTTAAATTAAGATCTTTTAACAAGAACTTTTTTGACAAAGTACCATAACTTAAGAAAGTTCCTTATGCTGAGGAACTTGCCCAAGACTGATGGGATGGGGATGAGGTATCCTTTTTATCAACTTTTAAACACTAATTTATTTAAAGAAATAAAGAAATACTAAATTATAATCTATAAGCATTTTAAACAGCAATGCAAATAGTGGAACCTCGCTCCAACGATTTTTAAGGGACTGAGTAAAAAAAATCTTGCAGGCGGGAAATCGTTCCAACAAGGATTACACAAAAAATTTGAATTTTACAGAATGCGGTCTATTTTATTGGTGTAGTGCCTAAACACGCGTCAGCTGGTAGCGATCGATACTGGTAAGTTTGTCACTGCGCAGGTCCCGAATTCTATGTGATGATGCAAGACGCGACGCGTCAGTCCGACCTACACGGAGAGCCCTAGAGATAGCACTTTCCTGCTGCACTGTCTCACTATACGGCACGCCTTCTGCGCAGTGCACCTGTGCCGCGTCAGTCTGGTAGACAGAGCTATCAAGACAGGCTCGCTCCTCTCTCGACTCCACGCCTACTGCGCAGAGCGCCTGCGCCTTGGACTAGCAAGACAGCTGGCTCGTAAGGCGAGGCCGGCCCGCCCGGCTTGGTCGATGCACTCGGGCGGGAGTTGAGCGCGTAATACTTTACGTAAATGTTCGGGTTTTTTTCTGTTTTTTCGAGAGTCGTTGCAGCAGAGTAATTAGGAATAACTAATGCAATTTTGATCTGGGGACTTACAAATTCATCGTTCGAGGCGGGAAATCATTATTTTTGGCGCTTTTAAAAGACGTTAAGGCTGGAAAATTTAACATTGGTTTAAATGGGAAAAAGTAGGGACTTAGTGAAATCGTCGTTGGGGACGGGAAATCGTCATTGGGGACAGGAAATCGTTGCAGCTGTGATCATTGGACCGAAGTTCCACTGTAACACTATTGCGTGTTAAAATAAAGTTCTGCTTCAAAGCTAAATAAACACACACAACTTCACAGACCGGCACTCCAATCTAAACAACATTTTACTTGGTGAACGTTCCTTGAAAGTCTCTCTCGCTAACGTGTTTCAGGACGTGAGTGGTAAGACTGTGGCCCTGAGTCACCAGGCTTGCCACCAGCTGAACTTCAGTGGCTCCCTGCCTGCGGTGGCGCCCCTGTGTTCCCGTATACGAGCCGTCTTGGAGCTACTGGTGACGCGGGCCGAGCCCCCTCACGTCTGGTTCGTTCCCTCGACCCTGTCCAGCCCCAGGCTACACGAGGCCTTGCGCTTCGGACTGCTCGAGCTGCAGGAACACTGGGAGACCTTCCTCGACCGCAGGGACCACGTCAAGGAGGTGAGGGGTGGACCAGGGTCCACTAGCTTTTGTTTTAACTAGGCCATTAAATTTAAAATGTAATATTTTAATTTTTTTTACAAACTTTGATGTTTTAGATGTTTCATGATCGTTTATGTGCTAAATCTACTTATTTGTCCTAAAATTGACATCTACTGGTCATCTATTGCTAATAATTGTAGCTCAGACAGTTTTTTTTTTCAAGAGCAGCCAGGTAACTAGTTATTAGTTAATACAATTCAGAAATTAAGAAAATCCATCCCGTCCCGGGTTCGAACCCGGGTCTCCCACATTCCAGGTAGATCTGAATTGTAGTAACATGCATTTAGATCTATAATACAACTACAATTCAGAAGTTAAAAGGTTTACCTTGTCGGTGGCTTAGTTGGCTAAGGTGCCTCTCTGAAATGTGGGTGACCCGGGTTCGAATCGGTGGATTTTTTTAATTTCTGAATTTTATTTTATTAAATATCAAACATGTGGGTGCAGCAATGAGAGATTGGCATTGAAAGAAGAAAAGGTAGGAATATGCATACAAACAACAGCCAAGGAAATTGAGACAGAAAGTATAACTGTATCAAAAGCAAGCAGACCTCTCGGCTTAAGATTGGGGTTAGCATAAAAACCGGTGGGAGATGCACCATAAGTAACAGATTAGGATAAACACAAGGAGGAATGATATAATGGGTGGAAGGGTGGCTCAATGGAAAAGGAGGAACCACAATTGGAATGGTTAAGAGCTGGGGTAGCCTAGTAGTGAGAAGTGGAAGTTGATGTACAGGCATTAGGTAAAATGAGCAAACATATTGAACAACTGAGTGAAAAAGGTAGAAATGTTGGAAAGAAGAGAGATAAAGAAGAAGGAAAGGCAGGAGTGTTAGAACAAGTGTACACCAGTATGAAAGGGGTGGTGGAAGAATGCACTACAGAGGTGGTAACATCCAGCTGGATCTGGAAAAACATATTCCAGGCTGGAACAGGAAATGGAAGAACACAAATGAGATTGGTGAGTGTTGGAGAAGAATTGGAGGAGGAACAGGAGGGAAGAAAATGTTGATAATAGATTAAATAACATGTGGAGAAGAGAAACAACAAGAATATTAGACATTGGTATACCACATGCTGAAGACCTAAGACTAGGCAGCAAAAGAGCTCGTGAGCACATGGTAGGTTTGACCAAAAGCAAGGTTTAGGTATCGCAAACGCCAGACAACAAAGTTGGTCACAAATTGGCGGTACAAAAGAACATCCATAGAAGCAAGTCACCTTGCCACAAACATCAGGTGGGTGAAGCAAGACCAAAAAGAGACGAAACAACAACCGAGTAATAGAGCTCAAGGTGGGTCTAGGCCAACAGCACACAGAAACAACAGACCTAGAAGATGCAATGCAAGACATTGAAGTTGGGCACAAGTCCGGTGTAGAACATAAACAAGACAGAAGTAATTCACCATGTCACAAACAGCAGTGGGCAAATCAATACCACACAATGAAGTTGGTCACAGTTGGGTGTAGAAAATAACAAAGACAGAAGTAAGTCAACTTATCAAAAACAGCAGGTGGGTGAATCCATTACCAGACATTGAAGTGGTATGCAACTATGATACAAGAAGCTCAACCAGGACAAAAAGCATTAGGTATACTAATTGGAGATGTGTCGGGTACAACAGCAAATAATTTTTGTGTTGGAGTGGAGTACAGGGCTAGGGTTTACCCAGGTATCAGGATAAATGAACTTAAAAAGAAGGTAGAAGAGTACAAATCAGATGGAAATATAGAAGTGGCGGTTATATGTGCAGGGAACAGAGAGAAGTGGGCTGGAGAGGAAAGGCAGTAATGCTAGGGAATCTACAAGGCTTACTTGTATTGGCAAGAGAAAGTTTTATAATGCCAAGATAGGCATGTGTGGGGCTAAGCACCTGGAGAGGTTTAAGCTTAGGTGTCAATAATGATATAAAAGAAATATGCAAGAGGATTGAAGTAGAATATATAGACATGAATGGGGTGGAAGGAATAGAAAGAAATGGAACAGAGCAAGAGAAGTGGGATAAGAGCAAAACACTTCGTAATGAGCAACAAGGGAAAATGGCTAGGCCTAGATGTGAATGTAAGAAAAAAAGGAAAAGAATCTGAAACAATGTGCCAGAAGGATTTTCACACAAGGTGGGTGTGGAGAAAAAGAAGTTAGGCATAGACCGTGGACAAAGGAGAAAACCAAACAAAAGAGGGAGAACATCATCACACAGGAAAGAAGGAAAGTTATAAATGTGGGCACAATAAATATAGTGTCACTTAATGGTAAAATCGAAGAGATCATTGATGTCATGAAAGAACAGAAACTGTGTGTAATGGGACTCAGTGAGACAAAGTGAAAGGGTGTGGAAACAAGAATCTCAGAGAAGGATACAAGCTGTGGTGGTCTGGAGGAGTGGAGGGAAGAAATGGGGTAGCATTTGTGGTAAGCCCTGATGGAAAGACAGTATCGTAAATGTGAAAAGCCATAGTGATAGAATGCTAGAATGATACAGATGTACATCTTGTGCGATGACAGCATGACAATCGAATTCATTCAGGTGTATGCGCCTCAAACAGGAAGACCAGTGGGTGAGAAGGATGAGTTTGTGGCAAAATTAGAAGCAATTATGACATCGAATACTATTGTAGTAATGGGGGATTTTAATGCAAGAATAGGAAAAGATAGAAAAGGATTTGAAGAGGTTATGGGCAGACATGGGATAGATGCAAGAAACAGAGATGGAGAGAAATTGTTAGAAATGTGTGCCAGAAACTCATTAGTTATAGGAAATAGTTGGTTCAAGAAACGTAGAACCCAACAAATAACGAGATATGGCTATGGTGAAGACAGATCAGAGACAGTAATTGATTATCTATGTATAGGAAAAGAAGTAATGAGAAACCTTGAGGATGTGAGGGTAATGCCATCAATATCATTGGATGGAGACCACAGGCTGGTGTTGGGGAAGTTTAGAATGATGGTACAGACACAAAGAGATAAAGAACCGGCACAAAAGACTAAAAGTGTGGAAACTGCAATCTCCGATAGTGCAAGAAGAGTTTATGACAAGAATTAGTGACCAAACACCTACAAATGAAGTGGGAGAAATAGAAGAAGAATGGCAAAACTTTAAGAGGTTTTTTGTGTCAGTGCAGAAGAGCTGTGTGGAAGAGTCAGTGGAAGGAGGAAAGAGAAAGAAACGCGATGGTGGAACGAGAGGGTACGAGATGCGGTTCGGGAGAAGAAACTAGCTTGGAAAAAGAATGAAAAGTGCAAATCCACAGAAAATGAGTACGAGTACCGTAGGCGAAAAACCGATGTGAAACAAATTGTGAAGGAGGAGAAAGACAAAGCAATGGAAGAATTGCTGGTAAATTAGAAGATGACTTCCAGGGAAATAAGATAATTATGTACGGACTAGTAAAGACAAAAAGACAGAAAGGGAAGAACAAAGCTCATGGTAAATGAAAATGGCCAAGTTACAAACAACCCACAGGAAATACAAGAAATGTGGAGGAAATATTTCAAAGATCTGCTAAATGTACAGGTTAGTGAAAATTTAAATGCAGAGAAAGAGAAAGAGGCAAGTGGAGAAGATGAAGAGACGAGGTAACAGAACAAGAGGTGGCTCGGGCGTTAGGAGCCATGAAGAATGGTAGAGCTCCGGGAGTGGATGACATTTCTGTGGAAATGATCAAAGCATCAGGTGGCGGAAGGAAGAGATGGTTATTTCGAGTAATAAGTGCTGCGTGGAAACAAAGAAAGGTACCGGAAGATTGGAAAAGAGGTATAATTGTACCGCTGTTTAAGAAAGGTGACCGTAAGAAATGTGAAAATTATAGAGGGGTGACATTAATGTGTCAGTGTGCAAAAATTTATGAGAAAGTTATAGAACTAAGACTGAAGGAGGTATATGACCAGATCTAAGAGCAAGAAACAATATGGGTTCAGAAGTGGACGGTCTACAATTGATCCCATATTTGCTATAAGACAGACAATGGAGGGGAGATGGCAAAATGGGAAAGAAATGCACATTGTGTTTTTGGATCTGGAGAAGGCATACGATCGCCTGCCTAGAGAGAAAGTATGGGAGTGTCTAGAGATAAAGGAGTGGGAAGAGGTTTAATAGACAGGATACAAAGTACATATCAAGGAGTGAAAGTTGTGTACAGACAGATATGGGTAGGTCAGAATGGTTTCAAGTGAATGAGGGCTGCGACAAGGTAGTGTGTTATCTCCAACACTCTTTACTGTGTAATGGATGAAATTATAAGAAGAGTGGAACCAAATACAGATGAAGGGACACAAGAACATTAGTGTTTGCGGACGATGTGTTGATTTGGGGTGAGTAGTGCCAGAGAAGTGCAGGAGAGGTGGACAGATGGAACGAAGTTACTACAGAGTTTGGCCTAAAAATCAATCAGAAAAAAGAGTGAATGTTTGCGTATGCAAAAGAAGACAAAGGGCAGGTCTAGAGACATAGAAAATATTGTACTACGTGGAGAAGTCTTAGAAGAAAAAGAAGAATTTAAATATTTGGGAAGTATATTGACAAAAGATGCAAAAGTGTGTAGGGAAGTGTCATCTAGAGTGCAAAAAGCAGAAGGGTTTTATCAATTGGTGAGAAAGTTACTATGGAATGAGTTGTTCCCACAAAAATGTAAAATTTTGCTGTATAAGGCATATTTTGTACCTATATTAACATATGGGGCAGTAACATGGGCAGTGGGAACAAAGAAGAGAGTCAGTTGGAAGCAGCAGAAATGAATTTTTTAAGAAGTATAAAGGGAGTTACAAAGATGGACAAGATAAGAAGTAATGAAATAAGGAAAGAACTGGATTGGAGAGATTGAAGTTTAAGCTAGAAGAGAACGTCTAAGATGGTTGGACATATGAATAGGATGTGGGGGGAGAGGATTCAGACGAGAATTTGAAGCGGCAGAGGAGGGGAAAAGAAGAGTAGGAAGGCCAAGAGAAAAATGGGAAAGATTAATTCAAGAAGACGTTGGAAAACGGAATGAAGTGTGGGAGCATGTGGCAAGAGTAAAGCTGTGGGAGGACAGAAGAGAGTGGAGTAAATTGGTGGAGAAGAAGGAGTTGGATGATGTGGAAGAAACACTAAGTCTGGCAAGCTTAGTATCTACAGTTTCATGCCCTTGATAATGGTGGAAAACCACCACTCAACCCGACATAGTTGGAACTGAGTTATGATGATTATTATTATCACCAATTCCACCTACGGGAGTGTTTCCCAACTATCGAAACCGAGAAATAGTTAACAGTTATAATTACTATTTGAATTATGATCTAATAATTTTACTTGCCACCCTTTCATTCTTCATCCCATAATCCGTCTTGTTTATAACACTTGTGGTTTCCACTAGGAACTACATTCAGCGGTCACTTTCAGAAACAGGTTCCAAAGTAGTTAACATGTGAAATGATCCTAAAAACTTATCATTTATACTAAACAAACATACATATTATTTCAAATTGAATAAATTAGTAAAACATGGATTTTGTACTTCGATCAAAACTTGACGAGTATTGAAATAGTGCGCTTAACAATTGAAATTTTTTGTGGTGATTGACAAGCTGCAAGTACCAGTGTGTGTGTGGTGTCTTATTGTTACGTGTTTGCTTGTAGTGTGTGGACGCTCTTAAGACGACCGCCAAGCTCCAGCTACTTGGAGAGAACCAGGCTGATCTAGGCAACGAAGAGCTTATGCTGGATCTCAGTCGAGCTCTGTACAAACTACTCTTCCAACTATTACTCCTCATTGATTCTTCCAATAAGATGGTCACCGCTCTCACAGCTACCGCCAAGAGCAGCCAGGTAACTAGCTAGTTATCATTACTATTTGAATTTCGATCGAACTATTTCACTTGCCACTCTTTTTTTCATTCATTCTTCTTCAGTCTCGTTTGACCTTAAACCCAGTGTTGGTACAAGCAGAGTGTCTGTAGAAAAAAGCATATTTTTTCTGAAGTAGAGGGTAAAGAAATGTCAACATTTGTTATAAAAAGGTGCCAGAAGATTTGATAGGCTAACAGGAAAGGCTCAGTTCAGGATGAAGACACCTGTGCTGAATAGTAGGGATGTGCAAACGTTCGAAATTCGAACTCGAACTCGAGCTTTTTTTAAGTTCGAAGTTCAAAAAAAAAATTTTTTTTTTTTTACTAATTTGTAGTGGTGTGTGGTCACATATTATTTGACAAGTCAAAAAATGGTTCCCAGTTTAGAGGTACAAATTTAAAAGCCAAAAAATGGATGGTGGAGGTGCCGGTCCAGACTTATCACTATTTTACCTGTTATGACGGTTTGATATACCTTTAAGTTGGGTTCGAGTTCGATACAGTTTGAAATTTTTGTTAAGTTCGAAGTTCGTTTTTTTTTAACTGGGAAAGTTCGAGTTCGAGTTCTCAAAATAATAATAAAGTCAAAATAGTGGGTTTGCACATCCCAACTGAATAGTACTCTACTTGTAAACTGTGTGGGAATGGAGAACCGTATAGAAAACTGCATTAAGTGCAGGTTTGGCAAGGGAATGCGACACAATGCCCGACAGCATAAAGAAGTAGGAAAATGTAAAATACTGGTTTGGGGTACAATTTAAATTTTTTTAATTATGCAGTAGTTGTAGGTACTTGAGGTAGCAGACAGTAAAAACTGAATTCTTTATTAATTTTTGTAATGGTAATGATGAGGATGTGTAAGTATTTATTTACTTACTCATTTATTGTGAATACTAATTTATGTAGCCTACCTATTCATTTATTATTGACGCCTGCTTCCAGCTGCAGGACGTGAGTGCGGAGGTGGCTGCCGTGGAGCTATGCCTCGCGAGGGTGCTGGACGACGGGGGAGACTCGGACCAGGGCACCCCCACCCCCTCCCCGTCCCCTTCTCCCTCCCCCTCGCCCGGCAGTGACGAGGTGGAGATGGTGGTCGTGGAGCTTATCCAGGGAGAGAAGTGGGCCGCGGCTCTCAGGCACATCAGGCACAACAGGTACTGTACGGCACGGGTTACCTTACTCTAACTCTAGGGTGCACACTGGGAATATCGGAGAAAACAAATGACAAAGATTTCTAGGTAGTAGTGATGGCATCGGGTATTAAATATTGGAGTCGACTCCTTGACCTACAATATAGATAACACAGTGGTTCGCCTTGACCAATGCTTAACACCCTCCTCGGACGAATTTTTTCTAGGCAAGAGTAAAACACAAATAATATGTTTTGGTAGTGAGTAACAACACTTTATTGTTTGTAAAGTTGGCGTGGTATTAAACAGCATAATCTAGGTTATCTAACACAACATCTGGCACCGCATCCCACTTTCCAAGGAATCGACTCCTTGAAAATGGAGTCAACGGAGTCAGGTAAGATAGTAGAGTACCCACGTACCCTATGTCATCACTAGTAAAATAGTACCAGCCCAACTCACCACTGCGCCACCAGCGCTACTAACTACAACATTCTTCTAGTCAACATAGAAGATCCCCAAGTAAACTTCTTTATCTACCTTGATTCTAGTACCAGCCCTTAACGCCAGTTTTTTTGCCACTGCCTCCAATGATAATTTCTGGGAGTAGATTGTATTAATAGCCAAGCTCTTGTTCTTACAGTATTTGGTATAAAATCAGTCAGTGGCCTACTGACTGCAAAGTTTATTGGTTATATGTATTTTCCCTTTTTATTTTGGAAATAATTGCAATTAGTTACTTACGTACCAGCACTCTGTGGTTGGAAACGGTTGTGAGGTGGTCTACTGTAGTTTGAAGTTGTCCCCTGACACTGGGTATTACTTTCAGGGGTGTATGCGCCAGTGACTCGGTCTGTGGGCAAGAAGATGACATCACGGCCATCCTCAACATGTTATGTAGGCACCTTGCCGACAACAAGACTGGTGAGTGTTCTACTATATTCCGTTACCTTCATTGCCATCGTGCATTCGGTGTATCAGAAGCATGTTGCGCATTTTGTGCGTTCCTACCGAGTTAGATAGGGATGTTGTCCACTGAAGTTTTATTTAGTGCTTATATTTATAGCACAAGTACTTTCTCACTGTTTCTTTCCATCTTTGCACATATACTACATGAACAAACAGCACACCAAAATAAAATTTTAATAGAAAGTTACAAGCTCATAAAAAAATTACATGTGTGTATTGCACTTGATGTCACATCAATATCATTCTTCATAATCATAACATATCAGTCTCCATATCAAATACTATGTTTATTTGTAACATTGTCAGTATTTCCTCAGTCAACTGTCCTAAATGGCATGTCATATTTTTCAAAGTTTAATATCAATTTTTAATATCTTGTTTTATGAACTTCATGAACTTCCTCTTTTATAATGAAACACAATGTAACATTTAATTTTATAATTTTTAATATTCAGAAAAATTATTTTAAATCTTTGCAAAATTTGTTCCACATGGCCATTGAGAATAATTCTTAAAATGCATTCTCTTCCTACTAAATGACCTGCCATGGCCCTTGTTACCTACGTTGTGCCCTACATGTGCAGACGTGTACGTGGTAACTCGCTCGGAGCAAGACCTCGCCGAGGTGTTCAGCCGACTGATGGAGAGTTTGTACCAAGTACTGAGCGCGATCAACACTCTCGACCAGCAAGTGAAGCAACAGCGCGAGACCAACACCAAGTCTGCAGAGTGTTGAACCGCAGACTTGCTAGGAAGGTTAACAAACAAGTTTTTATATTTATTTTAGGCTGTGAGGAGAGGTTGGTAACTTGGTATGCATGAATCAACAATGAAACAATGCTCGTAAACATAAGCTGAAGGTTTGAGAATTATTTATAGATTGTGGCTCAACGTAATCTAAATGGTAATGTAGTACTACAGGGAATTCCATCCAATTGGAAGATGGCACGTTATTTTTGGTACAGCAGTATAATCCATATCAGCCCTGATGGCTTGCTTGTGGTCGATTTAGTTTTTATTTTAATTTGAGTGGTTTAGATCAATATGTTTTATACAAAATAGTTGTAGTAGTTTATTTATTCTTTGTAAGTTTATGTTTTCACGTTCAATAGTTCTCATGTAAAATAAAATAATTAACGGCATTTTGACATAAATTGATTTTCATTGAAATGAGCAATGGTAATTGACTTTTGTAGATAAACATATTTCTTTTAGGAAAACCAAATGAAAAAATAAAGATGAGGCAATTTTAATTTTCATGTTTTCTAATTTAATAACCGTCACTCTTCCTTAATTCATATGGAAGATAATAATATGCGAAGATTGGTTTGAGTTAATTTTTAGTAAACTAAGAGGTTATATATTGGAAAGAATATGAGGGTCTAGGGAGTTTTTTCCACCATTTACATTTTTAAACTCAAAGTTAGTTTTGTTCTTGGTAAGTGCACAGTAAACATTTTCAGCAACAAAGCCACCATCCAGCAACCAGGCTCAGATATGGTATATGAAAATAAAAAAATGCATTCTGTGAAAATGAAATTTGAAATGCTATTATGCCCTGAAAATTTTGTCCTCATTTAGACAAAACATTGCAGGTTAACAATGGAAGATTTTTTTAAAATAGCCTTATGTAATAACTAATAAGTTCCAAAGTTGTATCTCATATTTTAAGGCTCAATAACAACAATTAACTATCGCAATCTACTCTCATTGTTGAGAAACTCTGACTTATAGTTCATTGGTATTGGGCAGAGCCTGATAAACAAGGGAAGATACACCAGAATTTGACACCCACTGAAGGAAAACGTTGCTACGATTCGATTACCAATCTTAGTTCCTGACTGAATAACGTCTCCTAGTAAGCTGAATGATGTGCGATGTGTTCTGTTGCAACCGTGTGGGTATGAGGTGGCGTACATGACAAAACTATTGTGGTAGTGAGTAGTGGCAATGAAAAATGTGAAGAAGTAGATAATCGAAGAGGCTTAACTATACATCAAGACTGATATTGATTGGGACTTGAAAGTCGCAAAGAGGACAATCGAAAGGATGGGTTGAAATTATGACAATTGATCCTGATAGCATTTTATATTAAATCTAATATCACTTTATTGCCAATTATTGTTACGTTGGTAGTTTAAATTAGTTAATTTTATCAATTCTCGGTTCTAGTGTGGAAAATGCCTATCGGCTAGTTAGATTGGAGAAGGGTTGACAGGTTGGACAAGATAGGTTCTAGTGTTCGGGCAAATCAAGTGAATTTCAAAATGTAAAGGCCTACTACGTACGGACTAAATCACTAGGTCAATCATGCATGTAGGCTAATGGATAAAACATTCACAAACATTTAACATGTTCCTCATAATATTTTGTAGCAGTCCTCCGATAGAAATATCGTCCATATAGTCTAGTACAGTACCTAGTCTTGCATTTAGTACAACAATTGAGATTAACGTGAAGATTATTGTTTATTTATTTATGTGATAAAACTTCACAAAAATAAAACTTCAACAAATTGAACTGAAAGTGAAATGGAGCTATAGCAACAAAAACAAAGTTGTATCTTTTATTCATTCTGGTATTTGATTAGCTATTTTTCAGTTGTAGCCTCAATAGGTGAATCTTTGTCTAATAAATAATAATATATCCTGGTGTTTCACACTTTTCCCGGTTTTAGGAATATTACATTTGAATATGTATGTACATATTTAATATTTCTGCACAATTGCTACATTATGATATATTTGGTATGTTTCCCTTTTCTTTGTTTAGTATGGTATTGTACTACATATTTTGTATTGTCTTTATAATTATTATTGATTGTACAACGTGCAGTAAGTAGAACATTTGATTTGTTCAATAGTAGAAAATAATATTAGACTAGAATTTAAAGTAATTATACCATATTTTTCATAGACTTTACATATTAATCCAATTAACATAGAAACAATGAAACTGTTAAAAATCATGTACCTAAGTCTAGTGACTCATTTCTCTTTTGCCTTATAGGTTAGTTTAATAGACAAAGCTAACACGTCCATCCTTTTAATAATGAAAATTAAGTTAACACATGCATGTGGGTATACTTGATTGTTCGATAAACTAGGCTAGGAAGTAGGAAGAAGCCTACCAGAAATGTAAAATACTATTTATTTCATTTTTAATTGATTTTGGTAAAAATTTACTTCAGAATATCATCGTCCATTTATCAGGATTCCCTACTTTACTAATAATCATATCACTCCTACATACTACTAGAGACAGATAGATTGATATGCAGGAATAAACATGTCAAATACCTAGTACTACTGCCTACTAGGTTGCACCGAGGAGGGAGAGTCTTCAATACACAAACCACACTAACATGGGAGCACACGCAGAGTTGCCTAATATAGCTCATCCCCCTTTGCCACAGATACCCAAGAAAAAAAGATTTATTCCTTCAAATATTTGTTCAAAGTGCTTAATAATGGTAGAGGTGCCAGGTACCTTATAGTAGTTACATAATATAGTGAAGTGCTGGAAACTTTTGTTTTAATTAAGTGTTCTTTTAATCGGGAGTAGGCTTTCAATCGAGAAACTACGGTACAGATAATAGACTATGACTACGTCTGTGGTCTATTATCTGTGACTACGGTACAGTACAAAACTAGGTAGCGTAGCATATCCGAAGACTCTCTCTCTCATACACTCTTTTTGCTGGAACCACGAAATGCCGTATTGAACTCTTGGCAACAAGGTAACAGTAATCACTTCATGTTTGTTGCTTGGATCCCCAACTCTGCCTTTATAAAGGACATGCCCATTTACATTTTACGGCCTGCACAAAACCCGGACTCGAGTTACTTTCACATAATATGTGGTACTATTTTACATGAAACATAACGCCAACTACTACTAGCTCATAGATACTGTACATCTGTTTTATCATTATAGTATACATATTTTTCTTTACTCAGTTTTTGATTCATGAATGTCGCAGTCATAAATTCATTCAGTTTGATTTACATTGCACGTATTGATATAATATTTTACACAATGTCATATTGTATTAATTTTATTACTATTACCTACATACTCTTATTTATATTTATACAATTCGTATATTGTTTTATAATTAATTATTTATTTGTATGAAATAAAATATTGCGCTTGTAAACTCACCGCTACATAATATGTACTCTGTCGTACATGCTACAATACAGACGTACGTAGGTACAATGCACTCATTACAATATTATGTTCAGCATCTATACTTTCACTTTGTGATTTTATTCTCATTCGAGTGTGAAAGGTTTTGATTCATAGTTTAAAAGTATTGCTAAGTATGTTTTGCTTCTAGGATACTGTTTTACTTGGATACTGTTTTGACCAGTGGCGTAACTAGCCGTTGTTTTTCGATGGGGGGCCTGTCGATGCCCCTTTCCCTCGGTAGCGCGGGTCTGGGGTGCATAGCCCCATACATTTTTTTATGTTGTTAGTATTTTACCACATTTTAACATTGTGTGGTTTGGTTGATAATTTATAAAACTGTGAAGATTGTCAGTTTAATTGTCAGTTAACAAAATCTTGCCACAAAATTGTGCTCCCCCCCCCCTCGCCCCTGTCTGACCAAATTTAGGGAGGGCGGTCGTTCCCCCTCGCCACCCCGCAGTTACACCACTGGTTTTGACTAACAAGTGTAAATCAATTGTTTAAACGTTTATTTATGCTGTAAATCTCAACATATAAGTTACTCTAGTTCTGTCTTTGAAAAACTACTGTATATGTGCCAACAGATTTGATTTATGTATGTACATTATATATACAATGAAAACTAAGTAAATAACTTGGTAAAAATAAATACATGTGCTAGTTTACCTTGAACCCCTCCCTCTCGTAAGACTGTTGGCCAAGCTCGAGAAAACCAGCTTTTGACTCAGAATGCAGAGGTTTAGTCTGGATCACTTGGAAGCTCTACTGTTTGTTCTATCGGGTTATGGTTTGCACCAAAATGTTAAATAAAAATATAAGAATTGTGCTATCAGAGCACATTTTTTAATAATTGCTCACTTTTGTTAGTAATTAACCGTAAATGTCCCCGAACAAAGGTAATTTGTGGTAATTATTTCACAAGCTAGCGTAGGGGGAAAATATTTGGCGACATGCGCTCATCCCTTGTTAACATCGTCCCAAAAATTCAAACATTTTGGTTGAAAATTGGAGGTCGAAAAGTGGTCCAGATTGTATGTGATATTAGCTGGATTTGCCGACCAAGCGAATTTTTAAATGGACATTTAACATAGTAAAAAAAGTTGGCCCGAGCTCAAACAACTTTTGCAACTCTTGCGGTAAGAATAATTACACACACTCCTCAACACGACCAGACCCGTGAAGCAGACGGGCGTAGCTTATCCCTACTTAAATGTAATTAAAAGTCAAACCTGACATTAATAAAACCTTAAAAATATATTATAATTAATAAAAATAAAGCATATTCCCAAGCTTTAATAAGACACCTGCCAAAATTATTGAACCTCATACAGGGGCTACTTCTCTCATCGACTCAAACAGCTTTAGTGCTTAATATGCAACAGAAATCATCATCAACATCGAGTCACGTGTTTGCTTATCTTTCAAGCAGACGTGTTCTCATACTTGTCTGTCACCTGCTGATGCTTGTGCGTGTGCACGTGTATTGTGCTTATAAGTCAACCCTGTAGGCACCAACACCATCGACGAGCAAACAAAGGCTCAACTAGAGACCGACATATTTAAGTTGGAAACACCGATCAATCAAGCTGGACACTATTACACTCACGGACAGCGTTAGAATCCACAAGGCTGATTCAGAACAACCTTTGAATTTTTCTATGTGCCTCGTTGCTAGGACGGCTCCAACCGTTTACACATTCCTAACCCAAGAACTGAAGTTCGTATCAGAAGTTAAAAACTTCTGCCTAAAGCGGGTATCGAACCCTGGGCCTTCTGCATTGGAAGCAGAGCCTCTAGCCACAAGACTAACGAGCCACACAATATAGTTGCAAGGATTCTGTAATGTATGGAAAAAAGCAACACTATTGTCCAGACTAGTAAAGGTAAGAGTAAGACAGCATTAAATTAAATTAATTGTTAGAAAGCATAGTAATAGTGTACTGATCATTCAATCTGATGCAGTATGTGCTACATGTGTATTGGGTGACTGGTGCAATGACCTGTATTTACCATGGTAATCAAATTTAAATTAAAATCTTTAAAAAATACATTAAAATAACAATAACGATTTCCAGACCATATACAAATTTATATAGTAGTTTTTTTATTTATTTAACATCTCATATTAAGTTTAAAAAACTGATTTGCAAAGGAGGACGAATAAATAAATCTAATAACATAAATGCAGACACAACAATGAACTACAAATTAGTAAAGTTTGAAATAAGATGTATTAATAACGCAAATTTCGTAAACGGTGTTTGTTTAATATAATGAGATCATCTTTTAATTGTTTGTAATTGGATGAGCGAAGCAAAGACTTCAATTTCACCGACCCCCCAAAAAATTTAGCTCGGGTGTTTTTTTTTTTTTTTTTTCCGTCTGTTTGTTCGCTCTCTACCGGGCAAACGGCATATGCGATCTTGATGAAAATTTGACACGACCTTCGTTTTCTCTGAACTTAGACTTGCCACGTTTTTGGGTACAATCGGAGAAATATTTCTCATGAATATCGTTTTTTTCGATTTTTAGTGCGATATTTTCGTGACATTAGGACCGATTCTGACCAAACGGGTGGGGCTACAACGTTCATATTTCACATGCACATTAAGGTAACGGTGATGTATTGACGTTTGAAAGAAAAAGTTGAAAAAGTTAGCCAGAATCTATAGAAATAAAGCTTTTAATATAAGTTTTTTGATTTTTTGTGCGATATTTTCGTTCCATTTAGGCCAATTCTGACCAAACGGGTGGGGCTACAACGTTCATATTATACATGGACATTAAGGTTATGGTTATGTAGTACCTTTTGGAAGAAAAAGTTGAAAAAGTTAGCCTGAATCCATAAAAATAAAGCTTTTAATATAAGTTTTTTACGGTAAATCTTCCCAATTGACAAGAAACAAAAGAAACTTGACAACAATCACCTACAATCCGTAGGTAGCAAAACAAAGCACTTGCAAAAGTAAAGCTATTCCACACAAACTAAAAACTTTAAAAAGCTCATCCATCAACGCGGCGGGACTTTAGCGTTTTCCTAGTAGTATTATTAGTAGTGTTGAGTTCATAGAGAAGTTGAGTTGACGTCAGACAAGCAGCTCGCTGACGTGCTCCTTGTTCATATAAATTATAAATGATTTTATATAAATGACATCGCTGATAGGATGGGGGCCAAGGTAAGACTATTCGCAGATGACTGTGTAATATATAGAATCATAAGGAATATGAGGGATGTAACGGACCTAAAGCAGGACTTGACTATACTGGAGGAATTGGTAATGCGCAATGAGATGAGCCTTAACACTGATAAATGTAAATGGGTAAGGTTCACAAGAAGGAGGATAGTCCGAGGACTAGGGGAAGGTTACTCACTCATGGGGAAGGAACTGGAAAAGGTGGAAAAAATTAAGGTAAACCTGTAGTAGAGCGGACGTGGGTATGGCTAATACTCCACCTACAAAACCTTTAACGTCGCTATTTTAATTATAAAGGACTTTCAACGGAAAAGTACTTTCGCTTAAAATAGCGACGTTAAAGGTAAAGAAGGTACTTTAGATATTTAAAACAGCAACGTTAAAGGTTTTGTAGGTAGAGTATTAGCCGCTATAGCCTAATACCCACGTCCGCTCTGCTACAGGTTTACCAAAATTAAATATCTAGGAGTGTGGTTGCAGTATAAGCTCAGCTGGGAGGAACACGTCAAGGAGGTTTCTAAGAAAGGATTTAGATGCCTTAATTTTGTTATGCGGACACTAAAAGGGGCAAGTAGTGAATTAAAAGGGCATGCATACAAAACCCTAGTAAGACCGGTGGTCGAGTATGCTGGAGCTAAATGGGACCCGTATAGGAGGGGGGAAGTAGATGAGATAGAGGCTATACAGAAAAGAGCCGCAAGAAGGGTTCTTAGAAAGGGGAATACATGGAAGGAGGATGTAGTAAATGGACATGTAGTAAGGAAGTATGAGAGTGTCTCCAGTATGGTAAGAGATCTAGGATGGGAAACTAGAGGCAGATAGGATGGGGGGAGATGAACAGTCTACTAAGGAAGGCTAATTATCTAGCTAGCAGAGGGGACCATAAGTGGAAATAATGAGAGAGGGACATGAGCTACTGACGTAGGGAGGAACTCGTTCTTGGCCAGAACGGTGGTGGAATGGAATGGCCTGAAAGAGGGGGTAGTGGGGGAAAAGGATATCAAAGGTTTTAAAAAGTCTTTAAAACTACTGCCTAAGGCTCACCCGGACTAAATAAGTAAGAGGAAAGGGCTCGCAAATGAGTGTGTGATGAAGTCCACATGGACTGAAGATGCAAATCAAAGGAAAAATGGAAAAATGGAAATAAAGCAAGAAGATAGATGGGAAGTAAACAAGAAACAGGGAAATATGATGAACGAAAGGATGAATGCAACTAAGAAGGAAGGAAGGATGAAGAAACCTACCACCGACTATAATAGTCAATAGTAGGAGAGAGAGAATACAATACAATACAATTCAAAAGTCTTTAGTTCAAAAGCTGAAAACGAAATTTCAAATGATACCAACCACCACACAAATGGTTGCTGGTAAAGATATTTACAGCTGGCCGAGTGGGGAGTAGCCACAAACCGCAGGCCATCATTTACCGCCAAGAAGCAAGAAGATAACCAAAACGTCAACATAACCTAACTAACGAAACACGTTGTGGCAGAGTCTTGACGCGAGATTTTTCTTAAATAGACCTAAAAAACGGTAATATACTGATACAAACTACTTCTGTTCAATAATCTAGCATCAAAATAACTAGTCTGCACACTTAAGTATCTGTTTTAACTGTGTTATTCTTCCGAGAATGGTTAAAATGCTGATTTCCAAGAGCAAGGCTAAGGCCCATTAGTCATAGTCATAGTCATAGTCATTTTATTAGTCTCTTTAAAATTCTTTTGTATACATAGTATATTAGAACATCGAGCTGTCAAGTTTGTTATTAATATTATAAGCAGTTAAAAGGGTAAGATAAAAGATAAGCTACAATTATTTTGGGACACTTGGCCCAATTCGTAAATAGTTAATAGGTTACACAAAACAAAACATTTTAAGCACACATCCAGATATAAAATACAATATAACATTGTGGCAAATTAAAACAATTTTAAGATAGACAGAATATCAAATAACATTAAGGTGCGGTAGAAATCAATTATGTACAAATACTTCATTCAATACACAAAAGAACTTTCAGTCAGGATGTATATTCTTGACTGTGTATATACATTTATCCAGAAGAAATCTTTAAGTTTACTTTTAAACCGCTTCACAGCTAACTTTCCGTAGCCTAACTTAGGTTTGTCTTATGGAAAACAACAAGTCTGTTCATGACAAAACTTTGCCTTAAACTTAAAGGCTGATGCACAATTGCCCGGTAACGAGAACGGGAACTTTTTCGGTTGGTATGGACCGGTTTTACAAAACTACTTAGGCCTAGCCTAGCCCTAGGCCTAAGTAGGCCTAGTTTGGGGCTACGGGAACTCTTTCGGTTGGTATGGACAGTTTTTGATCATTAGATACTTTAGATTTAAAATAGCGACGTTAAAAGTTTTGTAGGTACTTTAGATTTAAAATAGCGACGTTAAAGGTTTTGTAGGTAGACCTACACATAAAAAAAACTGTCCATACCAACCGAAAGAGTACCGGCCTACGTTAGGTTAGTCGATCTTTCCGGACTAGACTAGTTAGGCCTACCTGCCGCGCTACTTCTAGGATATTTTTTAGGAAGTGGCTATTTAACCGTAGCTACGGGAAAATTATGATTCTCAATTCGTCCGTAGCATGAACGAAGATCAGCGGAAATAATCGAAGGTACCCGGTATCCGAATCGTCCGCGGGATACCACGTAACTAGGCCAATAGCTTCAAATATCACAGTGCATTGTGGCAGAGTGGTAGCGCGTCCGATTTCTATGCAAGAGGTCGGCGGTTCAAATTTTTGTTTGGTCGTTTTTTTTTTACCATTCTATTTGGGTCCATGTTTTTTCTGCAAATGATTTCACTACATTCGGCCCCGTCGCAAACACAATTCTAGATGATAAAAGCGTTTAAAAAGTGCTGCGCCGCGCTAGTTCTAGGATACAATCGATAAGAGCGCACCCGAAATCCTTTCCGTAAAAAACGGGTTAAGATTTAAAATAGCAACGTTAAAGGTTTGGTAAGTGGTAAGTAGAGTATTTTATTGAAAAGGTTGGTAGGCCTACTAAGTAAATGTCATAATAAACATGGCGCGCCGGCAACAGTGAAATGGTAGTGTTTGTGTTCAATCTTTATTAATTAGGCCTATAACATAATTTGTGTATTTTCAGAGTGGTTATTATTGAATTTCCGTAATTTTACCTGTAATTTACTTCCCGTTCCTACGATTAAATTACCAGGCCTAATTTTTCCGTATCCACAGTTCGAGTACCTTCGGTGATTTCCGCCAATGTTCGTTCATGCTAAGGACGAATTGAGAATCGTAATTTTCCCGTAGCTACGGTTAAATAGCCACAGCGTATTTTTTATAAGAGCGCACCCGAAATCCTTTTTGTTACAAATCCACTTACCGGTAGTTGTTTTTCAGCGTTTTTGCTGAAAAAAAGACAGTGTTAAAAAACCGGTCCGTACCAACCGAAAAAGTACCCAAATCAAATAATAGCCTAGGCTAAGTGTGTTAATTATATTTTGTTATTTTGTTATTCCGCATATTTGTATTTAATTTATTTTCCCATATTACTCGCGCATCAATCAGCTGATAAAATAGTTTTAGGACGTGCACATCTTCGATTCCGATTGGTTCTGGTCGTACGGAACGGAAACGTTACGGAAAGTTAAAACTTGGTGATGTTCCCGTTGTTGTTGCCGGGATACGGGAACGAACGGCAACGGGAAGCTTTATTGGTAGGCCTACTCTTGTAGTTGGGAGGTTCCAACTTGGTAAACTGAAAGGATTTCGGGTGCGCTCTTATCGATTATATCCTAGAACTAGCGCGACATACTACAAGTCTACAACTAGGCGGAAAGTTCGACTTACCTAACGAAAGTACACCTTTAACATAGGCCTAAGTAGTAACAAGTAAATATAGCAGTGTTAACAAGTTGGAACCTCCCAACTACAAGAGTTCCGCTTTATTGTGCATCCTGTCGTAAGTTAACGTGTGATTCAACTTTCTTCCCGTTATCGTTAACGGTAACGAGAACTAGAACGGGAAGACGCTAGCCTACCTAACGTTATGGGCTTCGATGCACAATAGCCAGTGAAGGAAACCGACTAGAACAAATCAAACCTAATAGGCTAAGTGTGTTAATTATATTTTGTTATTCCGCATATTTGTATTTAATTTATTTCGCTCCCTATTACTAGTGTATAAACCATCAATCAGCTGATAAAATAGTTTTAGGACGTGCACATCTTGATTCCGATTGGTCCCGGTAACGTACGGAACGGGAACGTTACGGGAAGTTAAAACTTTGCGAAGTTTCCGTTCTCGTTTCCGGGGTACGGCGCGAGCGCAAGTTTGACCATTGTCATGAAGGGCACACAAGATGACACGTGAACAGATACGTAATAAATAATACCTGGCAATTGTGCATCGGCCTTAAGAAATCACACCCGGTGCCTAAACAATCAAAATTTATTTAGTTTCATTCACACCCCAGTGAGTTTGAAATGTAGACCACTCTTGTTTCAGGCTTAGCCTAAATTATTTGTAATCTCTATACCTGAACTTGACATTGCATTGTCCTGCTAAGAAATTGGACGCGGTTGGCCTAGAGCTCAAACATTATTTCTATCTTTTAGGAAAGATGTGGAACAGCGAGTAGTAGACTGGAACGTGGCAGCAGGAGAGGCCTATCTGCATTGCCAACCCGACCCAGATTAGGACGTACGTGGCCACGGATGTTGATGATGGTGATAGGTAAGTTTTGTTTACATGTTGGCCGTAATTATTGATTTTGTATCGATGACTACAATTGGGAATCCATGTACCTTCATAATGTCATAATGTCTTGGTAAATTTATCGACTATTAATGGCCATAGGCGAAGTGACAATTTTTTTCAAATCCACCATTATATTCTAATGGCTCAGACATTCTCCATTGTCAAATATTGTTTGACTGAAAATGATCGTAATTATGCTATTTAGATTTACCTAATAATTGTTTAATATGTTAAGAGATTTACTTGCCATCTCAGTTGTAGCAACAGCGTGAGTAGCTTGTCAAGAATGTAATTTTGCTGCATTAAATATTGTAAATTTGTTAGCAAATTATGTTATGCCTACTTTTGATTAATATGTTCTGGTCGGTAGGCCTATCTACAGACCCAAAGATAACACCGTAGGCCTATGAGTCAGGAAAGCTAGTCGCCTACCACATAGACTAAGGGAACCAAACGATGGTTGGAAGGCCTACGTAGTCCCTAGTGATGGGGATTTTCATGAAAATTCCCCCCAAAAAATTAACATTTTTCTATATAGGCCTACCCCCCTAGGCCTACTTATACGGTCCGTAGGTTAACCCATCCGCACAGCGCCCCAAAACGCTAGCGCGCCCACGGAAACCGCGCACTTTTGCCCTCTGCACATCAAAGTTGCAGCGTAGTACAGTAAGAACGTAATCAACATCATTACTGTCACTATCCCTTATTATTACTGTCAGCATTATTTCTAGGCCTAGGGCCAGTTCACAACTAACAATACACGAATTTGTAGGGCTTACGAGTACGACCCTCGTGATCACGCCCATTCCTAACCTCAATGTTACTCCACGCATGCCAACGCACATTTCTTCTTTGCTGTCACTTTCACTTAGGCCTACATATATCTGCACCGGTTCTACACATACAATTAAAATCACAACCTTTACCATCACTATCACTGAAATCTGATCGAAGAACATCCAAAAATTTACTGATTTAGTATTGTTTGTGCCGAGAACGACGCTTTGATTGATCCGAATCTGCCATTATTGACAGTAGACAGGCGGGTAAGTTTCACGTCGATAACAAAGTCGATTGTAGCTTCACGTTTTTGCCGTAAGAGTACCAAAGAACACCACTAGATGTCACTACATGCTTGACGCGGGAAATGCAACAAAAGTACACCAATTCGCCGATAGGAGCTGATACTACTGCAGTTTGCATGGCAGCGCGCGTAAATGCGGACCAGTCCGCTTATGGCTTCCGTGGCCAGGCTATGATTTGCGGACTAGTCCGCTTACGGGTGCAGATAGGTTAAGTTGATAGTAAAGCAAAACATTTTTTTTACGCAGGTAAACTTTGAAACAAAATTGTTACTTGGACCTAGGACGTTTAGCTAGGCTACGGTGTTTGGCTGGACGCGTGACATGGCCAGCAATAAAACATTAAAGCTACTGGTTATTTCTAATTTATTTTCTTATTTCTTTGCATAGTTGGATGTGGCAACAGATAATGTTGATGATTTCTTCTTTATTGTAGGGCCTACATAGGCTAGATCCCCAACAGAGTAGGCCTTCTCAAATACATGGGATATTATACATAGTTTAAATAGTGTTGTACCTCTAGGTAGCTGTAAAGTGTAAAGGTAGATTTATTTATTACCTAGCCTAAAAGTTCAAATTGAATCGCAAAAATCTTGCAGGTTATTGTTGAGTCAGATCCCATGGTTACTAGAACTTTTCAGTCCCGCGGCTAGCCTCACTGTGTCCTGGTGTAGGTTTCTCCGATGTCTGGTAGCATAATTATGACAATCCTCATTTCTTCTCAATTCATGTAGTCTCCTGCAAATGCTCATCACTGATTCAAAGATGTAAAGATCCGCTAAGGTAAGTAGGTAGGCGTATACCCATCTTAGAGAATAGCTTCCAACGTAGGCCTACCTACATCATAATGTGAATAGCCAGGTAACATTAAGTCATATATATTTTTTTTAATTTATTTAACGTCTATCCTATTCAGTTATAAAACTGATTTACAAAGGAGGACAACAAAATAAATCTAATTACATAGATGCAGACACAACAATGAACTACAGTTTAGTAAATAGTAACATTAGGCCTACAACAAAAATGCATTAAAACACAACAATTTTGATATGATATGAGCCATGTTAGTAGGCCCAAAGTGGGTTAAGGGCACATGTGTAGGCAGTGGCGTAACTTCAAATCAGAGGCCTCCGGGCCAAAAAATATGTAGGGCCCCTTTAGTGTCATCCAAAAATGTTTATGGGTACACTCTTTCCCTGGAAAAGTATATATTAAGATGTTGTACATTGGGGGGGGGGGGGGGGGGGGCGCTCCCCAGCCATTGAGGGTCCGGGGCGCAATTTTTTCGATTCTAGGAGTGTGATAAAGACTAGTATTTTAACGAATTTTAGGCTTTTTTTATAAGATAATATGTTAGTGTTAACTGGTCATGATTGTCGTGATTGCAAAATTATATAATTATCTTGTTCTACTTGACATTGGATTTCTTCATTTATACCAAGATATGTACGGTGTAGCTTAACTCTTGATTTTTTAGGTAGGCCTATATTGAGCTGTTTAATTAATATGTGAATGACATAAACAGATAGGGTGCCAACAGCTTACCTTAAATGGAGTAGGCGCACCGCGAAAGATAACATAAACACAAATACACAAATAAACAAATAAACTACATAATCAAAACGTTTTCGGTCCACGTGACCTTCCTCAGTGAGTGTAGAGAGAGAGACTGAGTTGAAACTAAAACTAGGCTAGCTGTTGGCTAGGGGTGAGGGGTGAGTGAACGAGTGTGGATTGGGGGGGGAGAGAGGGAGGAGAATCACCGTAGGTTTAAATTCAGTTTTTGGCGGGATTTGCAGATCCACTGGTAGGCCAGTTCCCATCTTCTCAGTTCACCAGCTTGTATGGTAGGTGGTACAGACCTTATGACACAAGCTGTGAAACAGGTCATAAAAGGTAGGCCATGCCCATAAGTGTGCAGTGCCACTGGTTTCTCCAAATTCTCTTCTTGCACGTCCTGCCTGTGCCCATTCATCCTCATGCGTAGTGTGTTGGTGGTCAACCCAATATACTCAGCAGGACATCGCGTACCGGTACACTTAAGTTGGTACACCACGTTGCTGGTCCCACAGGTGTTGTTGTTATGTGTCTTGTAGGTCTTGCTGGTGAGGTGGGCAGTGATTGTCCTAACAGGCTCATGCATGGGGCAAGTCTTGCACCTGGGCCGGTCGCAAGGGGAGGACCCATGCACCACAGCTTCCGCTTGTTGGGCTTTCTGCGGATCTCTTCTCACCAGCAAGTCCCCCAAGTTAGGGGGCCGTCTGACTTAAGGTTGAACTGGGGCATGTTTTGATTTTTCCCATTTTTCACGTTTTGGACTTGCAGCTCGAAATTTTTTTTGTTTAAGGCTTATTCTTGGCAACCAATTGTGGATATCAATCAATTAAGAACAATTCTGACAATGCTACGTTACGATGCACATACTTGCTAATGGCATCACAATCCCACAGCTGCAAATAAATTACAATAACAACAAGTAGGCCTATTCGTTTAATTTAACATTTAAATGCAAATTTTGGTAATGATATTTTCAACTGTTCAGTTGCTATCATTAGGCTAACACCTGAGCGCCTCGGGCCTATTGTAGGTCTACACTTTTGTTGAAATCAATAAAAAAATTAATGAAAATAGAGGTAGCAGGTCAGGCATCATAGGGCCAGGTCTATTTTTTTTTTAAAAGTAGCTTTAAATTGAAATATTTTGAAACTACAATTTTTAATTTTACATACCCTGTTTGAAAACAATCTAAATTTATTCAGCCTTCTTCACTCCCCACTGTGTTTGTAGACGGTTCTCTTTCTTCAGGCTTAGCGTGTTATTTGTAACATCCCTAGGCCCCTCTATCCCTGGACTTGACATTGTATTATCCTGTTAAGAAGTTAAATGGGATAGACCTAGAGAGTAAAACATTATTTTATCTTTTAGGAAAGATGTGGAGCAGCGAGGAGGAGACTGGAACGTGGCGGCAGGAGAGAAGAAGATTGAGACGCCTAGATCTACAGTGCTGACCTGACTCGGAGTTGGACGTGGCCACAGATGTTGATGAGGTAGGTTAGTTTATGTTTGTATACCTCCACAATGTTTTGTAGAATATTAAATCCGGTGGTAACAATAGGCATAGGCCTGATACAATATGCTCACAATAGGCCTATTGAATACACTAGGCTGCTTCGCGAACGTTTTTTTTTAGTCACGTTGATGGATGAGCTTTTTTGTAAGTTTTTAGTTTGCGTGGGATCTCTTTACTTTTGCAAGTGCTTTTTGGACGCATTGTAGGTGATTGTTGTCAAGTTTCTATTGTTACTTGTATTAATTGTTATTATACACCTCAAAAAACTCTTGATTGTTATTATACACCTAAAAAAACTCATATTAAAACCTTTATTTCTAGGCCTATGGATTCTGGCTAATTTTTTCAACTTTTTCTTTCAAAAGGCAATACATCACCATTACCTTAACGTCCATGTGAAATATGAACATTGTACTTGTAGCCCCACTCGTTTGGTCAGAATTGGCCCAAATATCACGAAAATATCGCATTAAAAATTAAATTAAATCGTGAAAGTACAATATTCACGAGAAATATTTTTTCGATTGTACCCAAAATTGTGGCAGGTCTAAGTTCTGAGATTTCGATGGTCCCCTCCAATTTTCATCATGATCGCATATGCTGTTTGCCCAGTAGAGCGCAAACAGACAGAAAAAAAACATTGGAGCAAAATTTTTTGAGGGGTCAGTGAAATTGAAGTCTTTGCTTCGCTCATCCAATTAGATGCTCATCAATCTAGGGCGATGGTCGTTCGCCCGCAGCCAAGCGCACGCGACTGCTAGAAGGCAATGACTAACTCGACCCTGTTTACTCCTACCCGAGTTGGGGGGTTTTCAGCTATCTGCACACGCCGTCCCGAAAGATTTACAATCTTGAAACTCGGTATATGACCTGATATGTGGTCCATGACATACAAAAAAAAAATCAGCCCGATCCGATTACCCGTTCTGTGTTAAAAAAGTGCGTAAATATCGACGATAATCGTCCGGCTGGCTGGTTGGGGGGGGGGGGGGGGGGGGTAGTGGATTCTGCCAGAGAGGAATAACAGCCTACAGAGAAAACGGTACATCTTAGAACTATGAAATTTGGACCACACTTAGATGTACCTCAGACTCACAAACTTCCGCCAAGAGACAAGCAATATTCCACCCCCAACACCCCCTAAATCATCCCCTAAAATTAAAATAATTAATAGCTCTAACCCAAAATTGAATTTTTAGTCAAATTAGTTATTAAAATTATGTTCTTATGTGTTTTAACCCAATCGGTCTATTCTCATTATATAAACCACATTTTGTCAACCCCCATCCCTAATAGTTTATATTATTTTTACCTTGATTTCCAGCATTCACCACGAAGGCACCTAATGAGTTATCATCATGAAATTTGACATGATGGTACATAATAATATGAAAAATAATCCGCCGAGAGGCAATTAAGCGATATTCCACCCCCAACCCCCAAAATCAAAACAATAATTAAAATTGATGTTTTATTCAAATTAGTTATTAAAATTATGTTTTAGTGTGTTTTAACCCAATCGGCCTTTTATCAATTTCCTAAACCACATTTTTTCAACCCCCATCCCTTATAGTTAATATTATTTTAACCTTGATTTCCAGCATTCACCATGAAGGCACCTAATTTTTATTTTTATTTTTTATTTATTTATTTAACGTCTATCCTATTCAGTTATAAAAACTGATTTACAAAGGAGGACAACTAAATAAATCTAATTACATAGATGCAGAAACAACAATAAATTACATTTTCGTAAAAATTTGAAATAGTAGCATTACAACAACAATGCATTTAACACAAGAATTTTGGTAACAATGAGTTATCAGCATGAAATTTGGCATGATGGTACATACTAATCAGTGGCGGATACAGGGGGGGGGCGGTGGGGCGATCGCCCCCCCATGATTCTTAAAAAAAAAAAAAAAATGATTTTATTATTTTATTGTGCACGCACCAAATGCAATCTAAAAACCTGATTTTCAAAATTTTCGCCTGCGGCGCTTTAAAACTCCCAATAAAAATCAACTTACCTTTATGTTGTCAGAAATAATCAGTTTGCCTCTGAAATGTGTCTGCATCAGTGTACTTCGATTTATTAAGTTGTCCTCCTATGTGAATCGTTTTTTAACTAAATAGGATAGACGTTTAATAAATAAATAAAATTATGAATTGAAAATAAGATCAAACGTTTATAATAATGTTGCAATCTAGGCCAATACTGTAAATTGTAAGCTCGACATGACGACAAAACAAATTGGTGCACACAAACTACATTGTTTCCGTATTGCATTCCGCCCACTACTTTTTTCTAAAACGCACCAAATGCACTCTAAAAACCTGATTTTCAAAATTTTCGCCTGCAGGCGCAATTAATGGGGGCTCCGCCCCCCATTACCCCCCATGCGTCCGCGCTTAGTCCCTTTCCCACGACTGTACATGCACACTCAAATCGCCCCCCCATGATTATGTCCTAGATCCGCCACTGATACTAATATGAAAAATCATTCGCCGAGAGGCAAGCGATATTCCATCCCAACACACCCCCAAAATCATCCCCTACTAGGAAAACGCTTAAGTCCCGACGCGTTGTTGGATGAGCGTATATGGTGCATTGAGATCCCATGTGTTACGCGGATTTTCTGTTGTTCTGTGAAAAATTCATTACTTAGTCGAAGATTTTTTTAATTAAATTAAATTAAATAAAAAATTAACTTAATTGTTTTAATTTATCATAATTTTTTTAAAGAAAAAAATCGTAAAATTGCAATTTCATAAGAAATAATTATTCGATTGCGCTCAAATTTTACACAGATATATTAATTCATAAAATTAAGGTTTTGTGAAAAAATCATTACAATAGGATAAAGCATGTAGGTGTTATAAGTCAAAGAATTGGCTTGTTCACTGCGACTTTTACTCACCACGCTGCGCTATTGTACTAACCCCCCACCGCCGTCTGGATGCCTGTAAAGGCGGATGTAGAGTGTAGACGGCGGTGATAGCCCAACTTGCGGGTGTCATGGCTGCTCATAGCTGTCAGCAGCCTACTGTTTTTACTGTCAGTTTGCATAGTTTTATGTTGAAAGCAAAATGCCCAATTGCTGTGTGTATTCGTGTAAGGAGAGAGGAGGGCATACTGTCGTGTTTATTACTACAAATAAATACAATCACATAATATACTGACAATTGTGTCTTTATTTGGCCTCCTGCCTACGTAACCTCTCTCATGTCAACAAATCAACACTGGCTAGGACTAAGCCCTAGGCTTTGCTGAGGCGTATGCAAGTAGGGCCTAGGCCTATACTTGCTAATTTATAATACCATGATATTGATATGCCTAGGTCTACATCTAATGCTGAAGAAAAGCCTAGGCCCTAGTCCTTAGTAGCCTTATTCCAAGTTAGGCCTAGGTCTCATCTCAATAACAGTGCTAGGCCCCAGGTTTAGACATCAACGGCGCCATGTGCTTTCAGCTCTTATTTTAATTTTCCTATCGTTCACGTTTTCATTGTTTAAAAGTTTAAACAAGCAAGTATGCTATTGAATAAATTACTTGAAATAGGCCGTACAACTACTTATAACCCAATTTGGAAAATTAATTAATATCTAATCAAGCATTATCCTAAAGTCGAAGAAATTTTAAAAAATAAAAATTAATTCTTTTATGAAAAAAATTCCCGTTTAAAAAAATTCGGAGTTCTAAGTTCAGATATTCATAGTCTAACATAATTGTACCCCATCCCAATACGTTTAGTATTATTTTATCTTGATTTCCAGCATCACCACGAAGGCACTAATGATTATATCATGAAATTTGTCATTATGGTACATAATAATATGAAAAATAATCCGCCGAGAGGCAAGCGATATTCCCCTCAACCCCCCTTAAATTGGAATATTCATAGCTCTAATCTAAAATTTATGTTTATTCAAATTAGGTGTTATTAAATTATGTTTTAATGTGTTTTAATCCAATCGGCCTATTCTCATTTCCTAAACCACATTTTTTCAACCCCCATCCCTTATAGTTTATATTATTTTTACCTTGATTTTCAGCATTCACCATGAAGGCACCTAATGAGTTATCAGCATGGAATTTGGCATGATGTTACATACTAATATGAAAAATAATTCGTCGCGATGCAAGCGATATTCCACCCCCAACATCCCCTAAATCATCCCCTAAAATTAGAATAATTCATAGCTCTAACCCAAAATTGTATTTTTATTCAAAATAGTAAATTATGTTTTAATGTGTTTTAATCCAATAAGCTATCTCATTTCCTAAACAACACTTTTTCAACCCCCATCCCTAATATTTTATATTATTTTTACCTTGATTTCCAGCATTCACCATAAAGGTACCTACCAAATGAGTTATCAGCATGAAATTTGGCATGGTGGTACATAATAATCCGCCAGGAGACAAGCGATATTTCACCCCCACTGTTCCCTACCACTCTTTACTTTGGGAAAAACGTTATGTTGTATTTATTACAATTTTTAATATTTTAATTGCTGATTAAAATTATGCGTCAATGTGTTATAGTCCGGTCAACAAATCATTCACACAAAAACCCAAGACGACATTAACCATATTTAATTTAATAAAAACATTGAATATTGCCAACTAGGCCTACAGATTGAAAACAAAAAAAAAAGATGGTAGCTTTTGTTTCTAAACAATCTGTTTTAAAGGCACTGTATCCACCTTTACACGTATTTCACATATTTCAAGCTTTGCTATGAAACAAACAACAAAAAGATGTGATATCCCCTCAAAATACAAAAATTTGTAAAAAAAAAACGGCAGCCAAGCTCTCCTTCCAAAGTCTTCGGCTGTGAATGCTGTGAGATATAGAAGTTGAGCCAAGCATTTCATTCTTTCTCCCTAGTTTTCGCATTGAAAAGAAGTAAGATCATTTCGCCTGTTGACGAGCGCCAAGCCAACCATTTTCGTGGTAAAAAAAGTTAAAATTTTAAACTCAAAATCATAAAAAAATTACTTGGCTATTGATTTTGGTACGAGGACTCTAAAAAGTCAATGGCCAAGTAATTTTTTTATGATTTTGAGTTTAAAATTTTAACTTTTTTTACCACGAAAATGGTTGGCTTGGCGCTCGTCAACAGGCGAAATGATCTTACTTCTTTTCAATGCAAAACTAGGGAGAAAGAATGAAATGCTTGGCTCAACTTCTATATCTCACAGCATTCACAGCCGAAAACTTTGGAAGGAGAGCTTGGCTGCCGTTTTTTACAAATTTTTGTATTTTGGGGGGTTAGTAATATAGGCCTATAGGCCTACTAGTTAAATTTGAAGCAAATGATATCATTATGAATATATTCTGACTGTAGGTCTATCTACAGCCCCAACACTACCAGTAGCCTAAGTCTATAACATGACAACTCCAAGTCAAGACCATCCCTGTCTGGTTTTAGTTAGTTTATTATTAGTTTATTAATTGATACATCAGGTAGGGCTACATTACATATCAGTACATTATATCTCGTCACTTACAACAATACAAGCAGAATAACAAATACTGTTCAAAACGTAGGCCTATGCTTAGGTACAAAAGTAGTCAATACAAGTAAAAACAAAAAGATGCAAAAGATTGACAATAGAGAAAAAGCCTTCTAGGTACAAGGGTAAATGACAGGACCAGGGCCCTATTCAGTAACTTCACGGGTTCAACTCTGTCACGGGACCGACTCGGGAGTAACAGTAATCGTTCCGGTCCGGACGGTCAAATGTACAATGTTCGCAGTCAGTTGCAATATTCGAAATGACATAGATGTGTGTATTATTTCCAATCGGGGAGAAATTGGAATTAAATGGTATAATTTCATGAAAAAAGGGAACGCACAGGACTTTTAGGGGTAGGCCCTTACTAAAGGTAGGTTTTCTTTGAGCATACTGTTGTTATTCGTTTGAGAAAGTTAATAATCTGGTTGTGTTTACGTGTAGGCCAAGGCTTATCATCCACCATTTTATACAAATATAACGAGTCGGACTCGGTTTTCACGGATTATATCGCAACGATATCGACCTCAACTGGGTCGATCACTTACAACCGAGTCGATTACGGTAGAAAACGCCCGGGTCCAACTCCGTCAGAGTTATAGAATCGCAGTCCAGTACAGTAACCAAAAGCAAACAAGAGAATTAAGTGACAGTAATAAAAGTGTAGGCCTACTGGAACTAATTAAAATGCAATACAAAATAAAGAACAATGAGAATATTAAAAGTACAGTTGAAATTGCAGTTAAAATTAAGGTCAGCAGGTATCAAAAATCTCATTGATGCTAAACAGAGCCCTAGTAATCTAGAATTGTTTTAATTTAAGTCTAAAAGTGCTGGTTTTTTCAGAGTTTGTAATTTGCTTTGGCAGAGCGTTCATTACGCAACTCGTTGAGCTAACCTATGTTGTGTTTCTTTTGTTACAGAAAGAAGAAACCCTTGCGTGAGCTACTTTATTTATATGGCTTGGTTAAAAATAATGGACAACAGACTTTTCACCTGGGCCTATTTCAGCTATATTTATTAAATTTAACTAAATTAATCTTTCATTTTTACTTTCAAAGTAAGAAATTCCGTCAAATTTATTAGGCCCTACTATTTTAAATTTAAATGTATACAACTAGCCTACCTAGTTGAACATGTTAACCTTGAAATTTTGAAGTCAATTAGGCCTAGGCAGCGAATTATACGTAATAATAAACCAAAGACAAAAGTAGGAACTGAAATTTATTTACTTTACTACGCAGTGTTTATTATAACAAGAATAACTAATAAGACTAAACCAACATTTAAAACAATCTAAAGTAAAAACACATTTCCACAAGATTAATGGAAGAAAGACAATAATGTTCTGATCCCTACGTAAGAGAATTCATGTCATACGTAACGTTTCACTTGGGCTTCATTTTTGTTGTGTTTTGTGTGTGCATATCTTGCTTCTACGCCTCTTAGCTCAGGACTGGTTGGTCGGGGCCTCGTAGGTCTCAGGAGGCCTATGCAGTCGTCAGCGCTGCCACTCTACTGTGTGACATCTCGACGCAGTTGAACATGGTGAGTGAGCTGGGTTCTGTATTCATCCTCCTCTGTTAATTACTATTAGGGATGTCCGGATGTGGGTTGGAAAATTTCCAGATTTGGAAAATTTTCTTCTTCTTAAATATTACATTTTAACATAACATGTTTTTTAAATTATTATTTGTCAATAACAACTCGCATGTCTATATGATGTGCATATGAATGAACACTGTAGAAGGCTTACTTAAATAAATAAACTAAGACTAAGATGTTCCTATGTGTTCGAAAAAATCTCAATTTCCAAGCGTCGGCTGTTGTCACTTGTCAGTGCTCGATAGTAGTCTGTACAAAAGTTAGGCCCTATTAGCATTAGCATTGCATTCTATTAGGCCTAGGCCTAAGCTGCCGCCAAATGCATGAAATAAAAAAATTATAGTCGAGCTTTTTTAGTAGTTTTTTAGTTTTTATAGCAGCTTTTTTTTAAACTTAGGCTATATGGAGGACATTATAGAAAATGTATTTTTTATGCAGAAATTTTCCAATTTGAATCTTTCCGGAAAACCCACATCACTAATTATTAAATAATGTTATAATACCACTCTCCCAGTCATACACCAACAGGTTTAAGAAAATCCTCAGTCCTATATTTTATTATTTTGTTATTCCAGGCTGTCGGTAGTGCCTGGACACTGGTGGAATCTTGACCGAAGATGGGTTGGACATCAACCTTGGACCTGGTGAGTGGAAACTTGACTACACACAGTCGGCAAACTCTGGTGCTACTAAAAGAAAAGTTTTTATCTTTCTTTAATAAATGTGATGAAAAGGTTGCAAAACAGCTGGATCATGGGAGTGACATAAAGAATTAGGATACCAACAGCATAGGCCCTACTTGAAGTAAAGTAAGGGCCTCCGCGATAGAAAACACAAAATACCAGCACCGGTTATGAAAATTGATCAATTGTTGACCTGGGAAAAATAGATAAGTCAGTAATGTAGGTCATTATTGTTGACCACCACCACCACCACCACCACCACCCTTAAAAAAAAAAAGTGAAGTGAAAGTGGCACAATTTTTAAAGATACAATTATACCGATTAATAATTTAGTATACCTTTCCAATTGCAATTATGAATAATTTTTATATTATCGTTGTGCAACTCTATCATTCACTGTGTTGCACATTTCAGGAAAGGGAGGAACCTGTACGATCGTTTGTTGCAGCTCACGTGATTCTTCAACTTCAGCGTCTCGGACATCGTCATATTCATCCGCCTACGCTCGTATCACTCAATCATTGAAATTATTTTATGTAAGTCAGTTCTTGGAACAGTTGATTAACTCCTTATTCCTCTATCCTCCCTTTTAAGAGGTTTATCCTGCATGTTCGGTACGGTGCTCGACTACTTGCCTAACTATATAATTGGTAAAGTCTGGTTAGGAGCAAGGCACAAAGCAATGATTGACAGTTTGATTGCTTCTTACCAAAACTCGGAACAAACTTATGGAAGCCTCAAGTTATAGCCTTGTTTCTTGCAGTCTCTTGACATGTCAGCGAGTGAAGTGATAATATCGTTAAGCCAGTGGTCATGAAGAAGCACCAGCATGTTCCCAGCATGTTTGCATGTTCACTAGAGCCCACACCACAGTTCACCTTATATACGTATGTTGCATTAATTTTATCCAAGGAAAGTAGGCCTTGTGAAAATAAATTAAATGTTAGGAATGCGGCCTGATTTAAAAACCAAAATCGATAATTGTTTGACGAATCTAATTGTGCTGAAATCACTGCATATTGTGATGTAGGCCTTGCCTATTTTCAATATGTAGTAATTATTTTTCTGACTGAAGTTTCTAATCAATGGGGATTCTAATAGTAAGCAACAATGAAATAGCGGTTTGATATGGGAGTGAACTGTGGAGTGAAGCCTAGTGTCCCCTGGTACTGTAGTGGTGTGGTGTATGTCACTGTGGTACATGATACTTAATCTTGGCTGCTCTTAATGAGTCTCCTTGTCCCGAGAAAACAACATGGAAAGAAAAAGAATCGATAGTGGGACAAAGAACTTGAGATTTATACTTAAACCTGGTTAATCAGTCTGGTTATCAGTTGTTAGGCCAACAGATTGTGATTACTGGTTTTATGTAAATTTGTTTGTATTGAATATGAATATATAGGTAACTAGTAGACATGGGCTACATTTACTTGAGCAACTTCCTGGCTCACTAAAACTTATTACGTATGTAAGCCTACTCCAAACACAATATTGTCATTTTAGGGTTTCAAGTTTCAATACTACCGGTACGTACTTTTATATTTTGCCAGTGGATTTAAACAAAATGATCACAATAACATCTATATAATCCACAGAGTGCATCATTCTTACCATAAAATACTTCCAAAAAACAAAAACATACCATAAACACACCATAAAGGGTGGAAATGAAGTACTAAATGTACTTAGTTCATCCTGGCTGAGGCTGTGCCTTATTTCACATATGTGGACAAACAAGATTGCAAAATAAATACATTCCCAGCTTGGAAATGCCAAAGTTCCGGTCTTGAAACCCCAAGAAACATAAAAGATTACTGATTTAAATTACACATTTTTTTAAAATATTCACCTTCACCAAACTTTCCTCCGGCAGCCGGGGCAAAAGCCCCGGCTGCCTGAACGCCAGCTGTTCCAGGACACCTTTTTGTTACCTTCTGTAATTTTTTTTTGTTCTTCGTTTTACGCTGTTTTAAATTAGGACTGGGCAAAAAATCAATATTTCAATGCAATATCGATAAGTGGGAATATTTTCAAAATATAAATATCAAGATTTACACCAAAAATGCAAAATTTGGTAATTTTGGTGGAGGTCCTGGGTAGGTAGTCGAAATTAAATTAATCCTGGCCGGATCGTGGTGGAGGTGCGGGTCATAAAATGCGATTCGGATTGTGAAATCGTAAAAATCGTTAAAAATGCATTTATGGTGATGCCTTATCAACCCTATTCGGCATCAAATCATAAAAATAGGCCTACTCTTTTGATTTTTTTATATTTCCAATTTTTTTACAACAAGAAGTACATTTTGATATATTGTTATCATATTGAAATTGGTACATCTAGGCAAAAAAAGGATTTTTAAGGATTTGAGTGTTTCATTTAAGGATTTCTAAGGATTTTTGATGTGCTCAAAGAGGATTTTTATTTTTTCTTTGTGGCAACCCTGACCTAGCCTACTGATGATGTCTGTAGCTAAGTTAAAGTTACCGTTATCTTATTTAACCCTTTCACTACTCAATTCAATTACTCTTGATTAAGTATTTTTATTTTTTAATGTAACAATTCAAATTCAGCATTTTTTCTAAGATTTTTTCAATTTTTGGGGATTTGTTATTGTGAGTTTGAAATTTTCTTTGGATTTTGAATAAAAGTTTTAAAAATAAGTTAAAAATTAAAATGCATATTGTAAGTGCACAGCAAAAACTAGATTTTTTCTGAAAAAATATCTCAAATAGCAATTAGCAACCAATATTAAATTTCCAGTTGAAAAACCAAAATTTTGTCATTTTTTGCTGTTTTTTGCACATGCGTATTTTCAATCTTCTCTAAAAAAGTTACTACTTATCCCATTGGCATAGGAAAAAATAGATTTGTTTTTTATCAACAAAAAAAAATTCTAGGTCAAATTGAAAAAAAAAAATGTTTACTCGCGTTTAATTTAGTACCAGTAGTGAGAGGGATAAAGTTACGTAGTCCCACATTAAAGCTGAGCATCTGCAGTTGATCTATGTGATCTAGGGATGTGCAAACCCACTTTTTTTACTGTCAAACTTAACTCGAACTTTCCCAGTTGAAAAAAACGAACTTCGAACTTCACAAAAATTTTGAACTGTATCGAACTCGAACTCAAATAAAAGGTATATCAAACCATCAAAAAAGGTAAAATAGTGATAAGTCTGGACTGGCACCTCCACCAAGAAAGTATGTAACTTCTGGACCGGCACCTCCACCGTCCATTTTTTGTTTTTAAATTTGTACCTGTAAATTGAGAACCATTTTTTGACATGTCAAATAATATGTGACCGTACACCACAACAAATTACCGGTAGTAAAAAAAAAAAAAAAAAAATCCGAACTTTGAAATTTTTTCGAACTCAAACCGAACTTGAACTTCCAAAAAGTTTGAGTTTGAATTTAGAACGTTGCACATCCCTAATGTGATCCCTTCCCAAAAAGTTTGAGTTGATATACCAGTAGGAGCATTAAAATTTAAATTGCTGGGTGTAAAATGTTCATTTTCATATTCTAGTTGAAGCTGCCACATATCGATGTTGTGTTTCAACTTCAACTCTTGTTAGTGCAAGAAACTGACCATAAATGTGAAATAAGATCAGATTTTTTTGTGTATGGGGGGGGGGGGGGCTTTTTAAATAAAAAATGATTTCTAGATGTACACTTTTCACTTTAAATAATAATCATAATTATTATTGATGAAAACAGATCAGAATGTGTAGAATTACTTTCTTAGTAACCTAGCATTAAAAAAAAGAAAGGTGTCAAATTTTCCGACCTAAGGCCTTTATCACAGAACACATCACATATTACTTATTTGTTTTGTTTACATATCTAGTGGTATGTGTAAAAGTTCCAGGTATCTTTAAGAATTCAAATGCAGAACATTTTAAAAGAGTTTCTGAGCCATTCATTGAAGTTATTTATGAACCATCTCCGTCCTTATGCATTCCATAAACGTGGTAAAGGTACACAATACATCCACACATACAGCTTATAGATGGGGTGACTGTAGAAATTACTCGCTAGACTAGAGTGTTGGTTTTTACTCAATTGTCCGTATTTTTTCCGTGTTGTTTTCTCGGTGTCACCCACAGCCTTCTATTTTCCCGTTATTGGATGGATCACAAAATCATGACAATAGAGTAAGATCTGCCCAGTGGGTAGAATGGCTGGCTCAATGTCGTCAGCTTTCATTATCGGCACTAGTTGAGCAACTAAACAAGTGACGATATCAAATGTTAGCTGCTTTATTTTGTAATCCATCCATGAACTTGTGAGTGACCATAAACTTATTCACATAAACAGCATCATATGTGTACGGTACCTATATACTTTGTAAGGGCTGACTGTTTAGTATCATTAATTAATGATTTTAGTTGAGGTCTATCAATCTCGTACTAATGTTGAAACGGAATATATTTTACATATTATTCAACTTAGTCAAAGATCTTAGATCTATGCCTAATGGTAATGCAGAATAGTGGAATAATCATTCATAACTTGTTTTCATGGTTGCGCAAAATTGAGAACTATTTTATTAATACCGGTACTTTATTCTTAATTCTTAATTTTTGACATTTGGATAAGATTTTCATCTGTAAAATAAAAAATACACAACGGCAAAGTCACGTCGTCATAGTTTGGTATTGCCAATCAACCAGTCAGTAGTAATGCAGGCCTATTCTAATCTAACTAGCCACTATAACAATTTTGTTTTTAGTGTGCTTAATAAACATTTGTATGCAGGTTAATTAATATCTCAAACAATTCATCCCAAACCCATTGGAGTAGACGAGTCAGACTCGTCCATCTATCGGGGATTTGGGGGAACTGTTATGGGGTGCAAAAACTTGAAAACTACAAAATTTTGAAGAAAAAAATCTCTGAAAAAAAAATGGACTTTAAAAATTTGCTTTTTAAATCTTGTGAATTGCATGGCTAATATGAATTTTATTTATGATGATCCAAAATCCAGAAGGGTGGAAAGGAACAAAAGAGAGAGAAATTTTGTGTGGCTCGTTGGTCTTGTGGTTAGACTACCTACTTCCAATGCAGAAGGTCCAGGGTTTGATTCCCGCTTAAGTCAGAAGTTTTTTAACTTCTGATTTGGACTTAAGTCCATCAGTTCTTGTCTTAGGAATTTTTAAACGGTGACTTTAGAGCCGTCCTAGCAAAAAGGCACATAATAAGTTTAAAGTTGTTCTGAATCGGCCTTGTTGATTCTGGTGTTGATCCACTGGTGTTCGCACTGTCCATACCACTGATTGCTATATTTCCTATTAAAAATAATAACTATCGATCTTTGGTTGGTTATCGTTCACTCCTCGATTGCGTCGGGGCCTGCAGGGTTGGCTTGGTCACTTTGGTTTACTGTCCCCCACTGAAAATCAGTTGTGTGACTGAGTGGGTAGACTCTAATCATTAATTTATTTTTTATTATAGATCACGCAGAAAATACAGATTTATTTATTTATTTAAAATCTCAGTTATTTCAAAAGCCACAAAAATGTTGCACATATGAAAAAATTCAGAAAAAACACCTTTCCAGCCAAGCATAGAAAATAACTGTTTTATTTCGAACTAATGAGCTATGTCAAACCCAAAATGTCCCAATTTGTTTAAATATTGCCATAAAAAAAAGTACGTATTAAATTTATCAGAAAAAATTACTATTTCATATTATACCCTAAGACTGTGAATTTCTTAAATAAATTAAATGATACCGTACTCCAATGGGTTAAGATTTATTGTTAATGTAGGCCTGTTTTTTTTTTAAATTTGTAACGAAAACGTCCTCAATGGGCAACTGTTTTAACACAAACTGCTGAGTGCATGAGCATTGAATTGAGTGCTGATGGTTGATTACGTAATTCATAACAATGTGGTGACCCCAACTATGACGTCACATGCTGTTTGCGCGGGAAATACAATTACTAGTAAATGTAAAACTTAATATCTCAATAGAATTCAGATTCAGATTTATTTGTACCATACCAAAATGTGTAGCCCTAGCCTGCGGTAATGATATTTTAACTTTTAACCAGTTCAGTGGCTATGACGAGTTATCTCGTCTTGATAGGTTTGTCCCCGCAGTGCTCTGGACGTAATATTCCATCATACGCATTTTAAAACGCTCCGACAGTGGCCATGACGAGCTTTGTTTGAGTTTGAATATTCCCGACTGGCTTTGAAATGTTATTCTCCGTGTTAGTTTACTCAGTATCTCACAGGTAGCACTACATTTCAATATTTTTTCATTGGTTGGCCGAAGAAACTCCACCTTTTTGGGGCGGAGTTTTAGGAGAGGTGTGTTACACCATGCAGTAAGCGTAAGCATGTTTTTAAAAATGTTTATTGATATTGATAGTATTATTGATTAGATACAAGAAACTAGTAAAACAGGTATTGATTATTTTAATAAGTGTTTATTGGACATAACACTGTTCTTTATCAATATTTATTAAATTATTAGTGATATTTTGATTTTTATTCAGAAATCTTTTTCAAACTGAAGGTTGACAAAAGAAAAATTAACAACAATCCAAATAAACAAATGACCATGAAACATATCTGCCAGCACAATTGATGAAAATAAAATAAAAACATGACGAAAATAAAATATACATTGCACTAGATCACAAAAATTGGTGAAGATGAGTTAATTACAAGTTATTAACAATATAAAAATATACATTACGGTACGTTGAATTGGATCTGCATTGAATCTGGAATTTGAAAAAGATTTTTGAATGAAAATCAAAATATCACTAAATTTAATAAATATTGATAAAGAACAATGTTATGTCCAATAAACACTTATTAAAATAGTATTAATGATAGTTTGTAGTGAGAATTATTTCAGTGACATTGAAAGTGAAGATGAATTTGATAGTAGTAATACTGTTGTAGAATTGTCAGACAGTGACGGCGAGTCTGGTATTCTGGAAATCAGCGTAATTTCAATGTGGAGGATTATTCAGATGATGACGCAATTATTGTCGTGTAACAAGCAGGCTGGTCTTATGTAGGCGGGCCTAGACCTCGGTTTCCATTCATTGTATTGCCTAGACTAAATCAACAGGAGATAATATGTTTATAAGTTTATTGAACAAGAGATGTCAAAGCTCGCGCGCTCGCTCTGCTTTTGCTCCTTGACCGTGAAATAAAGTAGCCACTATGGGGGCGGCTAGCGTAAAAGAACTCGCCACTGAAGTGGTTAAATTATTTTTTTATTCATTCACTACACACAGGTCAATATCAGAACTAGATGAGCACTCCTTATGGCTATGGGTCTATCATGACTTTTTAACTATAATTACCTTGTTATCAAAATCTTTATTACCTTTTAATTTACATGTTGTTTGTTGACAGTGCCATCGATTCAAGTCAATTTCAGAAACTTCTATCAATTTTTTTTCACTGATATGCATGCTAAGCAAAAAGAGGCTTGTGTATGTACATATTATTCTTTTCCGTACTGTATGGTTTTATGTCAAATCTTTGGAAAAGATGTACAGTAAACCCTCATAATTACGAAGTGGGTTGGTATAGACCTAGGACAATGTTATACGTATTTTTTTAAATTTAAATTTTTTATAATTCAAACGGGAATTTTTCGGGTCCCTTGGGCTTCAAATTAAAGGGAGACTACTGTATTTAATTTCATGCATTGCATTTCACAATAGGTATATAGGCTACTGTTTATGATTGGCCTTTATTTATTATTTATTATACTAATTTGGAATATTTAGATACCTTGTCACAACTATGGCTTGTGCTGATGCACAAGATTGCTGTTTATGTCAATAGTTTTAAATCCCTCACATAATTCCATGGTGGTGGCATTGTTATCCTTAATCACAGTCAATTGCAAATGACAGGCTTTCGAACCATTTTCTGGTTACTATAATTATTGATTTACTGACACCGTGATTTGCAAGTGGCCCTGGTTGTAAGCATTGTTCTCTAAGGCAGCTCTTGTGATTATGTATCATGTACCACTGGCATACTTGCAAACAACAATACCTTGGTCTGTTCAATTCGGCTACAACAATAACTCAGTCTAGCTATCGGTAGGGCCTTTTGTATATAATATCTTTTGGTCGAAGACCCTATATTATGATAAAGTAAGTGTTCCTCAGGTAAACTGCTTGAAACAGGTTTGTTTTTTGGCAAACTCAATTATATAAAGTGTGACAGGACGGACACGCAGAGTATAGTAGAGTCATGTACTAGTCATTCCCCAATCTATCAATACTACATGATACGTATTGTATAGGGTTTGTCAAGTTTTGATTGTTTCGACATATCAACATAACAAACATACTGTTCACTTTCTAGAAGTAGGCCTATACCGGTATGCAATTGTTGCTTTGCAATAATGTTGGTCCGTGTAATTAGTAACTTCTTAACCAATGAATAATAATTTCAAAAGACAAGTATCAATTCAAATATAGAGAAATCAAACAAAGAAAAATGTATTTTTAACATTGCTGACAAAGTAATCATTGTCACTATGAATTACCTAGTTAAAAAGATCAATTTACAAAATACCTATGAACTATGTACCCATAGGTTCATGCTTGCTTTTTTAGCCCTTTTGAACCTGAATGCTTGTTGGTCCTCTGGGCTTATCCCTCTTTCCAATGCAGCAGGTACTGGGTTCAAATTCTGGTTCCAGCAAGTTTTTTTTTTACTTTCTAAGATTAATGTAGAAAAAATAATATTTGGGGAAAAGTAGGCTCTACATAAAAAGTGACCTTTGAGCCAACAATAAACCTTGTAACAAATCACTGTAAAATATAATGCCCACACTAAACTCGACATACACTTTTTTATGGCCTTGACTCTAGCATTGTTTTGTTCATTGATTTCCCTGTTTTGCCAAAAACAAACCTATTTCAAGATATAAAAATTAATTTGAAAAGAGTACACATTCTTTCAAAGCAGTTGTTAACTGTTTGGCCCCAAACTTAAAATAAATAGTCATAAATATATTGGGAGGTTTCGATAATGAATTCAGCACAGAATCTAGCTCAAGGTACATGTTCTTTTTAGTGTAGGTATGTGCTGTGAGGACTAGAAACAGTCTTTACTGCTAGACCCAGACCTTATAATGGCATGGTTGACCAAATGTGGGCATTTCAGAAGAAGATAGGCTTGAAATGATACAGAAGTATGACTTTTATTTTTAATCAAATATTGGATACAAAGTAGATTTCTGCAACTTGAATTATACAGTATGTTTTGCTTTATTTCACTCAGTCATTGATGAGATTTGAGCCCCCTTTTACTCTCCCTTTGGCAAAATAAATTTAAACACTGTAATTTTAAAGTTTGTTAGTCTGAATATTCCTTCTCTTTACACTAAATTATTTTTGTACAAAGCAAAAATCAGTCTCTGTGAAGTTCATAAAGTTAGAAGCTGACTTGATAATACTTTGGCTTCACCCTACATAATCTTACCTGAAGTCACTTAAAGTGGGTATAGTTTTCCATGCCAACATAGATTCAGAAATAAATAGAGGTATCTTGGAAAATGGCAAATCAATCATTAATATTAAAATGTTGCCAAATATTATTCATTGCTTACAGACAACACTGCTTTAAAGAATGTACTATTTTCTATGCATCAATTCTATACATTCAATTAATCTGTAAGCCTTATTGTTGTAGCCATGGATAACCTTGTTTGTTACTAAAAATGAACAGACCTATTGTTGTGGCGACAGTTGTGAGAACTTATACATTGCGACCCAGAAGAACCTGGCTTCTTAGGGTGGTAAGACCCCTGCAGTTACAGTTTTTTAGTGATATTTCGAGAACGGTGCAAAATATCTAAAAACTGATTGCAACAGTGATGTGGTTTTGTTGGAACTATATAATGCAAGAAATAATAAAAATATTCAAATATAATCGGTACAGTTTGTATTTCGAATATATACGTTTAATTACCACTTACTTTCCATAACATTACAATATTTTTCGTGCAGGCTAGTTCTCACAAAACCACATAACATGATGTTGGCAGGGGTCTACTACCTTAAAAAAAAGAGCTATAATTGAGCTCATTGGCAACCTTCAAATTCTTCTGTGCTTGCTTGACCTAGTAGAGAGGGGGGGGGGGGGGCAGAGGAAGAACCAGGCTATAATGATTTTCTACTCGGATTAGACCCAGGCTAGGAGATTTCTCATCAACTCTGCTTTCACAATAACAAACTTAGCTTAAAACATTTGTATTTTCTTTTGATCTTTTGTTCTAGGGATGCACACAATAATCAATTATATTAGGCCATATAAAATAAAATAAATTGCATGTTTGCCATATAAAATAAAATAAATTGTTGAAAATTGGTCACCTCATATTCCCAGGTGCTTACGCCATATTATCGCTATTAATTAATGTGGTGAATGATAACTATTTGATTCTTTGCTATCACCGAGACTAAAGTCTCCCACTGAAAATCAGTTATGACACTGAGTGGGTAGACTCTAAATCCAAAATAATGTATTTATTCATTTTTAAATTTAATAACATTTGGTGTTTACCTTTTTGAAACATTCAGTCGTGATCACGCCTGTCCGCCATTTGAAGTGGAACCGTTTTTACAGGCATCATCGTTTGATATTATGGATCAATAATGCAGTCATCTTTATTTTTGATTATCAATATTTTTTATTTGCCGTTGTGCATTCCTAGTGTGTTCACAATTTAAATCCCTTTCTAGTTTGTGAATAGCAATATTGGCCCCGACAGATAATGAGAAAAATGTCAGTCTGTAATAGCTGGGGTAGAAATCCTCCATAATTATGCAGTTATTAGTAATATTAGTATTAGTATTGTGGGTAGACTCTAAATACAAATTTATTTATTAAATTTGAATGCAATGTTAGATTAATTTGTAAAATGCTTATAACTATTTTTTGGATAGACATTAAATAAATACATCCAATTTCAAAGCATTGAGGAAGGGTACTGTTTAATTGGCAAGTGCAGAAGTACTTGAGGGTTTCTCGTAATAAAACTAGGAGCAATGTTGGCCACTTAACCCCGGGAGGAGACCTGGTGTATTTTGTTCTCATGGCTGCATCGACCTGCATAGTGGTGTTGGCTAGTGTTTGCTATTTTCACTCTTTTGCTACACTTGAACAGAGTGTTACCTCCATTGCACCGACGGGGCTGATATGGTATCTCACTAGAGGTTGCCATTTTCTGAATATCTTAGTTGTGATTGAACCCAATTGTACGTTCTATCACAACTAAATGTTTGGGAAGTGGACCTCTTCCGAGTTCCGTCATCAGCTCCGTCTCTGCATTGGGGAGAACACTCCATTTAAGTGAAAAGTTGTGACGTGGGGGATGGTAGCTCCAAAGTGCAAAAAAGACTTAGGTAGTATAAAAAGCGCTTTTTTGACCCATTTTTTGTGTTTTTTGCCCAGTTTTTTGCTTGTTTTTCATATAATTTGTATGTTTTCTTTGTATTTTATTTAATATTGTTAATAAATAATAATTTTTCCAATGTAATTGTTATTTATTATTTACTAGTTAGTATTTATTTATTATTATTGTATTATTAATATTGAAACAATTGGAAAATAACTAAGTCCATAAAGTAGGTCAACCAAGTTGGCCTTGAAAAAAATGGCTAAGTCCATAAACTAGGTCAACTGCTAACCTTGCAAGGTTAGCAGCTGACCTAGTATTAAAGCCTAGTAGTAGGCCAGGATGGCCTTGGAAAAAAAGACTATCTCCATAAATTAGGTCAATGCCCAAATTGCCTTAATCAGCAACCTTGGTTACTACTGTACCAAGATTGCTTTCATAAAGCAACTTGAACACTGAAAGAACATGGAAGCAAGGATTAATTACATGCTAAAGCAATGGGAACAAACAAGAAGGTGCTATGAACAAATGAATTATCACAACAATGGCATGGATTATTAAACAATGTTTATTGCACAACTGTACAATTATTAAACAATACATATTTTAAACAGTGCAGTACAAGAAGTGGCCATGGGGAAAAGAGGCTATGTCCGTGGCCTTGAAATTGCAAAGTGACAAGGATTAGTACGTGGTCATCTCACCAAATTTGTTTCGAAGGTACACTGTTCGTAGTTTTGGGCAGTGATCTGAGGCGTAGTAGGGTGCAGTGTGGTGGAAGTTCTGAGAGATGCAGGAGATTGAAGCAGCGAGCAGAGGCGCAAGATGCGATATGTGCACGTTTCCAATCATCTGAAAAAATCACAACATAGAATAAGTTTCAAAATAGCAACATCCAGTGATTGAAGCAGCATCAAGAACTTAAGAAGCACAAAATAATTGTTTTAATGAAATGATACAATGAAGTTGAAAATATGGGATTCTAGCACCTTACGCAAGCCCGGGCAAAGAGCTGTGATAGAACACAAAACTTACAATGAACACAACAAAATATTTTACTAGTCGAGTGGGAAGAGAACCAAAAGGTCCACACAATGAGCAACTGAAACCTACTTGTTAAGTCTTTGAGGTAAGCTTCTTTATCATTATTCGCATTTTATCGCAAATTTTGCTGTCAAAACGATTAGAAGTTAATTTTTTCACCAGCAATATGTTTACTTGGTAAGACATTCTATGTTGTTGGAAGGTTAAATGCAGGAAAGAGAAAATGACGAGTTTTAAAGCTATAATAGAAATGCAAACATTTAATGGTGAATATTTAATACAATTCAGAAATTGACAAATCCATCATCTCAACAGCGGATCGAACCCAGGTCTCCCAGATTCCAGCTAACTAAGAACTTGCCAACTTCTGAATTATAGTTGCATCGTAGATCTGAAGGAAACTAATCCTGTCAAATAAGATCGTATATTGACGTTTGGAGGAAAAAATTGCGATGTTGCTGAATTTTTGCAGAAACCTTCCTTATATAATACTCTTAAACATACTAAAACTCCCCTACAATCGGACTGGAGCTTCGGCCGCCATATTGGAAAATGGCGGCCAAAAGGTGTTTGATATCGAATATCTCCAAATTGGTTTGAGATAGACAAAACATCTAAGTGACAAAATTATTCCCCATTTAATTCCCTACAAAACAGGTGTCTTCTATAGTTTTGGTAGGGGCAACGGTTACGTCACAAATTCGTGGTTTAAATGTTGCTCATTGGAGTACCAGCTTATTTCCAAATTTTCACGCCCAGCATCAAACAATGCCCGGTAAATCCGTAAGAAATCAATTTAAATACAAAAGGACTTATGTACGGGGTTCATGAAAGCTTCCATTAGTGTTTAAAAAAATCAGGTCTGCGAAATCGAATTTTGCATTTACCCGGAATTTGGGTTTTTCCATTGTTGGCATTTCCTCAAAAATGCCCTTTTTGACAGTCCATTATGAAGCACTAAATAGCATTGGCGGAAAAATTCTTCCTACGCACATTGAAATGACTCAAATAATGATCCGATTACAACCAAAGTTTAAATCCAATATGGCTGCTTATTCCTAATATCCACAACATCAAAGTGAATTATGTAACAAAAAGAGTGTAAAAACAGCACGAAAACAGTATTCATATTGGGAATATTAGGAATTAGCAGCCATATTGGATTTAAACTTTGGATGTAATCGGTTCATTATTTAAGTCATTTCAATGTGCGTAGAAATAATTTTTCCTCCAATGCTATTTAGTGCTTAATAATGGACAGTAAAATATGGCATTTTTTTTTATTTCAACAATGGAAAAAACCAAATTCCGGGTAAATGCAAAATCCGATTTCGCAGAACTGATTTTTTAAAATACTAATAAAAGCTTTCATGAACCCCGTACAAAAGTCCTTTTGTATTTAAATCGATTTCTTACGGATTTACCGGGCATTGTTTGATGCTGGGCGTAAAAATGTGGAAATAAGCTGGTATTCCAATGAGCAACATATAAACCACGATTTTGTGACGTAACCTTTGCCCCTAACAAAATTATAGAAGACATCTGTTTTGTAGGGAATTAAATGGGAAATATTTTTGCCATTGAAATATTATGTCTATCTCAAACAAATTTGGAGATATTCGATAACAAACACTTTTTGGCCGCCAATTTCCAATATGGCGGCCGAAGCTCCAGTCTGATTGTAGGGGAGTTTTATTATGTTGATAAGTATCCTTTAAGGAAGGTCTCTGCAAAAATTCAGCGACATCGCAATTTTTTCCTCCAAAAATTCTTATTTGACAGGATTAATATACAAGTTCCATCTCAGTAGTCTTGTTGGCTAAGGCGCCAACCTAGAATGTAGACCCCCGGTCGAAATGGATTTTGTCAGTTCTGAATATTGTATTAAATATTAACAATTTCACTACGAGTGTTTCCGACTAACCAAATCGAGAAATTGATTCATGAATTTTAATTTACGTTACGTACTTAACACATTCATGAATAGGCTACATGGGACAGCTAATGACTGTACTACCCTATTAGATTTCAACAGTTTTGATTATATAGAATACTATGTGAAAATTACAAAATCCAAATCGGACGGGAATTGAACCCGGATCTCCGGTTTGCTTGGTGGTCTAGTGGTTAAGACGTCCGCCAGGCAAGCAGGGGATCTGGGTTCAATCCCCAGTTGAGTTTTTGTCTAGATTGTTTTCCATACATCATCTCTTCCACCACTAATTCCTCTACTAATTAAATCATGAATCAAGTAGGGTTGCCGTTAGATGCATTTCCTAATCAACTATAAAAATTTGTATCAAATGTTTGTTTGATCGATCAATGATGATGAATAATATAAATAAAATTTAGCATTCATATAACAAGACTTGAGATCAGTATTTTCAACATGAAACACCGACCGAACAAGCTGGACACGATTCCCGCAGACGGTGCCAAAATCATTGAGGCTAATTCGGAACAACCCTAGTATTTAATGTGTGCTTTGTTGCTAGGACGACTCCCAAAGTCATTGTTTACACATTCCTAAGAAATTATATTATGCAAGTTAGTAGTTATAAATCATCTGCCTGTAGCGGGATTTGAACTCTGGGCCTTCCGAGACTCAAGCCGCAAGACCAACAATGACAATCATTAATCAATTGTAATTAATAATCATCAATCAAATTTTTTTAAGCATTCACAAAATCTTTCATTGATGATTCCCTTGGTCTGAAACTATCACTAAAATACAAAATTTGAACATAAATGCCGAGATATTTTGAAAAAGAGAAGAAAATTGTTGATTAAAAATTGATAAATATGCGGCAACCCTAGAAACGAGCCTAGTTTAAGGTTGATCTATCGGCCTAATTAAAATTTTCCTAAATATTATGTTATCAAAACAAGAGACATAGTTATTCAATCATCATTATTTGTCATTGACAAAACTATTTTTGATTTAGTTTTGGGTTGAACGGTACGCCTAATATAAGACGATTATAGTGAAATTTATGTCGTATACCCCGGACATATTCCTGATCATAATTTTTTGGTTGGAAGGCAAATTTTTGTTTCTATTTGTAACACATACTTCTGTCTACAAACTGACATACTTGTAAAAATGTTCTTGTTAATATCTTGCACGGCACGATTTTTTCTTCTCCCAGTACAAAGTTAGTATTTGTACCGGTGAAAGAAAAAATTTGTACCGTGCAAGATATCAACGGGGAAAAAATTCCTAGTATGTTAGTTTGTAGGAAAGAATACGTTTTACAAATAGGAACAAAAAATGAGCCTTCCAACCCAAAAATTATTATCAGGAATATGTCCCGGGTATACGTCATAAATTTCACTATAATCGTCTATATTCAACCCAAAAATAAATCAAAAATAGTTTTGTCAATGTCAAATAATGATAATTGATTAACTATGTCTGTTGTTTTGATGAAATAATAATAATAATAATAATCAAACACCCGGTTCCAACATAAGTCAGGTCGGGGGTGACGTATCACCAGTTTCTCGGGCTGTGGACTTTCAGTGTTTTGCTAGCCAGGCTCAACACTTCTCATCTACTTCGATGTCTTCTATGACAGGCATTTCTACCAGTTCTCTCCATTTCTTTCTATCCTCCCAGAGTCTTTCTTCATTAATTCTTTCCCATGATTTCCCTCTTTCTTCAACGTTCCATTTTATTTGGTCCCTCCATCTTCTCTTGGGCGTCCACCTTTCTTACTCCCCCCCCATGTGCATTCAAATTCTCTTCTTGGTATTCTATCTTGTTTCATTCTTCGTACGTGCCCATACCATCGGAGTCTTTCTCTTCCAATTTTATTTTGTAAACTTTCCACTCCTAGTTTGTTTCTTATTGTTTTGCTCCGTACCTTGTCTATTTCTTTCTTTCTTTCTTAAAAATTTCATCTCTGCTGCTTGTAATCTGCTGTCTTCCTTTCCTCCTATTGTCCATGTCACTGATGCATATGATATTATTGGGAGGAAATACATTTTGTACAATAGCATCTTGCACCTGGATGATATTTCTTCTTTAAGTAAATAATAAATAAATACATTTTTAAATTTAAATTTTATTTAGAGTCTACCCACTCAGTTATATAACTGATTTTAAGTGGGGGACTTTAAATGCAAAGCGACGAAGCCAACCCTGCAGGCTCCGACGCAATCGACAAGCGAGCGATAACCAACCAAAGATCGATATTTTTAATAGGAAATATAGCAATCCATAATAGTTTACGTACACTTAGGTAAAATTTATCTGCTAGTATAATTCTCCTGATATTTCAGCATCTATTTTTGCGTCTTTTGTTAGTATACTTCCGAGGTATTTAAATGCTTCTGCAATAGCCAGCTCTTCTCCCCGTAGTATTATCTTCTTTTGATTTCGTTTACTTTTCTTTGTTAGGCCTACTATTAATGTTTCACTCTTTTCAATGCTTATTTTCATGTTAAACTTCAGTGTTTCCTCATTCCATCTATCTAAGCTCTTCTGGACTTCTTCAATGGAATCTCCCCATCTTACTATATCATCTGCAAATATCATCGTTTTAGACGTTTCACTTTCTGTGGGTTCAACTTTACGCAGTATGTTATCTATAAGAATGGTAAATAATGTAGGTGACTATCACACTACCTTGCCGTAGTCCACTGTTTATTTCAAACCAAGTGGTTCTACCAAATGGTTTGTTGTGACATAATATGTGCTTTGAATTCTTATTAGACTCTGTTCTACTTCTGCAGCTTTTAAGCATTCCCAAGCTTTTGCTCTTGGGTAGGGTTACCATAAGTGTCTCAGCAAAAAGAGGACATTTCGTTCACAGACATTTGCGGACTACAAGGGGTCTGGGGCAGAGCCCCAGCCGCCGGAGGCGAATTTTTTTTGTTGACATTTTTACCGTCGGGATAGCGTTTAGAGCGATCTGAACAAGGGTCAAGGAAGGACAGTGGTGCCGACGCCTTTTAAATTGAGGGGTTATTTTTTAAATAAACATTTTTTTTTATGACAAAACTAAGACAAGTGGCCTAGGCCTACTACACTTCCTTACGTACGCCGTACGACGTGGACACAAGGCACGAAACGTACGGAAATGGTAACTAAATCACGTGACAGTACACTGCTTGCTGCACAGCCTGACGTGTTGTGACACGCTCGGACATGATCGGCTGCTCATATTCGGCGATTTACGGTCGGTGGATGGTAATGAGATGGTAAGTGAGGGGGCGGAAGGGTGCGCATGCGCCTCTGCATGGAATTGGGTGAAATAACCGGACATTTGCATTATTTTGAAAAAACCGCCCGGAGCCCGGACAGACATAAAAAAAGAGGACATGTCCGGCTTTAACCGGACGTATGGTAACCCTACTCTTGGGACACTGTCATATGCTTTTTCTAAATCCAAGAATACCATGAACATTTCTTCTCCCTTTTCCCACTTTTTTTTCCATTATTTGTCTTGAGCGCAAATATGAGATCAATGGTTGAGCGGCCAGCTCTAAACCCATATTGTTCCTCTCTCATACTTGGCTCTACTTGTCGCCGTAGTCTTCGATCTAATATTTTCTCGTATATCTTTGCACACTGGCTCATCAGAGTTATCCCTCTATAGTTTTTACACTTCTTCCTGACCCCTTTCTTAAATGTTGGCACTATAATTCCTTTCTTTCAGTCATCTAGTACCTTCTTTCTTTCCATGCTGCACTGGTCACTCTCCACATCCAATCTATGCCTGCATCCCCTGCAGCCTTGATCATCTCTACAACTTTTTCATCCTCTTCCGAAGCTTTACCATTTTTCATGGCTTTTACTGCTTCAACTACTTCCCGTCTTGATATTTTATTTCCTATTATTTCTTCTATTTCTTCCTCATTGGTGTACTGAAAGATTTCTATTGTTTGATCCCCTTCCCGAGTTTGGTTTGGTTGGTTCGGTAACCTAGGCATATTAAGTAGGTTTTTGCAATATTTCTTCCACACATTTTTCACTTCTTTTGGGTCAGTAACAAGTGATTCATTGTTGTCGGTCAGGTATCTTGTGATTTCTTCTGTTTTTCTTTTGCTTCTCATTAGTCCATATTAAAATAATTTCTTATTTGCATCAAAGTCCTTCTCTAATTTGTCTGCAAATATCTCCATTGTATTTTTCTTTTCTGCCATCACTATTTTCTTAGCTTCATATTTATACTTTTTGTACTTTTCTTCATTTTCTTTAGTCCTGTTTTTATTTTTTTATTTTATCCTTTTACTTTCGGGCTACATTTTTGCGTTTAACAGCTGTCTTCACTCTTCCATTCCACCACACAGTTTCCTTTTCCTTTCTTATGCCACCTGCCCTTCCACATATTTCTTCAGTACTACTAATAAATACTGACTTAAGTAATTTCCACTCCTCATCTATTGATAACAAATCATGTGTTGGATACTTTTCCTCTATCTGTCTTCTTCTTAAGGACAGCATGTCAGTCTCCTCCTGTAGTTTCCATGTCTTGATTTTTGGAATCTTCCTCCAAGGATATATTCCATGATTTTGGTCTTTATTGTTCACTCTTATAAGGCTTACAAGTAGTCTGTGGTCTCCATCTAGAGACACGTTGGGAATTACTTTTACATCGGTGATATCTTTGGCCATGTTGCTACTTATAATAATATAATCTATAACTGACCTTACCAAGTTATTTGTTGATCCTTTTTCTTCATGAACCAATATGAAATAATATTAAGAAAAATTTTAATTAGGCCAATAGATCAACCTTAAGAGGCAGAGCTTTGATAGCAATAGGGAACACAAAATAAACATGACTTCTAGGCCTAGACCTCCAGATCATTGACGATTGATTTTTGTTGCTTAATGTTGACATATTTGATGCAATGTTGCCGGAGTCATAGATGAGGACGAAGGACAAATACAAAATACTCCTACCTTATGCGGGATTCGAACCCGCATCTTCTTCACGTGACCTGCAGCAGGTTAAAAGTTCTGGTTTGGTAATAGATGGGAACAATAATTTAATTCATTCTTACTTTGAAGAAATTAGCCGTACACATACTTTCTCCACTTTAGCAAAGCTGCTAAACTATAAAATGTTATATTGTTTACTTCGAGATGTACATCATGTACATCCCAGTTTAGAACTCCAAAGCAAGCAGAACCAAATAGCACGTATCTATTTTAAATTCAATTCAATTTTTGTTCCGTAACAACACTATTATTGCCATATTGCTTTTAGAGACTATTAGTGGCAATAGATGAGAGTGAAGGACATTCACAAAAACCCATACTTTATGCAGGATTCAAACCTGCGTCCCTTGGTTAAATATGCTTCAGATCTGCATCCAAATCGAATGAACTAGCATAGCATTGCAATGACTAGCATTACATTCCAAATCAGTAATCATAGTTCATATGTGTTAACGGTTTTGAGGTCATTTGGCCATGGACTTCATAGCTGGTATAACCTATAGCTACAGGTAATGAGAAATGGTGATAACAAAATTCAAGATTTTTTAAATTTCCGTTATTGCCTGAAATGTAATATTGTCGACTAGAGGTGTACGAACAATTGAATAAGAAAGAAATGGAAAGAAATGGAATAAAAAAAGAAAAAAAAGGATCAACCAAAGAATCGAATAGGCTAGTGATTGTAAGTGCTCAAACATACAAATATTTTGAGCTCGAATAGTAGAACAAATCATCATTTAGACTAGGTCCTATCTGCATTTAATAAATTGACGCTTTTTGAGATTTCAAATCTAATTTGAGATGCAAGTGCTGGAACTTTCCGATTTGATGAAATACCCTGAACACACTGCAATTAGTGTTGATAAATAGAGTTTCCTGCTAGTACACTTGATTTATCAATTTAGTCTCTGTTCTGCATTGGTTTAACTACTTGTTCAAAAGGATTCTAATAGTTCGGAATTCAAATACAAGAAGTTTGGTTTCGAATCAATTTGAACACTTGATATGTTTGTTCTAATTTCAATTTTGTAATACTCGCACACCTCTATTGTCGACTAATTACATCATTTAGAGATGGAAAACACATTTTGAAAACGCAAATTTCGAAAAATCTTGCGTATAGCGCGAAATAATGATTAAAATTGTATGAAATTGGTCAAAACGCAAATTAGTTCGTGAAATTGAACCTTTTAGGTGCTGGAGGTGCCAGTCCAGCCTGAACATTAAACGCAACATCTTTTGTGACATGTAACGGGTGGGAGGAGTCATCACGGGCTCCGCGGAAATACACCGTGGCTCGTTAGTCTTGTGGTTAGTCTCCGCTTCCAATGCAGAAGGTCCAGGGTTCGATTCCCGCTATAGGTTAAAAGTTTTTAAACTTCTCATTTGGACTTAATATAAGACAATGGACTTAAGTCCATCAGTTCTTGTCATAAGAATTTGTTTACGGTGACTTTGGAGCCGTCCTAGCATCGAGGCACATAATATATTCAAAGTTGTTCTGAATCGGTTTTGTTGATTCTGGCGTTGATCTGCGGGTGTTCGCACTGTCCATACCACTGATTGCTATATTTCCTATTTACTAGGAAAACGCTTAAGTCCCGCCGCGTTGTTGGATGAGCGTAATTGGTGCATTGAGCTGCCATGTGTTATGCGGATTTTCTGTTCTGTGAAAAAATCATTACTAAGTTGAAGATTTTTTTTATTATTTAAAATAAATAAAAAATAAACTTTAATTTTTAATTTTTTTAATTAATCGTAATTTTAAAAAAGAAAAAAATCGTAAAATTTCGATTTTCATAAGAAATAATTATTCGATTGTGCTCAAATTTCACACTAATATATTATTTCATAAAATTAAGGTTCTGTGAAAATATCATTACAATCGGATAAAACATGTAGGTGTTATAAGTCAAAGAATTGTTTAAAAAAAGAAAAACCCCGTAAAATTGCGATTTTCATGAGAAATAATTCTTCGATTGCGCTTAAATTTTCCACGAATATATAAATTCATAAAATAAAGGTTCTGTGAAAAAATCATTACAATCGGACAAAGCGTGTAGGTATTATAAGTCGAAGAAATTTTTTAAAAATCGAAAAAAATCGTAAAATTGCGATTTTTATGAGAATTTTTTTTTTCGATTGCGCTCAAAAACGTAGCAGTTCTAAGTTCAGAGATTTCGAAGGTCTCAATAAAATTTCATCGCAATCGGAGTATCGGTTAGCCGGAATCGTGCTAACAAACAGACAAAAATACAAAAAAAAAAAAAAAAGAAAAAAAAAAAAAAACATTCCGGATTTTTTTCTCCAGTGTAGTGAAATGGAATCTTCACTTCGCTCGCTACGCTCGCTACGCTCATCCAAAAAATATTGATCTTTGGTTGGTTATCGCTCACTCGTTGATTGCGTCGGGGCCTACAGGGTTGTCTTGGTCGCTTTGTTTAATGTCTCCCACTGAAAATCAGTTATGTGACTGAGTGGGTAGACTCTAAATACAAATTTATTTATATAACGGCGCGTATAAGGGACTCCGCGAATATAGTCCATCAAAATAACGGTGCATACAAATATTTGTTTTTTCTTGGTAATCGATTCTTAGGTCACAATGATAGTCTAACTTTCCGTTGTTTTTCGTTGTATTAAGCTCTGTTTTCGTTTTTTAGATGGGACTTACGTTTTTTACCATTTTTGTGAAATCGCGAAGAACGCAAAATTTGAGTTTTTATATGACCATTTCTAGCATTTAAATCTTGAACCCTACACAGTCTTGGCACACTAGCGTCTACTTTTGGTTCAACAAGTACTACCAGTCATACATTAATTTGTACTTTTAATGGGTAGTAATTAGCCTACCCGACTTTGTTAAAAATAACTCAAATTTTGTCAGATTTGGCAATGAATGACAAATGAAATTTCTCCATTATGTTGCCTGCTATGTCTCATGCAGTTGGGAGCATTGGTTCCAAGCATATCACTAAGGGACATGGGTTTGAATCCTGCATAATACACGGAGTTGTGTAATTATCCATCATGATTGGTCACTCAAAATATATATTATCAAATGATACAATAGCACAAATACGTACTTACACCAAGTTATAAAATCTAACGATCAATCTATTAATCTATCCAAATTTGTAGGCCTAGGCCTATATGTAATTATAAGTAGTTCCATCCGGTTATTACATTGTGACGCGCGCCATCTAACAACAAGTAGGTAGTGGCAGAGAATGGAATGGATGCGTCGGGGCCTACAGGGTTGGCTTGGTCGCTTTGATTTACTGTCCCCCACTGAAAATCAGTTATATAACTGAGTAGGTAGACTCTAAATACAATTTATTATTTATGTGGGTCACTAGGGGTGTGTAGAGCTCAGTGCTAGCAGACAGTGATCCAGGAGAAATCATTTACAAAACTTGTGTGGTAGGGCTACTACGTACGTCAACAACTCTAATCCATTATTGGTGCATATTTGTAACTGCCAACGATATTGATCAATGATAAATAAAACTAGACTAGGAAAACGCTCAGTTGGACGCGTTGTTGAGCGAGCACCGGTACGTGCAACACGACCCGAGTACGACATTCCCATAATGTTACATACCAATAAGTCTTTAAGGTCTTGACCGATTTAGCTGAAAATTTGTAAAATAGGAGAGAATGGATAAAATCCACCACCATCTAGAGGACCTTGACATCATTTCTTTGGGAAAACTATTTTAACTCTTGATTACTTCTAGGTGGCAGTACATAGTGACCAGAATTCTTGTGCGACTTTTCGTTGCCATGGTAACTTTACTTTTGTTAAAATGTAATTTCTATCTACACTACTTATCGGATCAAAATATATTTTTCATATTCGTTACCGGATGGACATTCTAAATGATTTGGCTAACTCAGATTTTGTCGCCGTTTAGTTTTAAAAAAAAACTTGAGATTAACTTAAATGCAACTTTATAACTTTTTGAACGATTTTGCCACAAAACTTATGGCATTCAATTGGGAACGAAACTTGCAGATGGTCAAAATTTCAGCTCGATCTGAGCCTCCGTTTGACCGCTATCATGAGCCAAAAAAGCTGTGCGACTTTCCGTTGCCATGGTAACGGGACTTTGTTATAATGTAATTTCCATCTACATTACTTATTGGATCAAAATAAAAATAACATATTCGTGATCGGACGGACATTCTAAATGATTTGGCCACCTCAGATTTTGTCGCCGTTTAGTTTGAAAAAAAAAACTTTCGATTAACTTAACTTTTTGAACGATTTTGCCCCAAACCTATACAGCAACCCCCCTAGGTGGTATGTACATGTGTGCAAAATTTCAGGTCGAATCAGAGAAAACGGTGCGACCTGTATCGAAGCAGTAACAGAAAAAAAAAAAAACAACCAAAAAACAGACATTCGAGCCATAAGAGTCGAGTGGAGACGCTCGCTCAAAAATAGTGTTTTCAAGGTTTTTAGGTACCCATGGCCTACCTAGTGATATCTTGGTGAGTCAATTAATAATATGGATTGATAAAAAAAGATTGAAAATACTAATAAAATAAACTAGTACTATTATTTCTATTTTATTTTTATTTGGGAAAGTACAGTAGTTGAAACAAATCTACCCATTTCAGTTTTACTAGGTTAATGTGGGAAAGAATGCAAAAAATTAAATTCGTGATCGATATGGAGTAACAAATTGGTAATCCAATAGGTTCCCTTCAATATCTAATCCAAGTTGTCCAATCCACTGTCCAATTAGACCTACATAGTTTTTACTAAGGATTTCAAATGATAAATTATTCCAGATCAAAATCGAGTCCTAAATAATCAATATCAAATGGGTCACATGGTAGAATTTGGCAGGGGAACTTAGTCTACTACTGGCGTAACACTATGCAAGTTGGTTAATAAAGAGTGTATTTTTGGTGAACTGACACCGCCTATACTAATTTCTTTGCTACTGGTCATTCAGGTTGAAATTTTAGCCGTACCCACTTAAGCATATCTTTGCCGGAAATGGTATGGGGTAGCGTTGAGAGGTACTGTAGGAGAGAAGTACTGATCAAGGGAACAGTGCTGTGGCTGGAATGTGGTGTACTGTATGAGGGGGATTGTGCAAGTATGAATACCCCAGGATGATGGGGGGGGGGGGGGTTGTAGAGGTAGGGTGCTGGATGCATTAGTATGAGAGGGGAGGGAGAACATAGGAATGGGCTTCTGTATCTGTGATTCAACTCATTCAGTGCTACGCCCGCATATACACGGTTCACTTCTTGTGCAGTTTGTTTAAATTGAATGAGTAGATATACTATAGATATACAGACATATAGTCAATTGATAACACGGACCACATCTATCTTAGGGTGACCAGACGTCCCGGAAATTCCAGGACAGTCCCGTTTTTTCGTAATATGTTCCGGTTCCCCAAAAACGTTTTGTCCCGTAATTTGAAAATGCCCGTGTTTCAGCAATCTTACCAATACGCCTAGTGGAGTTTGTGTTGCTCAGGTTGGCCATGCCTCGTCTCTACGTCTACTAGTAGAGTCGGACGCGTGTTGGGCCCTAGGGTTGGGCCTTGTCAGTCAGTGCCCGACCTTGAGTGGGGTGTGTTTCGTGTTACAATCGTGCTCCTGTATTTTAATTGCGCATGTCATGTCGCATGCATGTCGTGTTATGACAGTGCAGTGCGTCGGAGAAGAACGTGTGGTTTTTGTTTCCGTTTCAATTGCAGTGCAGGTGGTGTTATTGTGATGAGTAAACGAAAATGTGTTTTTAATGACGATTTGCGAAAAGAATACGCATTTCTAGCTCGCTGTGATGAAAGCAATAGTAAACTGTACTCTCTGTCGCGCGGCCTTTCCAATCGAACACGGTGGGCGCAATGGACATAAAAAACCATGTGCAATCAAAAAAACACAAATCCGCAATCGACGGTAAAGCTAACGGTCATGTAATGACAAGTGTCTTTTCATCAAAAAAGTTCGATGAAACTGAAACAAAACTCGTAGTCAAAACGGACTTTCCGTGCCTTAAGCAATCTCTGATTGTAGATAAAGTTGAATGCACAAATACTAACTGGATACATAGATCCAAAAATAAAAGCAAGGCCGTCTGGAACATAGTAAAGAATGAGACATATAGTAATAACGCCCAGCAAAACCATAATATATCAATGTCGGTAGCGTCCTTATTGGACAATCATATCCACTATGAAAATAGGTCCGGGACCGCAAATGAAATAGTAGAAAAACCACACGTGGTGGCGTCAATGTTTAATAATTATTTTGTAAATATACATAAAAACATAGTTACAGCTAGCACTAAATCAGACCCTATAGATCTCTTTCACAAACAAAATAAAATATTTAGTAATGAATTTAATTTTACTAAAATCACAGAAGAGAACATCGTGACCTCAGTTAGAAAACTAAAAAATACTAGCTCCTATGGATGGGATGAAATCCCAACCACGGTGATAAAAAAATGTATAGCATTCATAAAAACTCCCCTTAGCTTTGTATTTAATACATCAATTAAAAGCGGAGTCTTCCCTGAGAGACTAAAATATTCAGTAATCACCCCTATATAAAAAATGGTGATAAGACCGATATAGCGAATTACAGACCCATCTCAATACTACCTACTTTCTCAAAAGTGTTGGAAAGTATCGTAAAAAATCAGCTAGTGGATTTTCTCAAAAAAAATAAAATTATAACTGATGCCCAGCATGGTTTTATGGCTGGCAAGTCCACAAATACGGCATTTTTTGACTTTGATAGATATGTACTCAATTCACTAGATGAGGGCAAACACACATTGGGCATTTTCTGTGACCTTTCAAAGGCTTTCGACTGTGTGGATTTTGATATTCTCTTAAATAAACTAAGACTAATAGGTTTTAGTGACATAACGCTAAACTGGTTTGAATCCTACTTAAAAAAGAGAAAACAACAAGTGAAAATTAAGAGTGAAAATGAGAAGGGACACATGGAAAATCACTGCTCCCCATGGCTAGTAAGTCTAGCAGGGGTGCCTCAAGGTTCTATTTTAGGCCCTATTGCATTCCTTCTTTACATAAATGACCTTGAAGCAAATATAAATTCTGACGAAGTAATACTTTATGCAGATGATATAACATCCCTAATTATTGACACATCCCTGTTAGTAGTTGAAGAAAAGGCAAACGCAGCAGCATTCAAAATTGACGATTGGTTATCAGCAAACAAACTAGGCTTGAACGGGAAAAAGACCAACTTTATACACTTTAAACTTAAAAAAAAGGCCGTTAAGGATAAACTAGTCATTGGATGAGCGTAGCGAGCGTAGCGAGCGAAGCGAAGATTCCATTTCACTACACTGGAGAAAAAAATCCGGAATGTTTTTTTTTTTTCTTTCCTTCCTTCTTTCTTTTTTTTTTCTGTATTTTTGTGTGTTTGTCAGCACGATTCCGGCTAAACCGATACTCCGATTGCGATGAAATTTTATGGAGGCCTTCGAAATCTCTGAACTTAGAACTGCCACGTTTTTGAGCGCAATCGAAAAATTTTTTCTTATAAAAAACGCAATTTTACGATTTTTTTCGATTTTTTAAATATTTCTTCGACTTATAACACCTACACGCTTTATCCGATTGTAAAGATTTTTTCATAGAACCTTAATTTTATGAATTAAGATATTCGTGTGAAATTTGAGCGTAATCGAAAAATTATTTCTCATAAAAATCGAAATTTTACGTGTTTTTTCTTTTTTAAAACAATTCTTTGACTTGTAACACCTACATGCTTTATCCTTTTGTAATGATTTTTTCACAGAACCTTAATTTTATGAACTAATATACTCGTGTTAAATTTGAGCGCAATCGAATAATTATTTCTTATGAAAATTGCAATTTTATGATTTAAAAAAAAATTACGATTTATTAAAAAAATTAATTTAATATTTTATTTAATTTAATTAAAAAAAATCTTCGACTAAGTAATAATTTTTTCACAGAACAACAGAAAATCCGCGTAACACATGGCAGCTCAATGCACCAATTACGCTCATCCAACAACGCGGCGGGACTTAAGCGTTTTCCTAGTTACATTGAATGAAACTAATATAAATGAGGTAGACTGCTCAAATATTCTAGGAGCAAAAATTGATAATTCCCTTAGCTGTATAGACCATGTGAAGTCTCTATGTGCTCAATTTGCATCTGCATGCTATTCTCTGTAGGTGATTATTAACTCTATTTTCAGAAATACTGCAAAAATTGCGTACCACGCTTATTTTGAAGCTCGCCTTAGATACGCTATCCCCTTGTGGGGAAATTCAACAAATTCACAAGATGCTTTTATATTGCAAAAGAGAGCAATCAGGACCATTGCAGGCCTAAAAAATATGGAATCATGTAGGGAAGCTTTTAAAAATCTTCAAATTATGACTATGCCAAGCTTATACATTTTAGAAATTTTAAAACAAACCATTAAAAGCAGACAGGATTTCACAACGAACACACAAGTTCACGCACACAATACACGACAGAAAGAGCATCTTCATCCGAGCCAATACAACACAAAAAAGGGACAGACATCAATAATAAATATGGGCATAACTTTATTTAATAGACTACCTCCTAACATTAAAAACTTAACAAGCACCGACAAACAGATCTTAGCAATAAAAAAATACCTGATAGAAAACTGTTTCTACACACTAAATGAATACATCACCAATGAAAAAGATGACATGTTTACCTGGTAGATACCAAATATATCACTTTTTATCATTGTTTTATCACTGTTTTATCATTGTTTTATTAATCAAACATCCTTGTTGTGGAAAAGCATTTTATAATGTATGTTTATATAATTATGGTACTTAGTCCGGAGTAGTAAATGCTCATTTATGTAACAGGCTATTTTTAGTTAGTTTATAGTAAACCAAATTGTATTGTATTGTTGTTTTATTTTGCTATATACGTATATGTATATATATATATTAATAATATATTGACAAAACCAATGTTACAATGTAACCTACATGGATGCTAATAAAACTGAACTGAACTGAACTGAACAGTATCGCTCAAGGTGTTCGTTTTGTTCGGACATTGTTAACCACTTGGAAAAGAAAAAAACACAAGAAAGCCTTGTCTGCTAAATGCACCAGTAAGAAAGCGCCGCACTCTCAAAGCATAGGCCAGCCCCCAACCCAACGCAACCTGTCTCAGATCTCACTACAGGCTATCTTGAGGGAAAAATTGACCCCAAAAAAATTCTGCCTCCGGCGGCTGGGGACCCCTGGTTGCCCACGCAAGTCCACACTAAAAGAAAGTACATGCGTCCCGGATTTTGCTTTTAGAATTATGGTCACCCTAATCTATCTGCAAAGTGTTGGAACTACAAGGTAATAATTTGACTATAGATATATTTGCCAGGTTCGTGATTGTTTGAAGTCATGTAGATAATAACATCGTCAATTGGAACTCGCTTCAGGTAAATAATATAACCTTATATTCACGCCATTAAGAAATATTTCGAACGATAATATTGCGGAACTTACTTTGACTACAGAATCGGATGATAAAAGTACAGTTTGACTGTGACTTTACTTCAAATGATTATGTTTTATGAAGGTGTTGATAGTGACTATGTAAATAGCTCTAGGCTACAGCAGCACATGCTGCCATCGTGCGGCGCCTACAGTCTGTCTTGAGCTCTTGACCTATGTGTATAGGCCTACTAAAAAGCCTACTGAAGGTAAACAAAGTAAGGAGAGTGGTACTTGAATCTAACTAACACTAGAATGCTGGAAACCTATGCTCAAGTTTTATCTTTCAAATCTAAATGGAAGGCTATGTGAATTCTAATGCAAAACAATATTTTTGAAAAAGAACTCTGCACAGAGTGTGTGAGAAAGGGTAAGAAACCTAGCACTTAAAAGGTTAATAATGGCTGTGTACAGGGCAGAGGTGAGGGGAGATTCTGGGACTGGGAGTGTGGGGATAATCCTTCCGATGCGATAATAGGTAATTAGTAAGGCTATTTGAGTATGTGATTATTTGTTGATGATTTAATGTCTCTATTTATGCGAACTTGCTATTTGTGACGATGAGTGCGATAGATAAGAGATGAAGACAATTGCAAAAAACAAGCCTTAAACGGAGCCGCGTTGTGTGATACGCCTCGGACTAGATGCCAAACTCGTATGAGCCACCGCAGACTGCGTAAGGCCGATGGAGGCTTGGGTTGGCTTGAAGGTAGTGGAGGGGAGGAGTGATGGTAGGGTTTCAAGCAGTGGCGGCTTGAACCCCTGAAAACCCGCGGGGCCAGCTTTATAGTATTACACCCACCCACACATGGGCGGCCGCAGAAATTTTGGCGGGGGGGGGGTAAAAGCTGCAGTTTGTACTTTTGTTGGGCAGGCTCAGGGGGTTTGGGGGGCGGAGCCCCCCAACAATAGCGCCGCAGGCGAAAATTTTGAAAATCAGATTTTTAGAATGCGTTTGGTGGGTTTTAGAAAAAAGTAGTGGGCTGAATACAATACCAAAAATATGCAATTTTTGTGCAGTCGATACTTGAAACTAGAAAACCACCGAAAGGAAACCTTCAAAATATTCCCCCCCCCCCCATTTTGTTTTGTCCTTTAGTCAAAAGCTTCAGATTCTCAACATTGAGTTGGGCGGTTATTAGCTTTTTTATCCACTGAGGTCATTTGACTTTTCACATCTTTGCTTGTGCAAGCCTTTTACTGTGACGGTCAAAACTCGTATTACTCCATGGATAATGGATTCTTTTCAAAACTCAAGACGAACTATTGCAGGTAAAAGACACAATGAGCTACTTATCTCGCAGAAAATTGTCAACAAATGTTCATCAGTAAAGAAATCGACTGTACAAGTTTAATAATAAATCCACACATTAAATGAGGGCAAATTAGCACTTCTGCTTGCTCGGGGCCAGGGGGCACCCCCTTCTGCGGGCGCCCATGCACCCAATTTTGGTGTCCTAAAACACGTTTTCAGGCGAGCCCTTGGATACGCCGTGGCAAACTAAACATACCCACCGGCAAGGGCGTCCACAAGAATCTTGTACGTGTATGGCGAAATAAAACAATAGCGCCGCAGGCGAAAATTTTTAAATCATGTTTTTAGAGTGCATTGGGTGCGTTTTAGAAAAAATGTAGTGGGCTAAAAGCAACATCAAAATAATGTAGTTTTTGTGCAGTCGAATTGACATTACCAGGATATTTAGGCGACGTGTGTACCCTTCTCAATTTTTAATATTGATTTATATTTGTGTGGCTCGTTGGTGTTGTTGTTAGCGTATCTGCTTCCAATGCAGAAGGTCCAGGGTTTGATTCCCGCTGAAGTCAGAAGTTTTTTAACTTCTGATTTGGACTTAAGTCCATCAGTTCGTGTCTTGGGAGTTTGTAAACGCTGACTTTGGAGCTGTCCTAGCAACGAAGCACATAATACATTCAGAGTTGTTCTGAATCGGCCTTGTTGATTCTGGCGTTGATCCGCGGGTGTTCGCACTGTCCATACCACTGATTGCTTTATTTCCTATTAAAAATATCGATCTTTGGTTGGTTATCGCTTACTCGTCGATTGCGTCGGGGCCTACAGGGTAGGCTTAGTCGCTTTGATTTACTGTCCCCCTCTGAAAATCAGTTATATAACTGAGTGGGTAGACTCTAAATACAATTTATTTATATATTTATTTATAAAGATGCAACGAATATTCTAATTCACAATTAAACAATTCTAGAGAAACATATGCATATAAATAATAGAGTGGAGTTGATTTACCTGTACATTTATTTTATTTCATCGGAGATAGCAATAGTTGGATATGTCCACATATAGGCCTATATCCAATATATATTTTTAGGGGTGTTGTAATTTTCTATTTTTAATGTATTTAAATATTTTAATTAATTGTCTTACCACAGCGCTAATACAAATCAGTGTATTACACTTTTTCCTGTGTCTACGCAAGCAATATATAGGTTCATACACAAACATTGGTGTGGTTTTCTTGTATGAAACCCCATTACAGTGACACCCTGTTTCGAATTGCCGTGTTTTTTCTTTTATCCTCTCTCATATTTTTTTCTCAATAATAACTTTCTATGCCCTTCCCCCCCCCCCCCAGGCTACTGGAGCGGCCGCTAACTTACTCCCGTGGGGTGGGCGCTATACTGTCCTGAAAGGTCTCGTCTTTGAGTTCGATTGGGGTTGGGTCTTAATTCATGCATTTCGTTTTTAACAAAAATGTTGGCTCAAGAAGAAACCGAAGAAAATAGGACTATCAAATGTTAAAAGTTTGGCTAGAGATCTTGGAAGCACCTGCTGCCCCCCTGGCCCACCACCACCCCTTGCGGACACCCATACCCACCGGGCGCGTTTGGGAGACCTTGCTCTTTTTTAGTTTATTTGGCACGATCTTTTGAGCGCGCATTTTAAAACCATCACAATTACATTCCCATATGACACGAGTATTGGCTTGTTTGGGAAGTTTTCATCATATAGGTACGATACTATTACTTTTATAGCTCATATTTATATAGCAAACACTCAGAGATAAATTGGTCAACTTACGTCCACACAACGACCGTCCACCCCCCACCCTTCAGCCCCACCCACCCTGAGCTGACCACCCACCCACCTATTTTCCGCGGGGCCATGGCCCCGAATTTGTATGGTCGGGCCGCCACTGGTTTCAAGTCAGTTTGCATTAGGGAATGGAGGGAATTACAGACATAGTAAGGACAATGGAATGTGACAGTGTGATAGGGTAGATGTTCAAGGATTGCAAGGTGTGAGTGGGTAAGGAAAGAATGGAAGCAGAATGGTCTCTGGAGGAAAGGGGATTAAATTTAATGTTGAATATATATTCAAGATCTTTTGGGAGATTTGTGGTGCATTTAGGAAAAGGAGGTATTGGTGACTAAGTGTATTTAAGCGAGCGTTTCCATTTGACTATGCCGGAAAAATAGTCAGTGTTTTTTTTTTTTTAAGTTAAAGTTTTTTTTCTGTATGTCTCACGATAACGTTCGAACGAAGGTTCGGATCGAGTTGAAATTTGGGCCATCCGCAGGCTTCGTACTAGATTGAATGCCATTAGTTTTGTGGCAAAATCGTTCAAATAGTTAAAAAGTTACATTAAAGTTAATCGAAAGTTTTTTTTTTCAAACTAAACGGCGACAAAATCTGAGGTGGCCAAATCATTTAGAATGTCCGTCCGGTCACGAATATGTTGATATTATATTGAATATTTTGATCCGATAAGTAGTGTAGGCCTAGATGGAAATTACATTTTTACAAAAGTAACGTCACCGTGGCAACGAAAAGTCGCACGAGGTTTTTGACCACTATGCACTGCCACCTAGAAGTAATCAAAATACTATTGCGGAAGCAGTGTTATATTTGTTACCAAAGAGTTAAAATAGTTTTCCCAAGGAAATTACGTCAAGGTCCTCTAGAAGGCAGTGGATTTTATCCACAAAGTAAAGGTTTACCCACGGGTTTACCCAAATACCTTGGCAATAATAAATAATATTGGAAACATGGCCCCGTGGACAGCGAACGTCGCAAATTTTAAAATTTAAAAAATGTGCAATGTGGGTCTAGCTATAGCACGTGCTCGCTTATCAACGCGTCCAACTGAGCGTTTCCTAGTATAGTAGAATAGGAGATGTAGAGGCATAGGTCAAGGTTGATAATGCTAACTGCTTGGTACGACTACGCGATTGGGGTAGTTGAGGAATGGGGGTGGGAAGAAGTTGCATCAGCTCCCAGAAAATACAAAAGGAAGGGAGTAATAATTACTGTATGCTCAAGGGAAATAGAAAGGAGATTTTCATCAGTGACCAGGTAAAGGTGGAGGATGAGGATACCGGGGAGCAGAGGGGGGGCAGAAGGCGTCAAACCACCACTATTTAAATCAGGGCTCAAAATTTACGGTCGCCAACTCGCCATTGGCGAGTTCAAAATCACAGATGGCGAGCTCATTACAAGGGATGTGTTAAAAAATTTTTTTTTTTTTTTTTTTTTAAGTGTAGGCCTAGGCTTATGCCTTTTAGTCTACAAATAAACAAACTTGCCATTAACGACTTGCAGTTCAGTTGGTATTGTTTGTTACCCACTCACTAATTTTAGTAGGCCTAGGCCAAAGTGATAGTAGGCTAAAGTGATAGTAGGTTATAGTGTGATTCAGATAAGGTGGCGGTCGCCGAGGGATCGCAGCACTGTCGTCCACGCACTATGGCCACAGGATCGGCAAAAAGTAAATAAAATAACGGTCTCTAAAACTGCTTTCGGAGAAAAACACGACTATTTTAAAGCCAAGCCTTGCCCAATATATCCTAAAAATAAAGTATTTATGAAGAGTGTACGAATAAAATCAAGACATTTTGATGCTCCTAAACATTGACATCACATCTGGCGAGGTTGGCATTATAAACAGCTGGAACTTTGGACACAGCATAACCAACAAGGCAAAAAAACACTTTCGTGATCGTGATTACTTAAAATCATTATTTAGCTAAAATACTGACTCTGTGGGACGAACTACTTTATTCACAGCTTATAAAATGTTGATTTATGTGATAAAATATTACGAATACGGATGCCAGTTGTATGTAAATTGTCAACGTTGGCGTCCGTGCTCTCCAGTGCCGGCGCCAGGCATGTGCGAACCGTGCAGCCGAACGGGGCCCCGCGCTGCCAGGGGCCCGAAATTATTAAATTAACTTAATATTCTTACATTTTGTTAAATCTATTTTGTAAACATAAATATGTTTTAGACGTGTTTATAGGCGTTTTAACAGTTAGGACCTCAAAAAATTTTTTGTCTTCGGCGAAAGAGCCTCCGGCGGCTGGGGCTGCGCCCCAGACCCCGTCCGGGTTTGGCATATACGACATCGCAGACAAATCATAGGGGCCCACAATTACTCTTGGCACGGAGCCCCTCATGTTCTAGCGCCGGTACTGGTGCTCTCGCTTGACCTTGACGGCCGCCACCTTATCTGAATCACACTATACTGAAGATGAGCATGCCTACTTTGGATATGCCTACGCGTACCCCATTATTAACTTAATATGTAGGGCAACTAAGCACCTACTGTGATGTTGCTCAAAGTGTGTAGATTTTCATCAAAATGACTGTTATATGCAGAAAAATTTCTGGGGGCAAGCCCCCCGAACCCCCCGTCGTTTAAACCTTCGAAGTCCCTATGGCAACTTGGTTTTTCTTTCGGCTAGTGCCCATTTCATTGAAATTTTGAGCCCTGATTTAAATAAACTATGGGAAGGATGGCTCAGGGTAGAGGTGTTTGAAAGTTGGGTGTGATACTGCAGTAAGATTTTTAGGGGATGTTTAGAAAATCCCTCAGTGAGCGACGAGCAAATGGGCCAATTTTAAAATCGAATGATCTATTCAGCTTTACTCCAGCTCTAAATGTTCAAGCTTAAAATATCTACGTAAAACCTTGCTTACTACATAGGCCTACCACATGCAGAACAAAATTATGTTATTACATAAGAGCCTACTTTTTAGTTTTTTTTAAATTTTGTGGTTTATGAGATGAGAATTATTTGTGTAATGTATTTCAGATTTCTTATACTTAAAAAAATGATACAATTTCAAAATGTGGTTGCCCTGACAAAATGATAACAAGGTACAGACAGAGGAAACTAACAAATCGGGAGTGGACAAAGAGGAGAGAAAGACATTGGTGGGATAAGAAGAGTAAAGCAAGGTAGAATAGTTTCAAGAAAATAATTGGAACGTACCAAGAAGGGGAAGGGGAACTGCAGAAGGGGAAGGGGAAAGGGGAGGCTCCCAGAGAAAAGACGTGTTGACCAAATAAAACCGAGCGTAGCAGATGATAATATGAACGTATGCATATGTTACTGTTTGAGACTAGTGGGAATAGATTAGGGTGAAGGACAACATAAAAAAACATGCCTATGCCTACGTAGAGCCTTGTGAAATTCACAATCGACAATTAAACTGAAATGTATGTGCAAATCATTTAATTTCACAAAATTGAGTATGAATTGATTAAATCTAAACCATAAAGAAAAGAAATATTAATAATTTAATTTAAAGAAATAGGTGTAGTCCTAAAGTAGGCCTACATAATAACACCAAAATTCACAAAAATGTTTTTTTAACGTTGAAATGAAAGGCACTTGGAATTGGGAATAATTATTAAATTACGTTGTAGTTATCAATATTGTATGCAGTAAATCAAGCAGCGTTAAATGTTTTAAAAAAAAAACGGATTGATTATTTACCACATGTATAGGTTACCAGACCTTGCAAACAAGTACCAAATGTAGAAGAGTTATTGGGATGTGAAAAGTCTATTGGGGGGGGGGGATGTATTTTGAGTCTACCCACTCAGTCACAGAACTGATTTTCAGTGGGGGACATTAAATTTAAAGCAGACCAAGCCAACCCTGTAGGCACCAACACCATCGACGAGCAAACTATGACCAACTAGAGACCGGCATAGGCTATTTAAGTAGGAAAGTTATTGGGATGTGAAAGGTCTGCATTGGCAATAAATAAATAAATAAAAATAAAATAAATAAATTTGTATTTAGAGTCTACTCAACTCACAGAACTGATTTTCATTGGGGGACATTAAATTTAAAGCAGACCAAGCCAACCATGTAGGCACCAACACCATCGACGAGCAATGACCAACTAGAGACCGGCATATTTAAGTAGGAAACACCGATCAATAAGGCTTGACTTTATTCCACTCTCAGACAAAGCCAGAATCAACTAGGCAAATTCGGAACAACCTTAGAATTTAATCAATTTATTATGTGCCTCGTTGCTAGGATGGCTCCAAAGTCACCGTTAACACATTTCTAAGCCAAGATCTGATGGACTTGAGTCCCAATCAGAGTTAAAAAACTTCTGCCAAGAGTGGGAATCGAACCCTGGGCCTTCTGCATTGGAAGCAGACTAACCGACATAGGCCTAGTTTAACGAAAGTGTCCTTTCTGTAGAAGCAGCAAAGGTGCGGCTACTTTTCACATATTCATACAATTATTGTGTAGATACAAAATCGACTACGGAAGGAATGAAAACTAAACTAGGAAAACTCTAAAGTCCCGCCGCGTTGATGGATGAGCTTTTTATAGTTTTTAGTTTACGTGGGATATCTTTACTTCTGCAAGTGCTTTGTTTTGTTGCCTACGCATTGTAGGTGATTGTTGTCAAGTTTCTATTGTTTCTTGTCAATTGGTATTATTTACCGTAAAAATCTTTTATTAAAAGCTTTTTCTATGGATTCTGGCTAACTTTTTCAACTTTTTCTTTCAAAAGGTACTACATCACCATAACCTTAATGTCCATGTATAATATGAACGTTGTATACCCACCCGTTTGGTCAGAATTGGCCCAAATGGCACAAAAATATCGCACAAAAAAATCAAAAAACTTACATTAAAAGTTTTATTTCTATAGATTCTGGCTAACTTTTTCAATTTTTTCTTTCAAAATGTACTAGGCCTACATTACCATAATCTTAATGCCCATGTATAATATGAACGTTGTAGCCCCACCCGTTTGGTCAGAATTGGCCCAAATGGCACGAAAATATCGCACAAAAAATCGAAAAAAATCGTAAAAGTACGATATTCATGAGAAATATTTCTTCGATTGTACCCAAAAACGTAGCAAGTCTAAGTTCAGAGATTTCGAAGGTCCTGTCAAATTTTCATCAAGATCGGATAGGCCTATGCCGTTTGCCCGGTAGAGAGCGAACAAACAGACAAAAATACAAACAAACAAAAAAAAAACACCAGAGCTAAATTTTTTGGGGGGGGTCAGTGAAATTGAAGTCTTCGCTTCACTCATCCAATTACGAAACATAGGCTCCAAATTGTCAATCTCATTGCACCAAAAAAATCGCTCGCATCGACTTAAATCGACATGCCGTCATCAACGGAACCCAAAAAGTAACGCACCATTCTCTCACTCTTCATTATGATTGAGCGAGCGTCTCCACTTGACTCTTACGGCTCGAATGTCATTTGTTTTCTCTGTTACTGCTTCGCTACAGGTCGCACCGTTTCTCTGATGATACACATGTAGGCCTACATACCACCTATGCGGGTTGCTGTATAGATTTTGAACAAAATCCGATCGTTGGTTATAAAAAAAAATATTTAAAAAATAAAAAAAAATGTTCGGATCGTTATGAAATTTTGCAGGGTCAATAAGTACAATATTCTCTCCTATTTTACAAATTTTCAGCTAAATCGGTCAAGACCTTAAGACTTATTGGTATGCAACATTATGGGAATGTCGTACTCGGGTCATGCTGCACGTACCGGTGCTCGCTCAACAACGCGACGGGCTTTAGCGTTTTCCTAGTAAATAGATAGGGCCTAAGCTGTGTATGTAAAACCAAGCCGCTTTGTGAACGCTTTTTTTAGTCGCGTTGATGGATGAGCTTTTTCTGTAGGTAATTCTTTAGTATGCGTGGGATCTCTTTACTTTTTCAAGTCCCATTGCAAAATCATTTTTATTATATTAGGATAATTTTTATAAAGTGGTATTAATTGCTTTGGTAATACCAATTAATAGAATGTTAATTCTAGAAGCCCGAGACTTGCTTTTCGTACGCATTGTAGGCAATTGTTGTCAAGTTTCTATACATACTTGTTAATTATTATAACCACAAAAATTTATACTAGGAAAACGCTAAAGTCCCGTCGCGTTGTTGAGTGAGCACCGGTATGTGCAACACGACCCGAGTACGACATTCCCATAATGTTACATACCAATAAGTCTTTAAGGTCTTGACCGATTTAGCTGAAAATTTGTAAAATAGGAGAGAATGTTGTACTTATTGACCCAGCAAAATTTCATAGCGATAGGAACATTTATTTTTATTTTTATAACCAACGATCGGATTTTGTTAAAACTATACAGCAACCCACATAGGTGGTATGTACATGTGTGCAAAATTCAGGTCGATCAGAGAAACGGTGCGACCTGTTCCGAAGCAGTAACAGAAAAAAAAACAAAAAAAAACAAGACATTCGAGCCATAAGAGTCAAGTGGAGACGCTCGCTCAATTAAAACCTTTATTTCTATGGATTCTGGCTAGATTTTTAACTTTTTCTTTAAAAAGGTCCTACATCACCATAACCTTAATGTCCATGTAAAATATGAATGTCGTAGCCCCACCCGTTTGGTCAGAAACAGACCAAATATCACGAAAATATTGCATTAAAAATCAGAAACGTACGGTATCCATGAAAAATATTTCTTCGATTATACCTAAACACGTGGCAGTGGCAGGTCTAAGTTCAGAGATTTCGAAGGTCCCCTCCAATTTTCATCAAGATTGCATAATATACCGTTTGCCCGGTAGAGAGCGAACAATCGCACAATAAACCTAACAAAAAAACAAAACACCCGAGCTATTTTTTTTGAAGTGAAACAGAAGTGAAAAAAAAAGTAAGTGAAATTGAAGTCTTTGCTTCGCTCATCCAATTACCGGTACCTATATAAAATTTGAATAATACTGAATAAAAAAATAAATAATAAAAAGTAATCGCAAATGTTTGGCATTCTAATAAATGGGTCGTGGTTCTAATATGTTTAGGAAGCACTGTTCTAGAGCATGTACGTGCAGGGAAATAATTAAGCGAGCGAAGCGAGCGTTTCCATTTGACTCTGCCGTAAAAATTAGTCACTGTTTTTTTGTTTTTTTTTGTTTGTATGTCTCGCCATAACGTTCGAAAAAGAGGCTTGGATCGAGTTGAAATTTTGACCATCCGCAAGCTTCGTCCCCGATTGAATGCCATTAGTTTTGTGGCCAAAGTTCAAAAAGTTAAAAAGTTACATTAAAGTTAATCGAAAGTTTTTTTCTAAAACTTAACGGGGACAAAATCTGAGATAGCCAAATCATTTAGAATGTCCGTCGGTCACGAATATGTTAATTTTATTTTGATCCGATAAGTAGTGTAGATGGAAATTACATTATAACAAAAATAACGTTGCCATGGCAACAAAAAGACGCGCGAAGTTTCTAATGCACTGCCACCTAGAAGTAATCAAATACTTCGAGGAAGCAGTCTATTATTTGTCAACAAGAGTTTAAATAGTTTTCCCAAGGAGTCAGGTCCTCTAGATGGCGGTGGATTTATTTACAAAGTAAAGGTTTACACACGGGTTTACCCAAATACCTGGCAATAATAAATAATATTGGAAACATGGCCCCGTGGACAGGAACGTCGCAAATTTTAAAATTTAAAAAAATGTGCAATGCGGGTCTAGCTATAGCACGTGCTCGCTTATCAACGCGTCCAACTGAGCGTTTCCTAGTTTATTTACACAGGGCCCACAGATACCCTTTATAGGAAATAAAAATGAAATGAAAGAACGTTTGTTAAATGGAATGGCTTTCGGAGGGACTGGTGGAGGAGCGAATCTGCGGTTTTCCCCAGTTAAAAAAACTTGTCGAGAGGGAGAGATTGGATTGGATATTGCTTAACGTCTCATATTTATCCACTTTGGCTAGTCGAGACGATGAGTGGGGATAGATGAGGATGAAGTATGAATAGAAGGGAGGAGGGGAAACTCGGTACTGGCACGTAGCCTACTCCTTTAGAAAAGTACCAAGGGGACCAACGGCTTAACGTCCCATCCGACAGGACGGTGTAACTTTGACAGTCATAGGTTCCTCCACTAACCCGGACTGCCGAGCAGACGTCGAGGAGAACGAAGCCGTTACCTACACTAGCTTTCGAACCCTCCATCTGCTCTAACCAGCGGTATACGTGAGTTTCAGGGTCGAGCGGTCACCCACTATACCCATGACCACTCCCGATTCTGCTTAACTTTGGTGTTCGAGTGGGAACCGGTTAAACGAGTTGGCTAAACCGCTGGCTGAGAGAGGGAGAGATATGTGGGGAATCAGAAGGACAGCTCAGAGGATGAAGGAGAGGGAGTAGGCGAGAGCTATTGGGCTGGTAAGGAATACTGCCACTGAAGAGTAGGCCTTGCCTAACTACACTATTTGCTTGTCCCCCAACATCCCAAACTGTGAGTGAAAAGAAAACTATTGTCCACTGCAAGAATACTGAAGATCGAGTTTATATGTAAATTGTAAACCAAATGTGACTATAATAAGATTGGAAAGTAACCAAATTAAATAAATAATTTGAAAAATAGTCTGGACTTGAGAATATTTTGAGTTAAATACGGTAGTTACAAAATTGCTCGTTGAGAAACCGCTGAAGTACCATGTCCAAGCGTCGGGTCTACCTTGCGGTTAGTGGTGGTGTACCGGTAGGCCTACACGCATAGATGACAGTGATGTAAGGTAGGCTTTTACACCTGGCCAACTTTAAGCTCATCAGCCGTTGAACAAATACGTAGGGCCTATGCCGTTTGCGCTCTCGTTGAAACAAGTCCACTACCGGTAGTGGTAGTGAAGCTATCTCGACTATAATAAATTAATTGCGATACTGACTTCCCAAAGTCCAGCCAGCCTACCTTTAAGATGCTGGATGGGACTAGATTGAAATCAATTTAGATTCAATTGACTCAACGTACCTTAAGACCCCAAGTTTGAAATCAAGAGATGGATTGAAACTTACCGGAGTAGACACGAAGCTGGTTGTAGATTTCACCGTCTCTGGTGGGCAGAGTTTCAGTTAGTGGATATGAATAAGGCTGCAAAGACAATGGGTCTGAAAATATAAAGTTTGAAAAACATAGTAAGGATTTGACAACATGATGAACATTAAAGACAATCTTGAAACTTAAATGCTGGCCTGTGAAATAAATTTTTGCTAAACTAGGTAGGGCTTGTCCCTTTAACATTGAAAAGGAGCATGTCTTGGAAAGTGTTAAATGACTAGGCCTGGTAAAATGTACAATATTAGGCCTATGCCTAAAGATTTCCCTTTTTTAAACTTATATAATGTGAAATGTGATTGTATAAATAAAAAAGCTTACATTATTCAATTAATTTAACAATTAAAGGCCTAGGCCTAAATTATTAGAATAGTTTTCAAAATAAATGCACGCCAGCATCAATGAGCATCAAACACTTAACAATGAAGATGAATATTGAAACTCACCATGGTGAATTTGAAGAACTGCTTGTTGTCAATTCCAGGCACTTGGGTGGGCAGAGAAGGACGGCAGGTTCAGTCAAAGTCTGAAAATAAAGAGACAAAACGAGATGTTAGTTTCGAAGCTATGCGCCCGTAACATGAGATAGTCTGAAAATAAACAGGCAAGGCAAGAATAATTAAGCAAGCGAAGCGAGCGTTTCCATTTGACTCTGCCGGAAAAATTTGTCACTCGTTTTGTTTTTTTTTGTTTGTTTGTTTGTTTGTTTTTTTTTTTTTTTTTTTTTTGTATGTCTCGCCATAACGTTCGAACGGAGGCTCGGATCGAGTTGAAATTTTGACCATCCGCAAGCTTTGTTCTCGATTGAATGCCATTAGTTTTGTGGCAAAATCGTTCAAAAAGTTAAAAAGTTACATTAAAGTTAATCGAAAGTTTTTTTTTCAAACTAACCGGCGACAAAATCTGAGATAGCCAAATCATTAAAATGTCCGTCCGGTCACGAATATGTTAATTTTAGTTTGATCCGATAAGTAGTGTAGATGGAAATTACATTATAACAAAAGTAACGTTGCCATGGCAACGAAAAGACGCGCGAAGTTTCAAATGCACTGCCACCTAGAAGTAATCAAAATACTTTCGAGGAAGCAGTCTATTATTTGTCACCAAAGAGTTTAAATATTTTTCCCAATGAGTCAAGGTCCTCTAGATGGCGGTGGATTTTATCCACAAAGTAAAGATTTACATACGGGTTTACCCAAATACCTTGGCAATAATAAATAATACTGGAAACGCGAACGTCGTAAATTGAAAATTTATAAAAATGTGCAATGTGGGTCTAGCTATAGCACGTGCTCGCTTATCAACGCGTCCAACTGAGCGTTTCCTAGTATTTCATGTTGACCAGCTAAATCATGAGAATTATGAAGAAAGCACAGTGTAATGCATGCATAATGACTACGGTACGGCTTTTACACAACTTAGATAGCCTAGGACAAGTTCATTCACTTTGACATTATTAAGCGAGCGAAGCGAGCGTTTCCATTTGACTCTGCCGGAAAAATTAGTCACTGGTTTTGTTTTGTTTTTTTTTTTTTTTTTTTTTTTTTTTTTGTTTTTTTTTTTTTTTTTTTTTTTTGTCTCGCCATAACGTTCGAACGGAGGCTCGGATCGAGTTGAAATTTTGACCATCCGCAAGCTTCGTTCTCGATTGAATGCCATTAGTTTTGTGGCAAAATCGTTCAAAAAAGTTAAAAAGTTACATTAAAGTTAATCGAAAGTTTTTTTTTCAAACTAAACGGCGACAAAATCTGAGGTGGCCAAATCATTTAGAATGTCCGTCCGGTCACGAATATGTTAATTTTATTTTGATCCGATAAGTAGTGTAGATGGAAATTACATTATAACAAACTACCGTTACCATGGCAACGGAAAGTCGAGCTGCTTTTTTGGCTCATGATAGCGGTCGAACGGAGGCTCGGATCGAGTTGAAATTTTGACCATCCGCAAGCTTCGTTCTCGATTGAATGCCATTAGTTTTGTGGCAAAATCGTTCAAAAAGTTAAAAAGTTACATTAAAGTTAATCGAAAGTTTTTTATCATTTAAAATGTCCGTCCGGTCACGAATATGTTAATTTTATTTTGATCCGATAAGTAGTATAGATGGAAATTACATTATAACAAAAGTAACGTTCCATGGCAACGAAAACTCGCACGAGGTTCGCACTATGCACTGCCACCTAGAAGTAATCAAATTACTATCAAGGAAGCAGTGTATTATTTGTTACGTTTTCCCAAAGAAATGATGTCAAGGTCCTCTAGATGGCGGTGGATTTTATCCACAAATTAAAGGTTTACCCAAATAGGCTTATACATTGGCAATAATAAATAATATTGGAAACATGGCCCCGTGGACAGCGAACGTCGCAAATTTTACAATTTTAATAAATTGCAATGTGGGTCTAGAGCTATAGCACGTGCTCGCTTATCAACGCGTCCAACAGAGCGTTTCCTAGTTAGTATATTAGCTACCTAGGTAAACTTTTTTTTTGAGAGAGAAAAGCAATGTTCAAACAGTAAAATTCCTCAATTTAGTAGACCTAGCTACAAAAACTGAAATCAAACAAGGAATTCAGAGCCAATCTGAATTCCTCAATACCTATCAAATTTGATTTTACTTTGGCATAGGCCTACTAAATTTAAAATGCTAATACACATAAATTTAATTTACACTTATTTAGAAGATAAACCATTAGTGCCAATGCCTACTCCCCGCCCCATAGTTTCATTAGAAAATCAGTTTACTCACCAATGATTTCAATGTCGACCGTGACTATGTTGAAGCTGTCTGGTCCTGCAACGCTGATTGCAGAGTTGTTGCCGCCCACCCGATACAACGGCTATCTTCTGGCGGCTGCTCCGATTGTCAGCGGTCTGGTAGCTGGGTGCTGTAACGGATTGAAAAGACATCCAAGAATTTAGCCCTAGGTATACTAGCTAGCCTAGATCGATACACATACATGTAGGCCACACTTGGGAGCTGTGGTGGCCATGGCTGTGGTGGGGAATGGCCTATACCCATTAAGTAGGCTAGGGAGTAGGAGTAGGCCTAACCTAAACTAGTAGTCTTAGGCCTACTGCAAATTGGGTGTAGGCCTACCTAATATTTGGGATTTGAGCCCAAGTTCCTCGTTTGTTCAAACTAGGAAAAGTATTTTTGGAAACTGAAATGCAAGGCCTGTCTACCATTTCAAGTCTTTTAAGTCTCATCCGTACACTCGTCTAAAAGCAAATTTAAACTTGGGAAAATACTAGGGCCTAACTCTCAATTATAATCGATAATATTCGCAAAAACTATCCACATTCACTTATTATTTACTTCTTATACGAACCAACGAACACTTTCCCACATCATGCAAAACACGTGCTCTAGCCTAGTCTTGACAGCAGCTGTCAGTGGGGGGAATCCTACCGCCTTCTAACAACTCGAACTGGCATCGACCAAGGCCTACAAAAGCGCGGGGAAATTCAAGTAGTGTTTTGATACGTTCAACTACATCGCGTAGCCTGGGCCTTAAAAATTACAATCTAGGATTATTATGTAGTTCAGAGCTATTACAACATACACGATCGGATACAGCATTACATGAACATGCAATGAATCAGAATATATAAGAAAACGCGTGATTCGGAGTAGTTTTATAGGTAGCTAAAAAAATCGTATTTAGAGTCTACTGTCTACCCACTCAGTCATATAACTGGTTTTCAGTGGGGAACAGTAAACCAAAGTGACCAAGCCAACCATGTAGGCCCCGACGCAATCGACGAGTGAGCGATAATCAACCAAAGATCGATATTTTTAATTGGAAATATAGCAATCAATGGTATGGACAGTGCGAACACCCGCGGATCAATGTCAGAATCAACAAGGCCAATTCAGAACAACTTTAAATTTATTTTGGGCCTCGTTGCTAGGACGGCTCCAAAGTCACCGTTTAAAAATTCCTAAGACAAGAACTGATGCACTTAAGTCCAAATCAGAAGTTAAAAAACTTCTGACAAGCGGGAATCGAACCCTGGACCTTCTGCATTGGAAGCAGAGACTAACGAGCCACACACAGGTCGGTATTAATGCAATGGGGCTAATCGACACCATACACTATAAAATAAAGAAGCTACTACATACTAGGGAATAGATCGTCGTAAAGCCTACACTGTAAATCGTACGCTAAAAGGTAGAACCACAATGTGGAAGTTATTACAGTGAGTTATATTTTGGGATTCGCTACGATTGAAATATAAGAGGATATTAATGATCAAATTAATATTATATGGTTGCAACTTCACAGGTATAATCCAGCATTCCTAAAAGTTCCCGGCGAGCGTGACACAAGAGACGTACGAGCACGACCTTGAATTGACCTTACCTAACAAGTATCCACGAAAATCCTCGCACAATCTCACGCCTCGTGGTAAAATGGGACATGGAAACTATACACACTATACACTTTCTAGTTTTAGCATCCTGAATCAGTTTGTTGTGCCCTAAAGAGCACTGTATTCATGTACAACCTCAACATAAAATAGGCTGGACGCTCGCAAAACAATGAGAGCATCCAGTAAATTAATTATTAATGGCAATTCAAAAAGAAAAACTATCCAATGGTTAATAACGCAGGAGAATTAATCTAAGTGCAGAATATACTAGATATTAGATTGTACAATCTATGGTAGGCAAAAGGCATCACGCGATATTACTCATTGCAGAGACATGTCGGGACACGCTTTGAATTTATCAACAGTTTGAACGAGGCTAGAAGTATTTCTAAATTATCCTAGAGAATCTGGTTTTCTCTTACAAACAGAGGTGATTATAAAGATCGTGAATACAAAGAATTAGTGCAATAATATTGGAAGGTATTGCGGATGCGAGTGGATTGCCAATGTTATGCAAGCAATGTAGGGCAGAGCTGAGATTCTTACCGTGGACGTGCTGTCGAGTGTCGATGCTGCCTGCTTGGAGTCTCGGCTGTCTCGCTGGTCACTGACTGACTGAGGGCGACGACGTGGAACCACGCCGAAAGTCAACTTCGAGATGTGACGTCAGAACGACCGGAGCGACATCTGCAAACACAACCAGAACCAAATGTTATCGCCTTCATTTCGACGATACGATAATGGACATAAAGCAAAATGAATTTGAATACATCTTTGAAATTATTTAATTTCTTATAAATAATGCTAGTTCGATTCAATATTAATAATTCTAAACTGCGTATCACATTAAGGTGGATGTGGTACAACCGTACAAGGCTTTTGATTGGTGGAAAATGTCATTAATTTTATGTTTGAGTTGTAATCTTCGGTTCTGGGGTATGAGTGTCACACAGGGGGTGAGGGGGCGGGGGGTAAATGTGCATACTCCTTTTTCCCCGCCTACAAATACCGACTTTTTATTTAAATAAATATTTTTTGTTGTAGATCGGAAGAATAAACTGACTTATTTCTTTAAAAAAAAATGTGAATTACTGACAAAACTATATTAGTTGCAGACAAAACGGTGTAAAAGCAAGTCACGTTTTCTATTCTAATAGCTTTATGTTGAGTTAGGATAATGATGACTTGAGTTTGGAATGAACGGATTGGAATGATTCGTAAATAATGAATAAATACAGTACGAAACAAGAAGAGCTTTGTCCTTTGTTTTAAACAATTCATCACATGTTCACAGTAAAACGTGAAAGATCTTCGTCATTTAATTAATTCCACAGCAAAACGTTTACAAAAAAGGCAAAGGTGTGTAAAAGTCTTTTGTTAGTTATTCCTCTTACAGGGTTATTAACATTAAATCTGTTCTCAAAACAAAAATGAAATCCAGATAACATACAAATAAAAAGCAACACGGCATTCATAATAAAAACGTAGGTTTGTATTTCTAAATGAAAGAACGCCCTAGAGAAGTTGTTTCGCCACCGAATGCAGGTACCCGTCTCTTCGTACATATTTATTTTCCATTTTCATGACTAGTTTTGCAGCGGCATTTCATTCATGGTGAATAATAATCTGGCGTAGCCGGGGGCTGGGATGAAAGCCGGCTTTGTGTGTGTGGCAGGTTGCCTATACCTCCACGGCCGGGAGCAATCACTTTGACACACACAGACCGGTGCAGAGGCGATATTATTAATTAAAACCAAAATCAATTAAATTTATTTTAATATTGTGCATATAAATAACACTTTTGAAAAATATTCGGAAATAATAATTGGACATTCCAAAGTAATTGTTTTGCTGAGTTGGTACTGGTACAATTCCACTGAATAAAAAAACATTTGCGTTAGGATACCCGCTGTAGGGTACAAATTCTAAATTCACATCAGTTTTAGCCAGTGTGACCCTCTGCAAGTGACTTATTAAAGTAATTGAGGGAGAAACGCAAGAGGGCTGTTCAGGATTACATCAGCCAGGATAGCCGGAGCGGGATTCGAACCCATGTCCTCCCGAATCACAGTCTCACTCGTTGAGCTACCACTATCGGTTCCACTGCATAACAAAACGAGTCCCTGTACCATGTGCACAGTTGCTTGGAGTTTACATTGTACAATACATCTACGTGTGCTAAATTGGTCATAACGTGATTTCGAAGACTGTGGGCCAGGGATCTTCAACAAACAACTTGAGTGCTGATATTAATAATTCATTTTCTTTTAATCGAAGTTACGTAAAACGGATTTCATTTCAACTGTAATTAATAATGGTTAGATAAAATATGTTTCTTCAATCCTTCACTTCTTTGACGTCAACTTGAAATGTTTCCCCCATGCGGTCAACAAAGAATTTACGTATCATTTATCAAGAATGCTTTCCTCGTTATCCATAGCAAACATATAGGTAATAAAAACAAAGCTTTTGCTGAAAACTGCAATACAAAATATCGACCTGTTCAATTGAATTGCACTGTGAAGAAATGATGACAGCAAAGCAGCACTGTTTTAGTAAAGGTCACCCCATTTGCAGGAATCTATATTAATAATCTAACGGTGTAACTAATGTAAGAACGAAGGAACCTTACTGATGAATTAGAATGGCGTCACTTTGCTCACATACAATGGTAACACGTTGGAGCTGTAGCCAACAGTTTAAACTGAAAATTATTGTGGGGGTGAAAATACAAGTACAATTTATTTTTTATTGTGCCCAAAATTGGTGAATTGGTGGTGAAAATAATTCAACATTTAATTGAAAGCCGTATATATCGCTCCCCCGTGTTTTTTTAATTTATATTTTGTGTGTGGGATCTTGTAAAAGACTTGCAGATCGCAATAAAATGTAATTATGAGAATTCAGAGGCAGGTGTTTGTGGTGGAACTTATTTGCATCTTTGGTTTTGTTCTGACCAAAAGCGGTGAATGGGTGTTGAAAATGATTTCAAATTTACGGTACGAGCAGTGAAAATTCGCCTCTAGCATAAATACCGGCCCCAACATCATGCATGACTAACTACAAAGTACAGGTAGGTATGCTAAGTGGATGTTTGCGACGGATAGTCCAAGGCCAATGTATGAATAACATAGAAAGGTATTTGTGAATAATGCTAGCTGTAATCTTTGATGCTATCAATCATGTGTTTAGAGAAGGAAAACCTTGGATCCAACTAATGTCAGGTTTACCGTCGGTCGAACCTGACCTCATGATTAACAGCCACGCACTTAGCGCTGGTCCACATCAAAGTTGGGTAAATAAACATATTAACACGCCTACACAGATGATGACCGATTAACATTTTAAATCGACACATTGTGACATACATAAATCAGAATTGGCTCTGGCATCAGACGTCCTTGGCTTCAAGATATGTTGTAGTAGGCCTACACACTGGGCAAACAATACCCATGGCGGGGATATTTGCTTCTATACGACATGGCTTAGAATAGATTTATAGGGTAAATGATTCGACCCCTGTGGCATTTTATTGATATTCATGGAATATATCAACCTGAGCATCAATTTAAACACGAATTTAACTAAAATGATGGACTCTGTAGATAAAATGATAAATTTTTAATGTACACATAATTGTGGTAAAATTACTAGTCCATAGCTTCGTTTCTATTATTAAGTCTATTTGCAACGGATAATGCAATCCACTAGTGCAAATTTGGAAAACCCGGTACCGGCACGTAGCTGACTCCTTTCAAAAAGTACCAACGGCTTTACGTCCCATCCGAAAGGCAGTGTAACCTTGAAAATCATTCAACTGTTAAAGAATAGGTAAATTGGTTAGTAAGCATTTAGTAAGTAACCTGCCTAGTTGTGAACTTAACTTTTGGTAAACTTATTTACGAAATAATTTGTTAGTTGTACATGTTCGAGCAAGTTTGGAAGAACCTTTCGAAACATTTCTTCTGGAACACGATTATATATTTCTTCAATCATTCATCAATTCAACTTTTACACTCGCATGTATAAAATGCTTATTTTCCGTATCGTGTGTTTAATGCCAGCGACGATTATTTTTATACAAAAATAAAACTGCTATTGCATAAATAAAGTTGAGCCAACATAATTATGAACAACCAACTATCCTATCAATCATAATTTAGTGCAACGAGAAGTAAAACATCCGTTGGTATAAACGTTTCGCATTCGCCTGCAGCATAATATACGATTGATTGATTGATGTCCTTATTTCCCATTTTAATTAATTATATATGTTATGTATACATTATATTTGATCATATTAATTTAATTTACAATGTGCTGTATATATTGGTTACATTTTTTTATGGTGTCATAATTTTATGTGAAATGTTATTATTGTTTATTCATAAGCAAACAGTTACACAATATGTATCAGCATAGCGATATGAAGAGGTTGTGCTTTGTAAAAAAGATTTTAGGTTATTGAACCGCTCTCTAAACGAAATTTAAAAAATCAAAGGAAGATGATTTTGGAAATTTTGGGCCAAAAATGGAAACACTGAGCTAGGTGCTACAGTTAATTTAGAGCGACGATTTTGTAAAATTGTTTCTATACATCATTGCCTTCCACCTCCTTGTAAGGAAACACAACTTTCTGAAATATCGTTCGATGTAACGATATTCTTTGTTAGACCGACAAATAAGAGTTTTGTACCCGCGGAAGATAAAAACATCGAACGATATTTACCTATTTACCTATTCCTCGCCTGGAAATCATCTTCTACCGGCTACCCTTCACTATAATTCACTTGCCACACCCACCCTAGACATTGTTGCAAACCATCACGAGTTCATAACTAACGTAAAACCTCTTAGTAGCCAGGCCTCGTTATAATTTTGCAATGTTTTTTCTTCTTCTTCTTTCATTCTTTCTGTTTTTGCTATTACGTATCATTCATTATTCATGTATTTCTATTCGTATTTCTTCTGTTATCATGTTTAGTTTTAGTTAGTATAAGTTAGTTAGTAATGTTATTATGTTTACAATGCATAATGTAAAATGGCCTATGGCTGTATTTGTGTCTAGTTGAATAAATAAATAAATTAATAAAAAATAATCGTCACTCTAAAACTAACTGTAGCTTCTAGCTCAGTGATTCACGTTTGTCCCAAAATATGCATATAATGGATGACAGGGACGTTACGTCTCGCCCAAAAATTAAAAAAATATATTTTCCTGTTTTATATAAAACACACTTTCATTTAGCTAAGTTTTTGTAATCTATCTTTGACATTTAAAATAAAGGTAGAGGGCTATACAAAAGCCTTAACATGTTTAATTACAGGTGTTTCTACATATAATAATTCTGCCCCTCGAGTCAAGAAATCAGCCCGGTGCCGATAAATGAACACCCTTCAAAAGTGTTCGATTGAGCCTTTGTGTTCGCGTGGGCGACGTGTTAGAAGAAATACCTGTTGCTCCCGCTCAGATGACAGAGGACCGCGAGGGCATAGCTTGCGAGAACTACGATAAAAGAAAGATAATGGTGTTTCAAAAGTTGTCACTTGGGCGAGGAAGAAATATTATTGTATTGAAAAGTCGACCGTGGTGGCGTTTATATAGGCCTAACTCGCAGTTTCCTGCAGAGAAAGAGTAAACTTTCTGTTTGACGTCAGGACAGGCACAGTTTCATTTTAATAAATGCAATGCATACCTTTGTATTTATAGTGAATCCTCTCTACTACAAGAATTATTGTTGGTTATCCGTGTGCATGGAACATTATTTTATACGCTGCAACTGAAAAATTAAATTTTTAGAGATAATGGCCCACACTAAAGTCCACGTAGATTTTGTGGGCTTCTCAAATTAATATTATGTAATGTCAATAATGTAACAAACTTGTATTTGGGATGAAGCACATCGGAATCTCAATCCGATGCGTATGTGAACTTCGTTGCAAGGCGCCCAAAGTCACTGTTTTCACAATAAGGTACCCTAGAGTAACCGGGACTCGAACCCAGGTCCTTCTGCATTGGAAGTAGGGATACACACAAAGTACCAACGAATATGTGTACATCTATTTGTTTTATACTATATATATCACTGGCAAATTTTAAATAAGATTGATTAAGAAAAATCAACATCAAACAGAACACGTACACGAAGACATTACTAACAGGTAAATAGATAAAATGTTTTTAATTAAATTAAGTCCAAATATTACATGTTAGGCCTAAATAAATTAAGTTCTCTCAGATGTTACGAGAATTTGACTTCTCGCTTTAATTAAAACGTTTTATAATAAATCTTTTTGATAAACCGTGTGTTTATTTTATCTGATTAATTGCAATTGAAGTTTTTTCAATGACAAATTATGAAAACAGTTGTGTATCGGTCTTAAGTGTGTCTAAGCTCAAACTTCGTTTAATTTTCAGTACCTTTGAATACATGTTATGGAAGATTTTTACAAAAATATATATTTAACCGTATTTTATAATATTGTCCATCATTATCTATCGTTGATTGTCCGGGAGTGGAATATTGTTTTTACGATAAAATAAATAAATAGATTGTATTTAGAGTCTACCCACTCAGTTATATAACTGATTTTCAGTGGGGGACTTTAAATCAAAGCGACCAAGCCAACCCTGTAGGCCCCGACGCAATCGAAAAGTGAGCGATAACTAAACAAAGATCGATATTTTTAATAGGAAATATAGCAATCAGTGGTATGGACAGTGCGAACACCCGCGAATCAACGCCAGAATCAACAAGGCCGATACAGAACAACTCTGAATTTATTATGTGCTTCGTTGCTAGGACGGCTCCAATGTCACCGTTTACAAACTCCTAAGACAGAACTAATGGACTTAAGTCCAAATCAGAAATTGAAAAACTTCTGACTAGCGGGAATCGAACCCTGTACCTTCTGTATTGGAAGCAGATACGCTAACCACAAGACCAACCAAGCCAACGAGCCACACAAAATGTTGTTGTTGATTGTATGTTCCTTTCACATATTATAAATAACATGTGTGAGCCAGGGAGAACGAGTAGCGAGAAGCAAGGTTAGTTCACGCCGACAGTCATGGCATTGGTGCATTGCGTACGCCCTGATAGTGATCACATTTTAAATTGTTTCACGACTTGCCTAGATCGAATCTCTATTTTCTATAGGATAGGCCGTTATTAAACTGATAGGGCGGGCTGCCTTAAGCAGGTCAATACAATATCGACATACTTAAGATAAAGTACACGCAAAATTCACTAGATACAATAAGTATTATGAGTTGCTAGTGACTCAGGGATAATTAATTGGATTGTTCGAACACGCTACTTTGGCAGTGTATTTTTTCTCGGCACTGGGAATGATTTATGGCCAACACTCTAGGAAGTTCCGACCTTCTAAGCCAGCGCCCATAAATTTAAGACTGCATATTGCGAGTTCTATCCCCCCCCCCCCCACTTAAATTTCTTTTAAAAAGAAAAACATATTATGTTTTTTCTTGTATGCTAACTGTAGCAAAGTTTCTACTTGTAATTCGTTACGGAGATCTGCGTAAGCTCAGTGGATTTCGCGAATCGCTTTTTGCTACGCCGGCTAAGGAGTTTTTATAATACAGGCTCTACGAGAAGGAAAACAAATGTGTTCATCGATACGCGCGCTTAGTACACGCCGGGCTAACTGGGTTTCAATATCGATATCAATTAAAATAATATGGATGTTTATAATTTCTACGAAAATTCGCTGGGATAACATAGATACTTTCCTTTCAAGTACGGTCGATGTGTGTATAGTGTGATTGCGTCGTTACAGACTGACCAATGTAACCTGACACAAATTTCCATGTTATGAATATAATACATTAATTATTAATTACATTACATACATTAATAGAATTGGCCCAGAGCATGGCTCTGCTACAAGTCGATTCAAGAGAAAATGTCCACCTCGCAAACATCAGCTAGTAAGAGGGGAGTATATTACTCTCCGAAACTAGAGGCGAGCTCTGGCAATCGTCGTCGGGGACACCCCCTTTGCTTTGACGACCTCCCTGACGACGATGACAATGACACAACGAACGACGACAAAGACGATGACGACCGCAACGTGAGAACCTCCCCTTTCCTCCCCTACCAGTGTCTGGTTCTGACCAGTATGGCCCCATATCCCCTAGGTTATAGTGACGCATTATGACCTAACGGTTGACGCGCCCTTAAACCAAATAAAATCATCCTCCACACCTCCCCATCACTCACACATTGTACCAACTACAAACCAAAGCTCTTACCGCCATCACTCCTACATCTCTCTCTCTCTCTCTCTCTCTCTCTCTCTCTTCTCTCTCTCTCTAGTTCTTTCCCCTCTATCCACACTCTTTAGCGCGTCGCTCTTGGGACTCTCTTCCCATGTGTACGAGTCAGTTTGAACTCATTTTCCTTCTAATCGACCGCACCAATGATCACTTATTATTCTCCCGTGAGACAACTGGAAAGAACTTACACTGACCGCTATAGTAATTAAACGAGGGAGCGGAGCGACCGAGTGTCTCCATTCAACTCAAACGGCTCTCATTCTGTGTGTCTGTCTGTCTGTCTGTCTGTAGCCTACGTCGAAAATCATCCGAACCGCTGAACAGATTTTGCTGAAATTTTAAACAGACATTCGGTATGAGTTTACTGAGAACTGCTAACAAAATCTGCTAGATCCATTGCGATTTAATCTTGCAATAAATATAAAAATGTGATTTTTTAAATTATCGATAGCATTTGTTTAGTAGCAACTAGCGGGACTACATCTGCGTGGCTGACATGGCACAGTGGTGAGCATTTAGCCTACCGCACGGAGGGTTGGGGTTCGATGCCCGTTAGTGTGAACTTTTTTATATTTTTACATCCACATATTATTTTTGAGGGTATGTAATGGGAAATAAAAATTTGGTGATTTTGTTTTATCTTAGAAATTTGTTAATGTTTCACGCTAATACGTTTTGACATGATTTGCATTTTAAATGTTCAATTTAAATAACTAGGGAAACGCCAAAGTCGTTGTTAGACGAGTGAGTGAGCCATGCGTTGAGTACCCGGTATTATTCCCCATACTGGGCTTGATCTAGCCTATGTATAGGGGAGGAAAGGGGATGTTCCCGGGTACTCAACAATTGGCTCTCTCACTCGTTTAACAACGACTTTGGCGTTTCCCTAGTGTACTTTGATGAGTATGACACGAGACAGCCTAGCTCAATAGGTCGTCACAGGCTCGTTAATGTTAGGATTAAGTCCAGTAAAAAGCCCTTAGACCTTAGTCCTGTACAAACATCTCTGGCAACTAAAAAAAGAGCATAGCTTTACAGCCCTATAATAGCAGTCATTTATACGTATTGAATGTAGAGAGAATTATAGCTAGAAGTATTTACTCATTTTATATTAATATACCGACAGTGTTGGCTCGGGCGCTAAGCGCGCGACTCTGATTCGGGTTCAAATCCTATCGAGACCTGCAATCCTGACTGAAGTTTTTCCGAGGTTTTCCTCAGGCGTTAATGCGAATGCAAGGGTTTGAGTCCTCTTAAACAGCCCTCGGACATCCCTTCACAATTGTCCTATTCGCAACATACCTAGTTAAGACACCTGAAGAGGGGCATGAATTGCACCATGGACAGGCTTCCCACAAAAAATATTTTATTTTATATCTGTAGCCTATTTATTGTCCAATTAGCAATGTATATCTGCATATTATCATCATCATAATCATAACCGTCGTCATTACTATATATAATTGGTATTGGGTCGTTCATGCAACCATAACATTTAACATCATAAGTAGAACATGCAAATAATAATTATAGAATTGCCCTATGTACTATTGTACCGTACTATTGTTTTAAAGGGGTATTTAACCGCTAAACTCAAAAAATATATTTCATTCAGGCTAACTCGTAATGAATTTAGCAATTAACAGAAAAATTATTGGGCCACCATGACTTCCCAAAAAATTGTCAAACATGACATTTTCGAGCTAGGTCCCTCGGCAAAAATCTCCCATAAGAAATAACTGGGGACGATCTTTATGCCCCGTGACCTTGGAGGATTTTAACCCCAAAAAAATTGTCATTATTGACGTAATCTACAGTCTTTTCTGCAAATTCTCTTATATTTTGTTTTGTAATTTGGGCAAGCAGTTCGGTCAAAATATGCTGATACCAAGATGGGGTGTGATTTGGATTGCATATTTTGGGTCTTTGAGGGTATATTTTGGGCACAGTTTCAAGACACGATGTTATAACGGGGCATTTTAAGATGGTATTATGCTCTTGTATCTATGTGAACCAAAAAAAGAGCAGGTTACAGCCGATTTAGAAAATTTTCCAAAACACAATTTTCGCCAATTTCTGGATCAAAAAAATTAACAAAATCGTGTTAAATCACAGTTACAAGATATAATTTTTTAAACGGTCATTTAAGTGTAGTATTGTGCTATAGATCACGTGGTAAAAAAATAATTTTTGGGGTTTTTAGCCCCTTTAAGATAAGATACCACAATTGCTACTTTAAATGAAATGTACAACTTTTAATGTAGCATTAAATCCGCGGCGCATTATCACAACGACAAAGCTTTTAATGGTTAATGTAACGGTACAAGACGAGACGCTATTTATTCAAGTGTTTGATTGGGTAATTAGTATGTTGAAGAAATACCGGCCATGCCTCACATGCCGGTGCGGCGATGCTCAAAGCATTGTTGTGTATAGCTGGTTTGTCTGGCTCGGAGCCAGCAAGGCGATATTTACGGGAAAGACGACTCACCTCTTGGATGCAACTGCTGCTGCTGCTGCTAGCTATAACTATACGACATCTTAAAGTCGTGTACTCTTGGGCCCACTTACTACCTACAATACTTATTACTTGCCCACAATTACTCACGCACGCCTAATTATTCCATCATTACTTATTGCCTTGCTAAGCTGCTTACTATACTCACTCAGCAGCAGCTTAGCAAGGCAGTATACTCACTCACCGACTGTGTTGGCTCGAGCGCTAAGCCCTCGACTCTGATTTGGAAGGTCCCGAGTTCGAATCCCTTCGAGGTTTTCCTCAGTCAATGCGAATGCAAGGGATTGAATTCTCTTAAATAGCCCTCGGACATCTCTTCACAATTGTCCTATCCGCAATATACCTAGTTAGTCACCTGAAGATGGTCACACCGGTTAATCTATTGGATGAGCGTAGCGAGCGTAGCGAGCGAAGCGAAGATTCCATTTCACTACACTGGAGAAAAAATCCGGAATGTTTTTTTTTTTTTTTTGTATTTTTTGTTGTTTGTTAAAACGATTTTGGCTAAACCGATACTCCGATTGCGATGAAATTTATGGAGGCCTTCGAAATCTCTGAACTTAGAACTGCCACGTTTTTGAGCGCAATCGGGAAAATCTTTCTTATAAAAACGCCCAAATTTTTCGATTTTTTCGATTTTTAAAAAATTCTTCGACTTATAACACTTACATGCTTTATCCCATTGTGATGATTTTTTAACAGAACCTTAATTTTATGAATTAAGATATTCGTGTTTAAATTTGAGCTTAATCGAAACATTATTTTTCATGAAATCGAAAATTTTTCGGGTTTTTTTTTTTTTTAAAACAATTCTTTGACATATAACACCTACATGCTTTATCCTATTGTAATGATTTTTTTTTTAGAACCTTAATTTTATGAATTAATATACTCGTGTTTAAAATTTGAGCGCAATTGAATAATTATTCTTATGAAAATTGCAATTTTACGATTTTTTTTTTTTTAAAATTACGTAAAAATTACGGGTTTATTAAAAAAATTAAGTTAATTTTTAATTTAATTTAATTAATTTTAAAAAATCTTCGAATAAGTAATGATTTTTTCACAGAACCCAACAGAAAATCCGCGTAACTCAATGCAGCTCAATGCACCAATTACGCTCATCCAACAACGCGGCGGGACTTAAGCGTTTTCCTAGTGTGTATACCTTACAGCGAGCATCCTACAGAAATGTTTGTTTATTTATTTATACTCACTCACTTTATACTATTACTCTTTCTTCTTACGTGGGATCACTTCGACACTTCCTTCCCCCCCCCTCATTCCCTAGTCCTAACAACAACACTATTATTAAAGTAAGTACATATATTTCAATTGCTCATTGAAGTGCATACTGTTTCGCTTTACTTACGACGTGGGATTATATCTAGGGAATTGATAAAAGTCGTGAGTTAAATCAAAGTTGAATCAATATTGTATTGTGTGTGTAAATAAAAGTCAGAATCGTATAAGAACCATCTTCTTTCAGACAAAGTTTACCGATAGTTTTCCAATACCGCTGGTGCTGTGATCTTCTAGTGATCCTGTGAGCTGCCTCTATCTAGCGCGCACTGCTTCGGAGGGATAACAACTTATCAGGATGATATTCAGGATAATAGTTAGTATATGTGTGTTGCTGGATGTCGCCAGAGTATTGTAGCCTGACATGAACATATTTCACGCGATGTCCTTTTACACGCGGGCAAACATTTTAGAAGCTAATGTTTTACGTTTTACATCTCAAGCCATCAGTCACCCCTCTGTCTGTGGCACTACCTTCTGATTGTTTGTTTTAGGGGACCTTATAGTAACATATTCGTTACGTACTAGACAAAATGGTGAATACAACTTACAAATTTCGTCACAATATAAAACTGTAAATTTGTTTGTGTTTGTCAAAAATTAACAATGTGCACGTCCTTTCGATAAATAAATAATTATAATGTTGGTACATTTAGTTTTATAAAAAAGGGTAGTTTTCTACAATTAACTGTTTAAACCGGTGGTGTATGTGGCAGGGTGTGACCGAATAAAATAACAATGTGTTTTGTTCATTATCAATAATAATTAGGTTATTAAATGCTTTGTGCAAATCGTTATACCTTATTGTCACAGTTTCATGTTCGTATTCAGTGAATAAAACACATAATTTTGCCTTTTTGCTGTTGGATAATTAAATTCGGTATACAAATCCAATCAATTTCAAGTTCGGTGGTGTTATATTTAGACTAATTTTGATTAATTTCTGGGCAGACATATTAACTTACAGAACATAATTTCTGTAAGTAGTTTCGGTTTTATCGCCATTTGCGAAAATTGCTTTAATGTTCAACACACTCATACTTATTATTCTTCAAAATTAAATTCCCACACACACTTCAATATTTATATTTAATACATCTTTCAATCAATAATATGTGTGTATGTGTACTTGAGTCTTGTGCGCTTACTACAGCTTTTCACTAGTTTTCTGGCGCGAAGTTACATCAGCCGAGTACATTGAGTGCACAACCAATAGCCTAACACAGCTGCACCTAGTTGAACGTGGAACACAAATAGCTGCGACAATAATAAATGGCTAGGATTTGATTTTAATTTAAGAAACGAAAGAGTTAAATAGACCATGATCCGAGATAAACGAATGTAATTTTAAAACTAGATGTTAGAGATTTAGCAGAATGAGTTCTATGCAGTGTAACTAATGTACTGTCTTCTGACTACGTCTCCTGTGAGTTAGGCATGCGCTAGGCGTAATAATCAGCGTGATGTACGCTCTAGGCTTACAACTGGCGTTTTAAACTAATAAGTTACGTACTCGCGAGTAGCGCTTGTAAACTGCTCACTTGGTGCTCAAAACAATCTAGAAACAGGCTCAGGGTACCACGCGGGAATGTTCTGGAACGAGGGAAGTAAGAGAAGGAACCGAAACACTGAATGATATGAGAAGCAATACGCCGCAAGAAAGAGCTAAATACCACAAGAGAACAACGAACAAATACCGTAGATTAGTTACAGGCAGAGTTTATATCGCAATTAAAGCCTACTTAGTTCAAGACGATTCAGTGCTAATGTTTCCCTCCATCTTAAGGCAGGACTGGACTTCAACAGGCAGAAGGAAACCTGGTGTGTCCAAAACGTGTCTCTGTAAAATGTTAACCATAAAAATGTGTGTGTGCAAATTGTTCAAAAAGCTGTAAATTATTTTATATGAATAAATATTTAAAATGGGGGGGGTTGCTAAAAATATTAATTTTTGATCAATCCAGATTGAAATTATTTAAGTTGATATTATTTGGCGAAATCACATATAATATAGATAAACAGTTAAGAATCTAATTTGAAGTATATACTGAAAGCAAAAATGACGCTTTGAACATCTAGTTTTCTTCCACATTTAGTTTCTTAAACCGTTTTACATGGTTGACTTGCTCTTGCTAATGAAGAAAATTTAGAGGGAGTTATATATTTAACCGAAGATAACTCCATTATATCACAACGAGCTATAACAATGAAAAACTAATTCTCAAAACGCATTGTAAATGCTGGCTTGAGAAAACTATCACACTATTTTGAACACAAATTTATATTGTTTGATGTTTAATAATGACTGATGAAAACCTTGAATAACCTTCAGTCAGGATTGCGGCAAACCGACTACAACTGAATCAGGGTCTCTTATGTAATACGTATGAGGCCCCCTGTCGGTATTTATAAGTAGGTGGCTATCTTTTAGTTTCCGACATTGATTTTGGTTTTCTGAGTATAGAGGGATACAAGATCCAAGAGATTGAAGGTGATTCGTGAAATTGCCTATAAACCGCGCCGGAATTACATTGGCTATATTGGTGTTCCACATCATTGTATAAACTTATCATCAACTATGATCTTGTCTAATCTCGTTTCAAAAAACATGAGATGTAACGCGGTGCTAATAATCGAGCGTTGAGATTGCGGCTTAGCCTGTCATGTATATAGACAAGTGTGGATGGGCCGACGTGCCCGCAGACTTTGAGCCCCCCCAGACTCATGAGACCCACATAAACCTGCATGGAGGTCACACCACCGGCTTAAACTCTCAAGTGTTTGAAGCGAGGTTCAAGTCTGACCTGCAATATTCTTACGACAACCAACATTTAAAAAAATATACTTATCCACCTCAAATATCCTCCATGTGTTATACTAATAAGCAGTGTAATATTTTTGCATTAAGGTATCAATCACTTTCTTAATAATATTTTGTTTAATTTAATTTTGTGTTTGTTTACCATGAAGAGTTTTGTCATTACATACTGTTTGTTTGTTTGTTTGTTTAAAGTACTGTTTCATATTATGTGTTTCTTAATTTTGTTTTTCCACATCTAGTTATCTTTGTAAAATACACCATTGTCCATGTCCCGGCTAAAGAGAGTTCCCGGACACTCTGCACTAGCCATTTTCATGTTTGGACTGCAAGTGTGTAATTTAGCAATGTGCTAAATTTATTTATTCATTTAAAATGTCACTAATTTATTAGAGACCCCTCACATGCAAAATGTCAAAATTATGTCGATGATTTCGTCGCCAACATGGTGGGCTTGGTCTACTTTAAACTTAGTGTTCCCTACTATAAATCAATTATGTGGAGTGGGTAGACATACCTAAAATTTATTTAATTTTTAACTTTTAAATAAAAAAGATGTCATAAAAAGAGACAAAGGTCACGATAAAAATTAGGGAGCGAACTCATACACATCACTTTCGTGTCTTCGGACTGTCAGCTGGACATGATACTTAATTTTATACAAGTTCAGTGTTCTGGAATGAAGATACAAAACAGTCACCTACAGTGATTGGATTTATCCTTGACATAATCACCTTATCGGCACCGACCCACAACATCAATTGTGTAGAAACCGAGGCTTCGGACTCTTACCAATCGTCACGTAAACCATCAAGTACTAGAATAATGGTAGGTACTAGAAGCAATTAAAAACTATGCCTAATCTCTTTGCCCAACAACTGAAACTAATATGTTGTTTTGTTATATTTAACTGAACAATAATCGCAAAAGATTCATTCCTTGTTCCACGAATTAGACGTGTCACTAATGTATGTTAATTTTAAATACTTACGTTAGAAATATTAATTTCCAATAAAATAAATACTCAACTAAACGTCATTGGAAATGAGGTTTTAGAGGAGGCCGGCATGTTCATTTTCCGCGCTTTCAAATTTCTCAGCCAATTGTAGTCGTATCTATATTTGTGATTTTATATTATTGTGTAAAAATGTATTTATAAGGAATTTATCATAGCACGTTTCCATTAGGACGTTGAATAGAAATAATTTATAAAAAATAAATTCAATTTTCCTGAATATAGAATCTGTCAAAATGGTCATAAACATCCAAATAACTACGTACGCATTTTTAAAAATTGATCTATGATTAATATTGAAAATCTGATATGATAGGGGCGTACAGATGTCCTTCATTATCAAGTATGCCAAGTTGTATTAAGAATTAAGATGTAATGATTCATGGCTGCAGGACAAGGAACGCGCCAAACATCAAAACACGTCGGCTTCCCCTTAAGATTATTATTATATTACTAATAACAGTTAGTTCTTATTGAGTGCAATGAAATGCATTGGTTTGAGCCCAGGTGGTCCCATAGGAAGTGAAGTGAGTGAGTTACCTCTATTCTTGAACTGCAGGTGCATTCCCTGGCATCTTCGTGTCATTCCTGACTCATTGTACCCGAGGTGACTGTACCACGACAGGTGTGGCCGAGGATGAGTCACGAGTTGACCCGAGGTGCACTCACGCGTGCCAAAACTGCAACAGAGAAAAATATCTTTCAAAGAAAGGAGAATATTTTTTATAATTTTACACAATGCAATCGTTGTAGTTTACACCTGAACTATGCGAACTGTCTGGTCACGTTATTAGTCTAGCTTTCAACACAGGATCAAATAAATAAATTTTATTTGTGTTGGCACAATTGCCAATTGGCGTGCAGCTTGGCAGTCACGTGGTTTGGTAAATAATTCGGCGAGACGTCCAAGATCTTAATTCAACACTGCAACTCGTTAACATTGCAGTGGTAATTGGAATTGCAGTGTTTATTATGCTACTGGCTGAAGTGCAGAGAAATAATTTGCTGATGTATTGAAAATGTTACTTGACGAAACTAGAAAATATTTTTACGCCCGGTGTCTATTACTTACAAAGTCAACTTTATCTGCGAAATTTATACACAATATAATTTTTATCTAGAATAGATACTCATATTTATTATTAATTTTCACGTGGTTTTTGAGTAGGACATTTTGATGTTTTCTTGCATAACATCACGTTCGACAGGTTCTAAATGATGTCATGTATATTGTAGAATGTAAATGACTTGTAGAAGATCGAGATATATTCTAACTGGTGATTTTAACAAATGAAACGTTTAATTTAGTTTTCACTTTCTCACATGTTACACCGGTAAGTATGGCATAAACCTTGCAAAGATTAAAACATCATGACAGTCGTGACTTCTAAACACATGCGGTAATGATTATCAAAACTTTATTATCTTTGAAACGTTGCTTACGATAAAATGAATAAAAGTACGCGTCACACATTCAATGTTATTTATCAATACTAGGAAAACGCTAAAGTCCCGCCGCGTTGATGGATGAGCTTTTTAAAGTTTTTATTTTGCGTGGGATATCTTTACTTTTGCAAGTGTTTTGTTTTGCTTCCTACGCATTGTGGATGATTGTTGTCCAGTTTCTATTGTTAGGCCTACCTGTCAATTGGTATTATTTACCGTAAAAAACTTATATTAAAAGCTTTATTTCTATGGATTCTGGCTAACTTTTTCAACTTTTTCTTTCAGAAAGCAATACATCACCATTACCTTAATGTCCATGTGAAATATAAACGTTGTAGCCCCACCCGTTTGGTCAGAATCGGCCCAAATGTCACGAAAATATCGCACTACAAATCGAAAAAATCGTAAAAGTACGATATTCATGAGAAATATTTCTTCGATTGTACCCAAAAACGTGGCAAGTCTTAAGTTCAGAGATTTCGAAGGTCCTGTCAAATTTTTCATCAATCGTATCGTATATGCCGTTTGCTACGGTAGGAAGCGAAACAAAGAACGGAAAAACAAAACAAAAAACAAAAAAAACAAAAAAAAACACAAAAAAATTAGTCGAAATGAAGCTTTTTTCATAGAGGCATTCGGTGATAAAATTGAAATTCTTTCTGCTTCGCTCATCATAAAACCAATATTAATCAAATGATTATAATTTCTAATACTTAATTTATCATTTGTTATTTTAATCTTTAATGTATTTATATTATGGTATTACATAAAGCTTGAAACTTATAATTAAAATATTAAACAGTTTACATAGTTCAAATTTGATGCACTATATAAAAATAAATAGTTTATATTATAACTAAGAAACTTTAATCTTAAGAGATATCAATATTAAAAAGTAATTCAAGAATAAATTGACGTTTCAATATCATGGCAAATGGATCACAATTTAACAAATGAATATATAAAAATTGATATTTTTTTTAATTTTGAAATTGAGTTTCGCTTCGCTATCCAATTTCAAAAATTAAACATATATAATTAATAATATTAATTTTATGCTTTGTTTTTAATCTTTAAAATGTATATATTTAGGGTTTCCATAAGCTGAACTATATAATATCGTTAAGAAACTATGTTACTAATGCTAGATGAAAGCACATCAAATAATAAACAATTAAATACAGGAACTTAGTATCGTTATCAAATAATAATGACAAAGTGGATCTGCAAGTGTTTACAAAGTGAATAGACAATATTTAAAAATAGCAAAATTATAAGAGTTTTCTAATATTCTGTGTTAATAATATGCAAGATACATAATACAGTTAGAATTTAATGACAAATAAAACTAAAAAATACTAATAGTTCCTCTAAGAGAATATATCTTCCAGAAGTATATGCAGGTTTTTAGAATAGTGACTAGAAGTGGCCGAAAACGGAAAACGTGGGCCGCTGTCTGAGTGAAGTGAACTGGGTTGTGGTGTTAAGTTTGAAAACTAACAATGTATTTGTTTATTTTGAAACTGTGAGTTTAATGAAGACACCTTTAATCCCGGTCGTTATTAGATTGGCTCACAAGACCGATCTACTCTGTGCTGTAAACTGATATTCTGCGCGACCCGGCACCTCGAGAGTTCGCTGTGAATGTACGAGCGGTTGTGACATGAACAGCTGGGACTCCACCTGGTTCAACCAGCTTTAGTTCTGATGGCGACGACTATATTGGGAAGATGATGCGAGCTGTGTAAGTGCCTGCTAATTGTCTGATTTCAACCATAGTTGCACGGTAGCTTACCCACCACGTTCCTTCTAGCATTACCAACACATGATGGTGGTTACTTATTCTAATATTACTATATCACACTTTGAACGAGTGCTAATCTTACACTACCTTTATTTCAAGATAATTATCGTATCCATTTTTATTACCCAGCAGCCGGTAGTAACGTTCTAAAACATGTAAGCTTCGGCTTTGACCTACGTACCTGCAAAACAATATCTTTCCAGCGAATTTATTATGCACAAATTTCAATAAATAAATACATACACATTTAAGTTTATTCATTGGCTTCATCATGTAAATGTATAATTTTTAAAGTTACAATGAATATATGGAAGGATTATAGTAATAATATTATACATTTGTTGTATTGTTCTGTGTGTGGTTTATAAATGTCACACCATTGCACTAATGAGAATGGATCTTGTTTTGACCAATCCTAAACCTGGAATAAGGGCAGCTTTAGTGCTTTTTAAAACCAGGCGAATGTTAATAAACAAAACCGATCATTTCATAAATCTTGCTAGTGTAAAAACCCAAGTTGAACAAGGACGCACCCGGTTTGTCACGGGGTTGTTGGGGGGGGGGGGGGGTCCCAGCAGCGGGCATCAGGTGTTTGGTTCCGAGGTTATCACCGTCCCGGATTCATTTGCATGCTCAAATTGCAGCATAAACCAGCACACGACGGAAACACTGAAATTGTTATATTTATTCAGAAACTTGCCACATATGCGCCGAGGATCAAACTCTCTGGCTTTATTCACCGAAGCGAAGCCATTCTTTTCCTTATTTCTTTCTGAGGGTTATAAAACAAGTCAATGTTTTCTTAACGAACACATTCCAAGGTTATTACAGTCACTGCCATTACTATTATTTCTTTACTCAACGCTGTTATCCTCATCATTATTATATGACCCGCTTCTCACCTGTATTAATGTATTTCAGCCGCAAAACTCTTGAAGACTATAATAATCTTCATCAGTATACCATCTTCAGCCTAACTTATATTCAAGGCTTGCCCATGTAATTCTAGGTTACGGTGACGAAATCTTATGAAATCAGTTTCTTTTGATTGGCGTTGTTATCTTCCTTCTTCAAAAATGAATGTATCAACACATCTTATCCTTGAAATATACATTTATTAATATACAATATATTTAAAATCCCAAGCCATCTCTAATACAACTTTTAATAATTGATGGTTAAACTCTTTAGGGCTTGAGTGGAAAGATTTTTGTTTACATGAAGCATGGACGCCACAAGTAGTACTGCACGGACACGAAAAAATGGACAAATGATATAATAGCAAATATAAATTGTGTTTTATTGACAAGTATCATAGGTAGATAGTTCTACATAATAAGTTTCTAGTTTCTCCGGCAACAAGATTTCCAAGAATTTCCTCTGGTTTTATATAAAAATCTGGGATATACCCTCCAATACCTTGTTATCGGCTAAAAAGGGACGAGGTGCCCCTCGGAAACAGAAGAAAATCAACCATTTAAGTTATGATCCTTTAACTACAATCATTGAGCGATACACATCACGCCAGCTCGCAGAAATGTGTGAGTATATTCTATATTTAAACAATCAGAAGGGGTAGTTACAACTAGAAAAATGAAATGTTATTTAATTTAACTTCTAGAGTGTTGTACAAACAAACAAACAAACAAACACAGGGAGGTAATCTTGTATTCCCTCTCTATGTGGGTTGGTCGCCTAAGGTAGAACGGAGCAAGGAATACAACTGTTCATTAATTTTGTTTCCTCTAAACATTTGTCCTGATATATTATTTAAAAGCGTGTGGTCTCTGACAAACAATGCCACCTAGATACTTTGTTGCGGATGAACTTAGAATAATGAAGGCCTGGTAGCAATGTGGCCGTGTTTTGTATGCATACAACGTAGGGTAGGGAATTGCCCGCGGCTATAGGATGGGTGGTAAATTACGTAATTATACATGGAAAATAATGCCCGGCATCAGTAGAAAAGCAAATTGCTTTTCAAAATGTTTGGAAAGCAAATCGTCAGGCAAATATTCATTAAAGGAGGGAAAATAGTACGACGTACGAGTTTCAGGCGTCGTGGGACTAAGTCGGTGGTGATGCGCTCTTGTGGAAACGCAAAGAAGGAAATTGCCAGCGATTTATTGTATACATTCTACGTAATGTGTAAAGTTTTTGACTATCAAAACGTTCTTTTTTCCTCATCTTTGTTTTCAGTAGATTGTATTTGTTTCGATTCGTGTATAAGTTAAATGAGCCACGCACCAGTAAATGAAACAAGTTTTTAACGACATAACGACGACGACGACGAAGTACAGCCTCAGCCGCCTACACTATACTTTAGAGGTAGTCATTTATAACAGACGAGTAGATATTAGTTTGTATCTATTAGAGCAATTTCAAACAAGTTTTGAACTATAATATTACTGTGGACGGCTGGAAAAGGGTCACAGGTCAAATTTGGGCGATTTTGATCTATGTCACATTTTTTCTCAATTTTTCTACTTCTGTGTTAGGAAAAAAGGGGCAAAAGTCATAAATCTTCCTTGTAAAAGGCTGTTAGCATTGTTGCTGTCGACCAAAGTAATGTGATACCTGATTACACAGAGTTTTTTAACTTCACAAGGCTCTCCTGAAAATTTGCCATCATAGACATGTCCTTTTCCCCACCTCCTTTTTTTAAAAATTCTAAACGTTTAAACAATAAAATATATTCGACGCGGCGAAATGACCCGACCAATTAATTTTATTTTTAATATTATACTGGGTCGCGAAAGCCTCAAATTTGAATTAAAATAGGAAGGTTTGAAGTTTTCTTTTACCACCTTCTTTAAAAAATCTGTGCCGCCGTACATGCGTGAGAGCGCTGTGGGTTGAAGCCCTTATGTAAATCAAAATAAACGTCGAACCCAAGGGTGATATCCCCCCCCCCCCTCCCACCGCACTTACGATAATGCATGTAAACCGATTCACACCCCCTGCAACTTGTTTGATTAGGAGTTGCTTCCAGAAATCTTCGGAATTTGATTCGCGGTAGTCTTTCGCAATCAAAACTAAAAGGAACCACAAAGGCGGTGTTGGTGAGTTGATCAATATGGAAGCGAGCGAGGGCTGTCTGCCATCAAACACGGCCTCACAATACGGTTACATCGCCTCGGCAAGCTATTAGCTTTGACTCCCGCCTCGCCATCACGGACCAAATCAAAATCACCGAGCTTTTGATAATATTTTCTCAAGCGTTATAATATTAAACGAGCTTCTAGTAGGTACGTGCTCATCTATATTACGTTGCAATATCACTAAAAACTCCTTTTCATCAAAACAGCCGTGTTGATGGGAACATTAAGCTAGCCAATCTTGTATCATTTATAAGTTTATAACGAGATTTTTTTCCACTGAATATCGCATTAAATCTGAACGTTAGAGGTAAAACGTCTCTTGGGAGCCATTGAAATTGGATATTCGCGCGAGACTTGTGTGAAAATTGTTACCTCTTCTCTCCCTATCTTGATGTGTTTCGGGTATCAAACGACTTTGATATCTTTCTCGGTGAGCAGTTTTTTGTATTTATGAGAGCGAACTTGCAGATAGGGCCAGCGCAGCCAGCACAGACGGAGTATCGTCGCGGTAATATTATGTGGGCGAAGTCCCCACTTTAGCCGGCGGGTCGTAACATTTGATGGCCTCCTTCTGGTCAGCCAATATAAGGACATTTCCTGCTACGCTTAAAAGAGTCGAAAAGTCAACGGTCACGACCACGGGAGGAAATTTATGTCGATCGATGTGTAGGGTTATACGTCAGGAAAATACGATTCTTTTGCGACAATAAAGAGAAACATGTCGGGGCGACTTATCGCTGTTGGGCATGACCTATTTCCATGATGAGATTCAACAGTCTTTGCACACTTTGCCCAGTATGCAGGTGAGAATTTAATACAATCATGTCGGGTCCATTATATCAAGGTCGAGTTGGATTATTTCATTTGTAGTTTGTTTTAAATATGATCAATTCTACATTTTCTTTATAAGAGTAAATCTTGACTAATAAAATCCAGAAGTGTACAGTAGAGTTAAAATTAATTTATTAGAATTAACACCGGAGTTAAATAATGAAATAAATAACGGTAGTCAGTCGTATTCTTCTGGCTTTATTGTCCTGTTCTAAAAGTTGCATCTTAATAATACAGGAGAGCATTTCAAATACCGACTATCTTGCTGTCTCGGCCTGCTCTAAATTAAACTCCGCCACTGAAATACATTTCTGTGACTGAGTGGGTAGACAGAAAATAAGATTTTAAAATGCTATTATTCTATAGGTAGGCCTAAAATATGTGATAGCAGAATGGAGTATAATTCTGAGTGAATGCAAACCGGCTATTTTATGCATTTATATATTTTTTTATGACTGAGGAATGCCGACGACTGGGATCGAACTGCAACTACTTAAGTGTAAAAACGAAGCAAAGCAACCTTTGGTGTGTAGACTTCTCCCCATTAACAAGTCAAAATATGGGATTGGAGATTACGAATTGGAATTTGAAGACCCGAGAATATAAAATATAGTCAAAACGTTCCGTTTGTCATTTACAACATTGATGAAACAGGTCACTATCGTAAGTATACTGTATAACGACTGACAAGGCTAGTGTACGAGCATACCGAGACAACCTACATACAGGAAATAACTGGGTTGTTTAGATACCAGAGACATGCCGGACTCTGCAATGTACTACACTACAGCATGGGTGGTCCACCAAGTGACATTTGCATGCTGGTCATACGCACGCATAGGAGAAACAGTTCTACAGACGAAGAATGTCTTGTTGAACGCACATGTTGTTAACCTCTTGTTCAGTGAGAAGAAGAATAATTAACACTAAATCAGTTATTTAATAAAGAAAGAGAATATATGTATTTTAAATTTGTTGCCAGTAATTATTGTGCTGTACGAGGGAGTTTTATTTATATTTTTATATATAAGCACATCTGTAATAACTAGTTATTATAGACGTGATTTCGGTTTTTATTGAGAATAATAAAATCTTAAGACAAATGTTAAATATATAAGTTTAAAGTATAATTTTAAACGCTACACAATCATTGTTAAAAGATATTCGTGTATTTTCGCACAATTTACAAAATATCAAATAAAAAAGAAACGAAAATCAAATTCGGAAATCCGATGTTCCCATCCGATAAGGATCTTTCAAAATAATATCACCATTTGATCTTAGTTGACTCTGAGCACGTTAGAAACTTTTTCTAGTTCATTCTAACACATTTTGTGTGCAACGTTTCTTTTTTTAAAGAGTGGTATTAAAATTATACGTGTTTGTTAGAACTAATAAACAGCAAAGAAATTGCTTCAATTTAACAAAATTAATTCTAGCATTATAACACAAAATACAAAATTATCCAATCAAAACATTAATCATAATTGTATTTCAGTTTGTTTTCTATCAGTTGAGTTGTTAATAGCTAATATCACGACACCTTACGTTGCTACATTCATTTGAAAAGTATTTGAAACTGCATAGAAAAAACTACGAGACAAATTTCGACCATAAATTTCAAACTGTCTAGACGAATAAAGTATATTTTTTATGCATATACACATTGAAAAGCATATATCACGGTTTCTGCATCGTACATGCATAACATATCATTTATGTGACCCGAGATGGTAGTATAGATGGACGAAAGAGTGGCTGTGATAGTTCACAATGAAAACACCAACTATTGGCGAATAGAGAGAGGTTTCAAATTCGTTTTCTTCGGTCATACAGGGGGGGGGGGGGGGGGGCAGGTCATTCAGTCACATGTATCACACATTATCTATACTGAAGCCTTTTGGAATCTATATCTACCTAGTATTTTGACTATTCATATCTTGCGAATTGCATTACATACTTTTGAATAAGAACAAATCAATATTATATTTTCCAAGGTATATTATTTCCTGCAACAACAATTCGTATTATAAAATATAAAAAATTTGGATTCGTTGATAGCGCCAGTTCATAAATATATATTTTAACACGTTCATACTTGGCACTCATTGAGAAGTATCATAAGCCTATCTCTTCTCCTTTCAGTGTAACAAAATACAAGAAAATAGAACAATCTGAATTAAATCTTGAAAGCCTTACCACCCACCACGTGCCCAAGAAGAAAGCACTTGGGGAAAACTTAATTCAACCCTGCGCCCCTGCAAACAATATGTTTGGTGTATTTTAATAATGAAACAACACTTTTCTTTTACTTCAACGTAAAACGGGGTACTTCTTAATACGACGACCAACATTGCATTCTTTCAAGGCAAAATTAATTAAAACCTCTAGAAAATTAGAAATACAAAGTACAGTCACGTTCCCCTACGCATCACCATAAGAGAATTAATTGCGACACACTGCAGTAATAAAACATGTCCGTGATATATGGTCGGTGCTGGGGTCAAAGTTGAGGGTTCATGGTCAAAATCATCATTTATGTAGTTCCTTCGTTCGAGCACTTGGGGGCGAATTTAAACCCTTAAATTAAAAAATAACACTAATTCTTAAGAAATTCGGGAGAAAACTTAAAAGATGGAAAATGACAGGTTTGAAATACGAACTTTTAAAGTGTTATTTGAGGATGGCAACTTGTTTATTTTGTTGTATGGTAAAAAATAAATGTTTTTGGTTAATGTTCCTTAAAATGTAAATTGTGGGTTTAATATGGTACAGGTATGGAGACTATGCTACAACTAGTCACGATAATTATCCAGGTGTAATTATGTCTCAGGACTATTGAAAAGTATCGGTAGTTGATGCTCATTCCAACTGTTCAAGTATTGTCGTTTGTAGTCGTCTTCTCAAGCGCAACTTAGGTTGAAACAAACAAGAAGCACACAGACTTCACAGCTGAGTTGAATAAATTCCAAGTTGAAGTGGTTCTTTGTGCGGTTACAAGTAAAGCCAAGTATGCTAGAGGCAGACACACAAATTGCGCTGTCGGTCCCCCAAACACCTATTGAACGGACGTCCGCGCCCCCTCTTAGGGGTTGATGTATGACCAGCCAGAGGGGGGCGCAAATGCCAATATTCGAGTGGCCTGAGAAATGTGCTTGGAATTACCTCCTCAAGTTGGGAGGGCAGGTTTTTATTAAAACAGTAGCACTCCGACGAACTGGAGCTAACCCTTCCGGAAATTCCGATGTGTCAAGCGTTCCTGGACAAGCGACATTGCTGACAATCTTGTTGGGTTCTATTTAGTTCGCAATCGTTCGTTTCTCTCTCTCTCTCTCTCTCTCTCTCTCTCTCTCTCTGTCTATCTGTATGTCTGTCTGTCTGTATGTCTGTCTGTCTGCCTGTCTGTCTATCTGTCTCTCCCGAGTTGGACGTAGTCATTCACTCAGTAGCGAAATTAAATGACTCCTTCTTAACATCATTCAAGTAATCAAGAATATGTTGTACAACGCCAAATATATTAAATATAGTATCTCATTTAATACGGCAGCAAAATACCTATATAAGCATAATTTTGTATCCGTCTGTCAGTTCGTCTGAGCGTGTGCGTCTGTGCACAACACGATAAAAACCGAACATGACATGCGTTTTCTAGGCATTGCCCTGCAACAATGATGATACAGATTGTTTTTGTGACCCAGATGGTAAGGAAAGAGTAGCTAGCCCCCATGAAATTGTGAAAATTCGTGACCCGGCACCTCCACCATTGCACAAAGTAGAATCTGTTTTAAGTTATGTCAATGGGTACCTAGGCACCCATCTATTCAAAATAATCCTGATCCTGGTTTATGCCGTGGTATATGGTACTCGTTTGGATGTGTTCTAAAAAATATAGTTTATAAATCAAAACTGCAATTCTATAATGTATGGATCTATGTTGAAAACGAGGAAGACGACTAGACAAGACAGACTGTTTGATTCTCTATTTGTACGCAGCAAAATACTGATGAGAACCGTTCCAATAACAATCTGCAATTTAATGGTGATTTGATTGATATTGGTTTTATACGTCTCGTTTTTACGTCCTGCGCTAATCGTACTAATTTAAAAATACAAACATGATACGAGAATGTTTTATCAGTTCGTCGACAATTTACAATGTTGCGCTGCTCGTTTGACTAAATAATGCAATAAATAAACAAAAAATGTCTAAATACAGTTGTAAATAGACACAGAATATGTATACAGCCAGTGGCTATGGCCGATGTTGCCAACTAAGGCTTTTAAAACGTAGCTGGAAAATTAGTTTCTGTTTTCGTTCCTAAACGCGCCAAACAAATTTAATTACCAGTTGTAGAGAGAACGGTTTAAATTACGAAGCTTCAAATAACAAAACAATGAGATACAGTTCCTCGAAACTGATGTTTCTTGCAATGCCCTTTAGCTCCACTAATAACGACTCACACACGTTACATACTACACGACACACAACAACAACAACAAACATAATTACCAGAATACTACTTTGTATGGCTCAACAATAACAAGGCTTTAGTTTCCATTGTCCCTTCAGTCGCTCTATATCAAACTCATTACTACGAAGTGCTTTCTAAAGTAATGAATTATTGGACTAAAGGTATTTTGTTATGCATATAAAATATCACATACAACATATCGTGGAGAAAATTAATTGTTATAGCGAGTTGGATTACAAGGAATTTGACTTTTTCGTCACCACACGAGCCTAGGCCCGGGTAACGGTCAGACATATGACAACTCATGTTTTATCAATTTATATAGCGTGGAAGGTTATTGCACAGTTGCTTACACATCTACCTCTGCATTGTATAAACATCGGGAAAAATATTCAGTCAGGATTGCGGACTTTGTGTATCGTTCCGGTGACTTCGCACGAAACGACAGTGTTGGTTCGAGCACTAAGCGCTTGACACTGCTTCGGAAAGTCCCGGGTTCGAATCCCGTCGTGATCGGCAATCCTGACTGAAGGCTTGGCTACCCAGGTTTAATTCCACAGTTAAACAAAAAAATGAGATTGTTTGAGCTACTTCTATCGTTTTTAACCGTTCACATGGTCCGCCGTGTCCGGCCCCTAGTATGTTGTTACTAGGGAGTGTGAGTTTCTACAGGAAATGCGTGTCATTCTTCGCTGCAGCTTCATAGGTGATAATCACCCCTTGCACCGCCCCTTGTAACGAAGCATGTCCCCCCCCCCCCTCCTGTTTACCGAGTTTAAACTAATAGTCCCTGGTACAGCCAGCACGTGTCATCCCAGCCACTCACGCAAGACATCAATTTATTAAAAACTCCATAAGCAGAAACTGTTTTAAAAGTTTGTCTACGTCCAATGATTCCTAGTTTGGTTTGCAGGGAGCGGCTGAGGCGATGTCGGGGGTCTGGCCACGTCAGAGATAGGCCAGGGATGGGATTAGCTGTTCCGCGCTGAATGGGGCCTACACACGACAAGTCTTCATTTGTAGCCGGGAAAGTGCAGAATAATAGCCCTTACTTCTTCACTAACAAATCACCCGTGACAGGCCGGACGGCTCATATCTTTACAGGGGGTCGAAAAACACTATCGCTACGAAATACCAGGGGATATCCATCACGTGAAACAACGTAATAATTAGTGTGGCGTTGCCAAAGAGGTTAACAGCCTTCATTTTACAGAGAGGCACATTTATTTATTTTGATTTAGTTCTTTTGAAATAAATCAAATTGGTCGTTTGCACCGGAAACGAACCTCGTGCTACCGGTGAAAACTTTCGAACTACGAAGTTAAGCTAAAGGTATTATTTACAATTTTCCACAACGTCTTTCAAACAACGATAACTTACTCAATGTGGCGCAATCTCTCGCGAGGTATATGAAGTTCCTTGCAATAACAGGCAATGTGGGTGTGGGTAGTTCCACGTTAATATTAGGGTACCCGACTTGGTAATGTTCATGTGTAAATACACAATAAGGTCATAACCTCATTCGCCGCACGGTACTGTATAATACATTATGGAGTGTTGTGCATAGTTACCTTAAGCAGTGGACGTTCGTCAAAACATAAAATTAACACAATATAAAAATAAATAGGAACAGAAAATGATGCAGTGAGAAATGTGTGTCCATACAGGAAAGAGACAATGCGACTCAAGGGTAATCTTGAATACAATCCAGAAATTATCAAATTCATTCCGACTGGAGAGATCTCTACAGATTTTAGTTGTTCATCTAAATAAACCACTCATTAGTGCTTGCTTTAAAATTAAAATTATTTAAGTAGATTTTAAACTAACATAGGCTCTACTGCACATCAAAAGTGATGGTCTGGTATGATCATCTGTGGAAAAGGTAATCCACCATTTTTTTACTCGTGGGTTGTTTTCTACTTGCGTGTTTTAACACAATACAGAGCACAAGGCAACGACTTCCTCGAGGACCCAGTTTCAGAATTAAAGTATACAAATGATCACATTAGGACCGGGTATTACCGTATAAACTGCGGCAGACTTGAATCTACGAATAAGTTGTCTTTAACATGCATAACAACTACATATGAAATCATGGAGATTCTACAAACATCGCGTTCTTATTATTGTTGGTTGATACAATAACGCGCCTTAGGAAAATATAATCTCGAAAATTAAATTGGAAATTGCGACAGTTATGCCGTCGATGAAATAAAGATCATCATATTCACTAAGCCGCTTCGCGAACGCTTTTCCCAGGCGCGTTGATAGATGAGCTTTTTTTTAAAAAAATATATATATTTCTGTCCAATAATTACGTTTTTAAGTAGAATCTAATTACTTTTCTATAGTTACTTTGATAAGAGGTGTATTACTTGTTAATGTTATACACTTGTAAAAGGCTTATATTAAAACCTGTATTTCTATAAATTCTTAGCAACTTTTTCTTTCAAAAGGCGCTACATCACCATAATCTTTATGGCAATGTAAAATATGTACGTTGTAGCCCCACCCGTTTGGTCAAAATCGGCCCAAATATCACGAAAATATCATATTAAAAACTGGTAAAAAATCATAAAAGTACGATTTCTATGAGAAATATTTCTTCAAATGTCTATGTTATCACAACGTATATAATTTCAGTGATTTTAAACGTTCCCATAAAGTTTAATCAAGATCGGAGTAGCCGTTTGCCAAATATGAAAATATCTCATTAAAAATCGAAAACACAAAAAATATCATAAAAATATCTCATTAAAAATCGAAAACAATCGTAAAGTACGATAATCATAAGAAATATTTAGTCGATTGAACCCATAAACGTGGCAGGTCTAAGTTCAGAGATTTCGAAGGTCCCCTCAAATTTTCATCAACATCGCATATGCCGTTTGCCCGGTAGAGAGCGAACAAACAGACAAAAATACAAACAAACTAACAAAAAAAAACATCCGAGCTAAATTTTTTGGGGGGTCAGTGAAATTGAAGTCTTCGCTTCGCTCATCCAATAAGCCAAAAGTTACAATTTATAACTTTCGCTACGAGAATATATCAATATCGTGTACGCTATTATATTCTCTATGGTGTTTATAATTTATTTGTAGTGACATTTATTTTCCTGTGCCCACATTGGTCAACAGTTCAAATCACTGATGGATAAATTTAGATACATAAGCAATAACTTCTGCGTAGGATGTGTTTGTAATATTCAACGCAAACATTCTCCTTGTTACATAAACCTTCAATTAGAATGACCTGACGTGGCGGGAACCGAATCTACAACCTCCTAAATAACAGCTGCAAGTTCCATAGCAATGACCTTCTGTGAAAGGTTGATATTCGTTCAAATTGAAGTAGATGCATTATTTAATTTCATGTATTGGTGCATATTATTTTCTTTTAAAATTAACTTTTATTACGTTTCTGCAATCATCAAGCGAAGTAAATAAAGAGTAGTATCATTATTAATCATATGTTACTGTTGTTAAATACATGTGTGGGGGAGGGTTGGGGTTGGAGTCCAAGGGGAAGTGATCATTTACGATCGAGATATAATCAGGTCTTATACTAACATTTGAATTTTTCTATTTTGTGGATATTAATCCATACAACTTTGTTTATCACAGTTACATTGTTCCTTGAATGTGTGCACGTGATTCATGTTGCCCGCGCCTTCAGTTACAGAGTACTGTGTTGCAAATGGGAATGAACAACGTCAATTGCTTAAACAGACGTTGCTGTTTCTTGACTATGACGTACAACTCTAGATTGTCGTATGTCTTCTCTTCCCGCACACCGACTCAGTGTACCGTTATGAATGTATGTTTGTGTGGTGCTTGCCAGCTATGACTTATGACTTTGAAACTTGGCTGCGGTCGCGCTTGGCATATACGTCAATCGTGTTCATTTCATACGGTTGCATCGTCAGTTATCCACGGACGCGAAATAATTTAGTAGTTGATGCGTCGTTAAAGCTAAACTAGCCGTAAGGAGGGTTATGATATGATGTACGGTAAGGGGTGTGCACAGCACAGCTTGGAAAGTAAATCTTGATGTGTGCAAACTGAACGTAATGTGGACGTGGCCAATAAGTCACGCTGCCTTGGTTGAAGAAGATGGAGTTGTAGACTGCAGATGCCACGTGTAAGACTTACCTCTCTCTTTCTCCCTCTCTCTCCCTCTCCCCCATCACCGTCTTCCTAGCAGTGAGCGAGCACATTCACTGCAATGCAATAAACAAAACAAATTTAGAAATATAATTACAAATGTCTTATTTCCATAAACAAATTTACTCAAATTAAGGCTACGACCAAATTGATTATTTTTTTTGAAAAATGTATGTTCCCACTTGATTTTGCAGATCTTATGTTGTGACATACATTGTTAGTAAATAAATTAGTTGTCCATCTAAAATTAAAGAGTATCATTGTTATCATTAAAATAAATAAATAAATTCGTATTTAGAGTTTACCCACTCAGTCATATAACTGATTTTCAGTGTGGGACAGTAAACCAAAGCTTTTTAAATATTTTTATATTTTATGAAGAAACTCTTCTTGACAGGCATAACCCGTATTTAATCGTTTATGAGGTAATTGTTTAGTACATAAGAGCGTTCATTCATAATATTAACATTAACAGCTGAAATTAAATCTTGATTTAAAATTTTTCCCGCTAATTGATGATTTTGATTACATTGTAAAAGATGTAAATACCAAAGACAGTCTAGATAAAGCCACGAATCCTGATGCAGACAACTCTGACTTGATTGACTCTGGATGGCGAGTGTCTGAACACACAAAGTGTGCGCCCCCCCCCCCCTCAGGACTCCCCCCTCACTCGAGCCTCGTTTGCTGTTATCAACGTCCGCTACGTCGTACACTATCTGGCCAGGAGATGTAGGCACACCCTTGATACCAGCGCCGTTAACTTGCCATATTGTGGCAATTCAAATTCAACATTTCTACCAGAAGATGAAGGGGGATGGAGGGGGACTTTTCCCCACGATTTGGTTAAACTATGTAGATGGAGGGAATTCCTCCTTGTGGTGTAGGGCGTATGTGCACCCACGAGGGAAGAAGGGGAGTCTAAGAAACCAGTAATCTTTGATTTATCTACTTGTGCGGAGAAAAACGCTACTTTTTCAAAAAGCCAGTAATATTTTGTAGTGTTTTGCTAGAATTCTGCTTTTACAAGCGATATTGGTGGTTCATGTAGTTTGAATTCTCGTCACCGGCAATGGTAACAAAGTTTATTTAGACAATATTAAGGCGAACGATGTGATCGAAGAATTTCATAAGCTCCTCAACAAATTAATAGCATTGTTATAAAATAAACGTGGGAAATTTTCCCAGGAACAATTTATGCCCCTCTGACTAACTAAGAAAGTGGTTTAGGGATATTTAGGAGAGAATGCCCAAGGTATTTAAGGGGACTCGATCTCTAGTGTTAGTATTGACCCAGACATTTTTAGTAATTCGCCAATTAACCGGATCCAACATACGTATAACCAATTAGTTGTCATCCATCCAGATCTTGACATAAATCACGCACAATTTTCAATGTTTTTCAAGATCAAAAGTTCTTTTGTGCACCTGAGTAGACCTATTTAGATATTGTTTGATTTTGTTATCATTTTAATTCTGTACTTTAATAATTAATTAATTTTATGTCAAAGCCTACATCGCACTTGTGGAGGTAACTCTGTTGTTGGTGGCAATAAATAAATAAATGAAGTAAACCTAGTAGAAAAGTTTCAGTCGCAATCGCGAATATCGAATCAATCACTCGCGTTGCACATGAGCTACCTGTGTCAGTAGAAATGTAACAAAGTAAGGTACTCCATGTTAGTAAAGTACATGAGCGTCCTACAGACGACATTACGAACAAGGTTTAATAATATAATTCTTGGCAACACACTCGATTGCGCCTTGTTATTATAACTAGGAAAACGCTTAAGTCCCGCCGCGTTGTTGGATGAGCGTAATTGGTGCATTGAGCTGCCATGTGTTATGAGGATTTTCTGTTGTTCTGTGACAAAATTATTACAAAGTCGAATAATTTTTTTAAATTAAATTAAATTAAATAAAAAATTGACTTTATTTTTTAATTTTTTTTATGAATCGTAATTAAAAAAAAATAAAAAATCGTAAAATTGAGATTTTCATAAGATATAATTATTTGATTGCGCTCAAATTTTACAAGAATATATTAATTCATAAAATTAAGGTTCTGTGAAAAATTCATTACAATAGGATAAAGCATGTAGGTGTTATAAGTCAAAGACTTGTTTAAAAAAAGAAAAAACATGTAAAATTTCGATTTTCATGAGAAATAATTTTTCGATTGCGCTCAAATTTCACACGAATATCTTAATTATAAAATAAAGGTTTTGTGAAAAATCATTAAAATCGAATCAAGCATGTAGGTGTTATAAGTCGAAGAAATATTTTAAAATTGAAAAAATTCGTAAAATGGCGATTTCATGAGAAATAATTTTCGATTGGCTCAAAAAACGTGGCATTCTAAGTTCAGAGATTTCGAAGGTCTCCATAAAATTTCATCGCAATCGGAGTATCGGTTTAGCCGGAATCGTGTTAACAAACAGACAAAAATACAGAAAGAAAGAAAGAAAAAAAAAAAAAAAAAAAAAAAACATTCCGGATTTTTTTCTCCAGTGTAGTAAATGGAATCTTCGCTTCGCTCGCTTCGCTCGCTACGCTCGCTAACGCTCGCTACGCTCATCCAATAATTTGGCAAACGAAGTTATGTTGGAGGGATAAACTATTTACGCTCACAAATACGAAACTCACTCGGTAAAATCTGTGCTCGTCAACAACTTGCCTTGATTTCATTTCTTTTCAATATTCTTTTCGGTTGTGTCAAAATAGTTTTTTGTCGACGAGAAAAATATCAACATGAAAAAAGTGAAACGAGTTAACGCCAAGAATGATTTAAAGAAGACTGCGATCTTTCTTTCACTCATGCGCTCTCGCTTCCCCCCCCCCCCTACTCACTTCCAGCATGCCTTCCAGAAACAGCATTTCTCTTGAAACTCTCTACAAGACAGTTATTAATTATTTCCTCAGAGTCCAAATTACTTTTTCGTTTCATAATAGCTAGACTACAAGAAACAATATTAATTTTTCAAGATAAAAATAGCATGCCCAGTTGTTTTAACTTTAATTTTTGTAGCTTCATATCTTTATACGGGCGAGAGAGAGTCTGCTGTGTCGGGCCGGGAGGGGGGGGGGGGGGGGGGGGACACCCGTAGGGTAACAAACTTGCGACTAATTGTTACTACCCGTGTTCTTTTCTGTTCTGCGTTCTCAAGTTTGTTTAATTAGAGGTGAGCGTCGAGTGAAGCGCCAAACAAAAACAAGGAGCGCGAGCAAAGATGAAACTACACAAACAAGACGAGAAACAAGTGGATTATTTCCTCTGGAATATAACACTTGGATTTTATGAAAGGCAGCTTCGTTTGGTTGGTCTAGCTTCTTTTCAATGGGCGAGATTTCAGTTACATTATTAATTAAAAGTGTATTTCAACCCGGATTATTCTCGGCTAATCTAACTTCCGCTCACAAGTCACAACTTGTAGGTTAGTCCTCTGTACGTTGGCAATACGGGAGATTACCTAGCTCATAGAAAAGATTAGTCTACGTGAAGCTAGTTAAAATGTGAGTCATAATCATAATATTCATGTCCAATCCTTTGGTAATTTGAAACAACTTTTTATTTCCACTTTGCCGTCAGCTTTTTCAATCATGTATTTGCATTACATTCTATCTCTCAGATAACATATTCCCTTGTACGTGTTTCAATATTTCTCTACCTATACTATAAAAATAGAGTTGTTTTTTAATTAATTTTAAATTGTGAGTTTCTGGGAAGGAGTAACTGATGAAAGTAGAACATCGTCACAAGGTTCGCTTACATCAAGGATGTTTAGAAACAATTTTTGTATTTCTAATCACAGACGAGAAAAAAATAATATACAATTTAATATGGATCAGTGATATTTTGTCCTACTTTAGCGCTCATATCACATCAAGATGGGCTTTACTTAAGAGTAGTTGTCTACTTGCTCTATGTATATCGTCTTGTTTATAATGAATGACATATTCATCTAAGAGACAACCATACAAAAAGACAAACTACAATTTACATGCATACATTCTTGAAACATAAATTAACATGAGTGATTTGTCACACACAATACATATAATATTATTTTAAACAATATATATTTTTCACTTATTATTAATATATTTGAAATATACAACTTGTTGTTGAAATTTTTATTATTATTATTATTATTATTATTATTATTATTATTATTATTATTATTATTATTATTATTTTTGTTTTTTTGTTTATTATTGAATTTTGTTTTGTCTCAATTTCATGCTATATAATATTTAAATTCAATGTTGCCGTATTAAAAGAAATAATCAATGTAATTTAATTTTGTTTGTCAAGAATGTATAATTGTAATGGAAATATCATCTGTATTGACATAGGAACTGGATTCCAAGGGATTGATTTAATGTATTACTATGTACAAATGTATAAAAAGATTTGAACCTGCAGATAAGCTGTTTTGCAGCTTCGCAGGACAATCGATTGTATCTGTAAATAAATTGTTCAATAAAGGCAACTTAAAAAAAAATATTATTATTATTATTATTATTATTATTATTATTATTATTATTATTATTATTATTATTATTATTATTATTATTATTATTATTATTATTATTATTATCATCATTATTATTATTATTTATTCATCATCATAAGACATGGTACATATACACATAAATACATGCAGATTGTATTGGCCTCATGAAGAAAGGAATGCAAGAAGCGGGACCACATCCCATCCACCTAGATAGGTGTCCTGCATCAATATAAAATTAAACTAAAAGTAGAGATTAATGATAAGTTTAAAGAAAGTAACATAATGATATAAATTAATACTAAAGATTGTTATTGATTTGTGGAAATGATCTTAAATAAGTGATGATTATGAGATAACAGATGAGATGAGTATGGGGTGATTGATGAGAGCTATGGGGGCCTTAGAATTAATCATGCTAACATGTGCGTTGTATTCCTGAATCATGTCCATTATCATGCGGGGTTGTCTTTATGTTCGGCTTTAGGTTTAGGTGTACAGTCTGTTAATTTTGTTTGTGTATCCACTGCGTTTTATTTCCGACTTGTGAACCGATGGAGTTTTTATTTACTGTGAATGTAAAGCAGAACATGTTTGTGGAGCTTTGCTCTTATACTTGCATAGTAATCTATAATGACATTGGAAATAAATATTTATACAAATATTCTTAAAAGAATACTTACAAGAAACCTAACTTCACAGGGCTCAAACTAAGATCTCCAACTTTCTTCCCTATTCCTGTACATGTGAGTTTCCTGGAACCACTCACAATTTCTCGTATATAAAATGTAGGTTATCGTCGCTCCCACTGTCCTGATTTACCCCCCTCCCCCTCTACCCCCCTTACCCCACTCCGCCACCGGAAAGCTTTTTGAGGCACGGAAACAAACTCGAGATAGCCAAGGGATAAGGAATATCTAATCAATATCTGTACATGACATTCCACTACGTACAATCTCCTAGTTTTAAGTCGGATAAAATACGAAGATCAGGTATTGGAAATGTGAGGTCGCAACTTTCTTGCGAATACGTTAAGCTCTAAAAACCCTCCTCAAAATGGGAGGGGAAATCGAATCGGGTCTTCTTTTTGGAAAGTAGAACGTTCGTATATATATAGGAAGTTTGTTGAGCAAGGAGACACTCTTAGGCGATCAGGCTGATCGATACACAGAGCGAGAAAAAACTTTCAAAATCCACTCCACACTTTTCCCATATCTTCACGAGCGGGCTTGCATCACACGTCTTCCCACGCGCCCACAATGCACTCAAAAGGCAAAGAAATGCAATTTCCTGCCTTTGACTGGAGGATTCAATCACCTGTCCACAGCGCTTTCTTGCGGCCTGGCGTGAAACTCTGTCAGCATCCAGCCATGCGGAGAAGTCCATCTCTCTCTCTCTGTGTGGACTGTGGACTAAGTGGACAGACCGGACCTAGATAGGATACGGTGAAAGAGACGATTTCCTCGGGGAAAGTAGATGGCCACTTGAAAAACTGACTGATTAAGGCCATTGTACTAAGCCTATTTTCGGACGTCCATCAGATCGTCTTTGAAATCTAAAAGTCGGCCAAGTGCAAATGCATTTCGTTGTCGTGAATGTTGTATTGCATAATTATTGCAAGACGCTCGGCTGTTAAATACACTTATCATAAAACGCAAAACATTGTATCAATATACATGATTTAACGCATATATATTTTTTTAAATGTTCTCAGCCCTTCACTTAACTATGAAAAATCCATACAAATAATACAATACACCTTTCGTGGAAGGAGATCAAGGTCAATTACAATTTACAACTGCTCGGTCCTACTACACATAAAGTAATTAATAAGCAAGTGATTGGTAAAATTTGGCAAAACGAGCAAAGATATTGTTTCAAATGTTAAAAGAAAAACAAGGAATGATTGTTTGTCTGGATAAGAACGTAGAACATTCAGCTGCTGGTTAGATACTCATGCCATTGAGCTAACGGTAAGTAAAGCATAAAATATGTGACTACCATTCTCAAGAAGTAAAATTGAATTGAGTTATTTCCCGCTCTCATAAATAAATTTACCTGAAGCGGCTTCAAGATGTAATGATAAACTACGTAGAAACTTGCAGCAAATAAATTCATTTGATACAATTTAAACTGCATTCGAAACACCTTTAGAATATGCAAGACTATTAATCTTATTTGAGCAGTGTTTTTTCACAGCTTTAGATCATCATCATTCAAAAAGAAGACTAGGATAATAAATAAATATTTTGCATCATAGTCTTAACAACAATGTTCATAACCATTAGTTTCATACGCTTGTAATCACATTTGTAATTGTATTAACGTAAACATCATAATTCGTACTTTTATTAGTACGCTGGACGTTCCATGTAATTTGTCAAGCTGTCAATCAAAGATTTAATTTATAGGGTATGTTTTGTACTCGTTTTTTAAATAACAGTCATATTCTGTTGACATTACACATAGGAACACAAGAGGTTTAACGATAAAGTTTCAATAAAACAAGAATCTAAAACTAGCATCTCTTTAGTCAGACTTTAGTCTTACTTAGTCTTTAGTTTGGTAAATTACCGTTTAGTTAGAGGAAAATACAAGAATGTAATTTACAAAATATGCATTGTAGTTCATTTAGATTTCAGAATATTTATTTAAGTCAATTTAATTTTAAAAACGATACTTAGATAAAGGTGGGGAGTGCGATATGATATAGATATTAGTAACATTATTTCGGAAAACTAAATTGTACTTGAAATTTAAACGTTATCTAGAATAGCTACTATTTAATTGTAATGTGTGCTTACACACATAATACACGGTCAAGCTTATGCAAGAATAAACCAGTATCACAATTAAGGTGATCTTGACAAAGAAAACATGAGATAAATTACCTGAAAAATCTACGAAACTATCCAGAAGAAAGTAAATGTTATGTAGGTTTTGTGGGAATGTAGATCAAGCGTAGTTTGTCAATAACAATAACTTTTAAGTTGTGCATTTATATTTGTGCTGTAGGGACTATGCTTGCGTTCATTGCAGAAGGTCTTAGGTTCAGTACCCTTCTTGTGCTGAGAATTTGCTTGGAACATTATCTTTATTCTGTCAATATATTTTGTACAATCGTGACTGACTATTCATTTTAACAAGTACACCTAATAGTCGTATAATAACGTTACAAATGAAAATAATTGTTTAGCCAATATAGTGTACAGTAAATACACCTATATTATTTGTAAAAGCGATGCAAACATTCTCACTTCAACGTTCCACCCGACTCTTCTCTCTTCGGAGTCCTCTCAACCTGTTTCCTGTTTGCGCAGACTGGTGATCAGTTTACCAAAGTAGAAGATTTCATCTCAGCCAGCAGAAGAATATGAATCTCTGGAGCAGCGTGAAGTGAGCTCCGGTGAAAGTTTGTCTTGGATCTCTGCTGAGAAACTCGACGCTTAGAGGGAAGGACTTCTTTCAATATTCCTTGTGTTGTAAAGGGTAGAATTACAATACGAAGTGAGGACCAAAACAACACGGCCAATCGTTTGGTTCGAGAGGAGAACAAAGAAAGAGGAGTTTAGTGATGTCCGAGGTGAGAGTGACGTTGTGTGAAAGTTGTTAACAACATTCTATTCCAATTTCAAATCGAAATCTACAAATTTTCTCTATATTACATATTCACGGTGAGCTATATGCCTATGTAATTAGATTTATTTAGTTGTCCCTTTTTAAATAATATTTAATAACTTTATAGGATAGTCGTTAAATAAATAAATACATTTGATACTTAAGATATTATGAAAGTGAAGTCTGATAGAGACACTCTTAAGTTGATATAGAAACCAGAATAAACCCTTGTATTCTGCATTACAACCTGGCTTGCACGAGCCCAACAGTTGACATCAACAGCCTTGGATATCGTTAACCGTTAGTCCTATCTTGACCAACACAGTATTCAAGCGCCAGCAAACTCTCGATTCTCAAACTGCTCAAGCCGGTTTTCTACATTTCCTATAAGATCCAACAAAGCTTTTATTAAATGAATATAGAACAAAAGAATTCTTGTTAACAGTGTCTAGTGATATAAAAATAGTTGAATCTCTCAATGTAGTATTTTCAATAATCCATTTGGCAGAATAAATTGTTAAAATTACCAGTAAACTATATCCGCATTCAGACTCAGGTGCCTACTTTACAAACGCCCCAACAAATGAACACATCAATGCTCAGATAACGTTATAAATGTTTTTAAATTTGAACTTTCAAAGTTCCAAGTGTCGAGTAGTGATTGACATAAAACTCCACCGCGAAGTCAAGGTTAACGCGTCAATACGAGAGTACTTCTCAATAGAACCAAGCACCTCGTAAATCACATCACATCCTGTCGTGTTCAGATTGATATTACACCCCGTGATTCTGAACAAGTCCTTGCAGAACGTCGATCTGCGCTACCCAAGTGACAGACGGCCCCGTCCACGTGACACGACGCAAAGTCGGGGGATTCCCGGGATGAATCGCGCGCATCACTCAACAGGTAGCGCCATCTGTTCGCTATCAGAAGAAACCACACTCTGAAGGCTGAAATCTTGCGGTTTCGCGCGGATTCAAATCGACTGCCCTACAAAGTTTGACCTGCGTGATTTTTAAAGCGGTTTTAGAATTGGAACGTATGTCATGGGTTTAATTCGCTATCGGTTGGACGCTCTAAAAGTCTAAAACGAGTGTCGGTAAATCGACGTCCAATTTGTCAATTCACTTTAAATAAATTTATCAATAAGTTAAAATCTGTCTATTTGGTCCCATCGCCATTATTTTCGATTGCAAATCCGTGAATATATTTAAAAATCTACATTTTCCCGTTTTTTAAACAACCATTTTGTAAAAATTTTGTGTCTCACATTATTTATTTAAACTTTGACAGATAATGTCATACGCCATAGCAACAGAACAATATAATGTAATTATGTTATAGAAAATCGATTTATAATTTAATGATGATGATGATGATGATGATGATGATGATGGATTTGTGTTGCTTAACGTCTCTATTACTTCAGTACTGCTATTCGAGACGATGAGTGTTGATAGATGGAGAGTGAAGAAAATAATTACAAAAAATCCCTGCTATATGCGGAATTCGAACCCGTGCTTTGGACCTGCGCCCTAATCGTATTAGTCACCACGGACGGCAATAATTATAATATTGAACTTGCGAATTAAGTATTATGTAACTGTGTAATCAGAAATAAATAACTAAATGGTGATATTTAGATTCCCCATTGTGTAACTAGAACAACAGGAACAGTACGGGAACGCGTGGATAACCGAGTCACTTTATGTTGGGAGTGTAAAAATACTACGTGCACACTTAATTTAAATGAAAGTTTCTTTTCTGTTAATACGCGTGTGCATTGTGAAGTGAGTACTCACGTCAGAGTTTAGTTATTTTTAGAATGGATGGGTGGGAATGGGAATGGATGGGTGTGAATGTGAAAACAAGTGAGGAGTTATTTTTTAGTGATGTAGAATGAAGCTAATTACGTTTAACTTTTCTTTTGTTATTACAATTTAGCATGTGTACTATAATCATTGTGGCATTATATGCTAATGGGTTGGGGGACGGGGGAGGGGGAAGAATGAGTCTTTGTAAATCAGTTTTTATAACTATGTTAAATAAATAAATAAGTTCAGAAATCTCATCTTCTCATCGACGTTTATAGAATCATGGCCACAATATGTATGACAAGTGCAAGGACCAACCACATAAAATATCTAACAATGTACATAGCATATTTTTAGGGAGCGAAACAGACCTATATGCTCCACTTTACTGTTCGTCTGCCCAACTGTGTGAGTGTCACGTCACGATAAAAACCGAACACGACCTCCGATTGACATTCATTAGTTTTTAGGCATTGCTCTTTAATGTTTTAGTATCCCTAGGGCTCAGCGGGCAGGACTAGACTTTGTGCAAGGGACTTATGTGTGCTCGACACCTCCGACAATAGATTTCAATGCTGGATAAGGTTTTATTCATGTGTTTTTTGACAATCTGATGCATAAGTGGCCTCGCTTTGTAGTTTAGGTACTCCCGTACCCATGCATGGTTATTGTAACATAAATCAAAGTATTTTAGGGCTTGTATTTCCTTTTTTAAGCAGCACGAACACAATGTATTTTATGGAATGGACACATTCAGAACAGGCTTCCTTACAAGAATTTTTTAAAAGAGGATCCGTTCCCCCCTACGATACCTTTCAGAGAGCGTTCAGTTTTGTGTGTCGGTGTTCACAGAGGTGAAATTGTTTCCAGGTCTTACAAGTAAAGTCGCGTTTGCTAGCGCTGCGCCACATTTCTCGGTGACCTCGCGCAAAACGACTTAGATCGAGGTATTATACATTTTTCTGAAGTTTCCTTGCGGGCATTCTGTCACCATCATTGTTCGATCAACCCTTTGCGACTCCTACGCTTTTATTTCGTCGTATCAATCACAAAATAAACTTTGCATATAAAACGCTTTAAAGTGCAGACGGGGACGCTATGTGGTCAAGTCGAGGTCAGAGATCGTAAATTACATTTCAAACCCATTGAGAAATCTAAAATATAATTTAAATTAAAAATGTATGGTTAACTAGATATGTAGTCATATTATTTGTGATGGCAATTGAAAAAATTGATTCCAAACTGTGGCTCGAACACACATTATTTTTAATTGTATCATCGTTCTTGCAACTAAAATATTGCCGGGAACACTGGACAAAATATCTATCCAGTCCATTTATTTTTTATTTTTTATTATTCCCTTATTTATGTTATTTTTCAGTGTATAATATTGCTGCAGTTCGTCCCTCGTCTCGGCTCACTAGGATCGTCTATTAGTGGTCGAGTGACGCCCGTTTTACCTTGACCTATGTCTGAAATAGCCGCGGGATGTCGGCCACTCAAGTCTTAGTCACCTCAGTGACGTGTAACACTGTGTTGTGAGATGTAGAGTCACTGAACCAGGAACCGCAAGACTGACTGACTGACTGACTGACTGACTGACTGACTGACTGACTGACTGACTGACTGACTGACTGACTGACTGACTACTTACTTACTGCCTGACTGCCTGACTAACAATATACAAAATTAAACCACCATTGCCATAAGCTTTCTCGGTTATACTTATTCATGACTACTTTTTCGGGTAAACCGACAAAGTGTAGGCAAATCAAAGTTAATTCACCTTCAATTTAATTAGTACATTAGTTAACCACCTTTTAGTTAACTTTAATTTGCCCAACGTTCTCGGTGTACTCGAAACATAAATATATGATACATAATATTTATAATAAATGTTAAAACTGTAGCCGGGAATTGAGTCTGGACGTTCTACATTGGCAACATACATCAAACCACTATCTGCATAATCAATTGTAACACTTGCTTGTCTACACTATTCTACAACGATACATTCACAAAGGCAAAGATAAAAAGCTAGGCTAGGATTCTATCCTGGTCACAGAGACCTAATCAAAGTCAGCGTTGTGCAGGCGTCCTAGACAAGTGCTCTACATAGATGGTAAATGAGCCATACAACTTGTTAAAGCAACGATGCAATTTAAATATTTAATTGAGTTTGCATAAAGCCTGTCAACAGGATTGTGGTTAGCACTAAATGGATTGCAAAGCGGGTTTTGCATCCGAGTGTTTTTAATTACATTTTGTAATTTAAGCTGGATAGTTTTATCAGCGCGTTTGCATTTGTTTCGTAGTTTTTATTTTAGACTTTTTGAAAATTTAATAACATAACAAAATGGATAGTTGGTGTTTATATGGTTGGGAGGTGGAGGAAGGGGGGGGGGGAGGCGTCTAAATTAACACTGAAACATGTTGAAAATAAAAATCCAGCACAACAGCTATCAATCACAGGTGATTGCGTCTGTTGTATGTTAGTACGAGCGGACGAGATGAGAAGTACGAACATAAACATAGCATGTATAACAGCCAAGTACTGGGGTCGACTTCAAATAGTCTAATGAAAATAATGCCGGTTAAAAGAAACAAGTTGCCGAATAAGAGGGTAAGAATATTCAAATTAAAGAACATTATGCAAAGAAAGATAACTAACGTTTGGCAAATGATAAACGACAATTGGCTCCGTTTTAACAGCCAACAAGTAATTTAGTTATCGCATTTTCTTGGTTCATTATTTGTATAATATTTCATGATCATATTATAATAAATCGTATACTTTTTAATCCATTGATATACTTATTTTACGAATGATTGAATTATTAAATAAACAAAACAGAGCAAAACCGTAATCAAGAGTGGTTAATTATAATATTTATAGTTCAACTAAATAAAGTAAGTTAAATTAAAATAACATAAAATGATAGAACGATAGTCTCGTAGTTTCCCGTATATAAATGAAAAGGGCGGAATGCACAGGCACACTAACCTATAGTTTGAGCTTCTCCTAGGTGAGCACATCTAGTATTTACCTCAGTCCAGCATTAGTGCGCAACACGCTTGTGGTGTTCGGGGCGTTCCGAGAACATCCACGACAAGTTCCAATCCACAGGAGTTTATTACAGTTTCATAAACTGAGTGGGTTTAGGTGTTGTTTGTTAGAGTTTGACAAGTACAGAGTTTAGTGGCTGTATACTAGTACTACTGTGTGCAATAAAATACTCGGTGAACCAATTACCAATCCACTCGTCGGCTGGTAATGTCATGCATTAATGTCTATAATAAACAACAATATATTGTAGATTGACGTGCTGAGAAGTGACCTTTATTGACTCTTTACAACATGGTCACATCACACAGACTTCTTTTAGCCGTGTGACCTCATGGGTCACAATTTTCTGTATTCCTAATACGAGCCTCCTAAGCTCTTTATAGGGAATCTGATTTTTATACAAAGACTTGATTGATTTTGTCTTTGGCTTTTTGGACTTTGTCAAGAATTGAGTGTTAATCGTGCTAGGATAGTTAATTGGTGGTTGAGGATTGTCTTTGCGTTAAAGCTTATGCGTTTTGTAGATTATATGATAGTACACAAATATTGTTAAGTTGGAGTTTGAGTAAAAATTAAATGATATTCCACCAAGGTTAGGTGGGAATTATCCATACAACTTTTTTAAAATTTTGATTTGTTTTCATCATTAATTGGCCAGGGAGGCCAAGGAATTATTTTTCCAATGATGCCCGACACCAATGTTACCCGGTGTGACCCTGTGACCTGACACCTGATTAGGGTTTTAGGGATTGCGAAGGGAATGTCCACATGCTGTTTTAGGGAGGACTCAATCCCAGCATTCACACCGATAACGATAACGATGAAACACAGCTTAATTAAATACAAGAATAAACAAATTTATGTTAATTCGTTTGGGAGTTGTGAATAGATAAAAGTGATCGCGATGTGAAATTCAAAGAAGAAGATATTTATATTCGTTCGCCATTTGATTAATTATAGAAACTTTGAAAAAACTTCAGCTGAAACAATACCGACTTGCAAACTCCCAAAATAATCTCACGTAACTCGGTGGAGCTACCACTAAGTGTATCTAGAAAATTAACGTGATTTCCCATCCAGTGAATCATTTTTTGTCCCGAAAAAGGTCACATTGTTCTAAGTTATTATTTTTGTGAATTAAAAGCACATCACAGTATTTAATTCTATCGTAATAAAGTCTAATACACCGTATTCTGTAATGAACAAATGATTTAAATAGCAAATATTATATGCGTTTGGTGGAGGTGCCGGGTAGAGCGAGAAAAGTTTTAACTCCATAAGAATAACATTGTTGGTGGAGGTGCCGGGTCCTTGATTTTATTATTTCTCTATTAAACATTTACTTTAATTACGGAAGAAGGTATTATTGTTGTGGTATTTTATATATATAAATATATTGTTTATATTGTAGGATACCACACCAATGTTACCCGATGTGACCCTCCTCGGGTAACTACCAGAAGGTTAGGGTGTTAGAGATTATAAAGGGAATGTCCAAATGCTGTTTTAAGAGGACTCAATCCCAGCATTTATACCGATAACGAAAACGATTAAATATAATAATTAAATACAAGATTAAACTAATTTATGTTAATTCGTTGGGAGTTGTGAATAGATAAAAATGAGCGCGATGCGAAATGCAAAGAACAATATTTGGGGTCGGAATAGATATACACTAATTATAATGCTAGTATAGTGAACGGTTTTCAGTTTTAATCGTGTCTTTTTCCATGTTTGTAATTCTAGCTTTATTGATATGAGTAATACGCAAGTGACTTTTCACGAGCGTTGAAAATCACGTCCAATGCACTTAATTCAATTTATCGACATCGGTGTACACAAGAACTCAACTATTAATAAACTATACACTCGCTATTGTGTTTTATTTTTCAAACTCTACCAGCATACATAATAAACATACACCAACTATAATAACACCACCGTTAATGTGTTTTATTTGCAAACTATAATACATTAATTCTAATGTGAATGTGAACCTGACCAAACCAGAAACAACAGTTTGTATTTTTATTGCAGGCTTAGTGTGTACCATAAATAACTAGAGACACACCGATAAAACCACTATTAGTCTATTGTGTGGATATTATGTATTAAGTTTGGCGTGTATCAAAACTCAGAGCAAAAAGTCGTCCAAGTACTTAGAGGAAGAACTAGATAGAAAGAGCGATATATGATAGATAGAAGGCTTAATTTAGCTGAGTTTGATGCCTTTTGGCCTTGTCGTGTTGTTTATTAGAGAGAGATAGATAGAGAGAGAGAGAGAGATAGATGGTTGATTGATTGATTGATTAAGGACTTTATTAGAGGCGGGATTAAGGCCAGTGAGGCCTTTTCTTACATCCAACCTTTAAAATGTTTGATACAAATTGATACAAATTAAAGTATGACAGATTATATACACTACTACTAGAAAAAACTACAAAATATTTAAAACACAAATTAATATTTAAAAATATAAAATTCACTTGAATACAAAGGGCGGTCATTCATACACACATTCATCCATCTCTTTTATACGCTTTAAATTTTAACACAAATATAATTAATTACAAGATCAAAAACAACAATAATTTGACATGTGAGTTTTGCCATGCACTTTTACATTTAAGCACAGATTAATAGGATATTAAATTAAATTATATTTGCTTTCAGGCAAACTGACATTTGAAGTATAATATAATGACGTAACCTTACTTTTAAAGACGTGATAATTATTCTTATGTGCATCCTGATCTCCACAGGTAAAGCATTCCAACGCCTTATAGCATTTATCGTCACTGAATTATCAAGAAGACTAGTTCTGTGAATGGGGAACGCTAATTGTGTGCCTGATCGTGACCTGGTATTAAAATTGTGATTTGAATGCAAATAGAGAGAGAGAGAGAGAGAGAGAGAGAGAGAGAGAGAGAGAGAGAGAAGCAGACACGTTGTTCTCTTGCTACAAGCAAGTGCAATACTTTGATCGATGGTGTGACAATATTTTTAGTATGCCAAAGTTTTCATCAAGTAAAGGGTAAAATAATTAGCCTTTGTTTGCTTTTGCGAGACTAAGAAAACTTTAAAATTAACTAAGGGCTTAATTATTTTGGTCGAAGAGACAGCTTCGTAATAATGTAGATACTTCAAAGGCGTGAGAGCGAGAGAGGCGCGAGCTGCCAAAGATAACAAAGAGGACGATATGAAAATCACCTTCAGAGAAATTCGGAATTATTTTTCTTAAATTAATTCGTCTGAAAATATTCCTCCTAGGCTCCAACTTTAGCGTGGGGAGGGTGGGGGATAGTTAATGTCAAGTTTTAATAGCCACTTAGTTCGAGTATGATTTCGTTCAACATTTTATCATACTTTGTCTAAAGCGAGAAATGAGTCTTCCCTGTGTTTGTAGAGAAGTAATGTCATCTTCATCATCTTTAAAACAATGTTCATAAACATTAATTATTTTGTTGTCTTTCTCTTTACCATGTATATCATGTAATATTATGTACTTTGAACTGATTAGTACGCTGGTCTCCTGCGGTCATACAATGTTATTAGGCCAGATGTCAAATAAAAAATAAATTTATGTCACACATTTTGTGACACTCGCAAGTTATGCAGTACATGTAATTAAAAAATAGTATCGTGTTAGATTTGGAGTCTTTTTTCAATGTATGTAAACATTACGAAAGTCAAGTCTTGTTGAAATGTTCTTATGTACCAAGTGAAAGATGATTTTTTAATATTCTATATATACGACATAAAAAACTTTCAAATCTCTTTAAATGTACACTATATATGTACCTACAAAACTCTTTTCGTCTCATGTTTGGTGTATCAAAACATTTGACAAGACTTGGGTTAAAAAAAGAGTTTTATTTTATCCCATTGTTTCTAACCTCAATCCAATATGGTTGAAAACTTGTAAAGAATTAAATATATGAACGGTCCCGGAAGAGCTAAAGTCGGCGATGTAGGAGAAAGAAGACAATTGCATAGCGGGACGTTTGTAGTGTACCAGTTGTCTGACCCGACCCTTCAATACATGTAAACCAATGTGTGAAAGGAAACCAATGTAATTAGCCTGGTATCTAGCAGCGAACAAGGGGCAGACCACACGCATACAGCGTACTTAAAGGGGCTATTGCCCCCAGAACTAAATTTTTGCTACGTATTCTATAGCCCAATACAAATCTAAAATGCCATTTAAAAACTATATCTCACAATAAACACAAGTTTCCAAGTTTTTGGTTCCAATTGATGTTTGTGAAAATTAGGGTTTAGTACGCGAATTTCTTAAATTGGCTTTAATCTGCTTATGTTTTCTTTCACATAGATACTGAAGCATAGTACCAATTCTAAATTACTTATTACAAATTTTTGGCCTAAAACACTCTAAAATATGCGTCTCGAAATGACACCCTCTCTTGGTAATCAATCAGCATATTGAAGGTTATTAATATTTAATACTACTTGAAAGAGAAGCTATTTAAATTTGTTGTGCCCATGGTTTTGTAAAATATTGTGAAAAGTATATCATGGCTCATATAGTCTTTTTTATAGTGCGACAAAAAATTGAGGACAACCCGACATATTTTAACAGTAGACCTTCTTTACCGACCGTTCCCCTAGGTCCAGGATATCGCCCTTGTATTCATGTCGCCCCGTGGTCTCCCGCGGTAGTGAAACATTCCCGCCAGATGTCGGGACTGTTTGCAACTTTCCTCCTCAATCACCCCCCTCCCCCTTACCCTGCTGTGATTGACTGGCAGCAGCAGCCGAGCCCTTGACCACCCGGTGTCAATACTGCGCCCTGTAGACCGCACGAGTGTTTGGCACGAGCACTGCCTCCTAGACGATACTCGGTGGAGCAACCGAGTGTAGCATCTAGGAGGCAGTGGGCAGGAGTAATATCACTTGTTTGCACGCACCCTTATCACTAGGTACACACGTGAGATATTGTACGAGGGGCTCACTTCCTGGTGCGCTGCAGAAACATGTCTAACCATGAGTGGCGTCCAGTGAACGTTTGTGGAAGATAATAAGATGAAGTTAGTGGTTAATTGACCCGAGACAAGAACGGACGAAGGCGGATTGGTCAAAGAGAAAGGAAATCGATTACGTAACAGAAGCGAAAGTTTTTTGTCTTTTTTTTGTTGGAGATATTTCTGTCTCCTGTTTTCACCAAAGTATGTGATTCAAGGAAATTAATTACTGTGATGAAAGTAAAAGTACTTAGATAAAATCACGCAATTGAGTGTTATGTCAGAACCAAACTTATTTTTCAATTAACTCATAGTTTGAATAAATGGTGCTTTTTATGTCAACATCCAGTTTTATGTAGAGAAGAACAACCATTTGAACACAACTGTTATTTTTTAATTGTATTAGTTTACTTTGATTAAAATCAGAGTAGAGGATAATTACTCTTAATTACTCAATCTACTAAACTGTTTAAAACATAACCCATGAGCTCTTCTAGCTACAACACTTGAATTGATTTTATTTGTTTGTTTACAGTTTAACATGTTCCAACCCCTAGTAAAGCCAATTTATTTTTACATGAAAATAGTATTGCGATTCGTAATGGTACAGATAGATTAGCCTTTTGTTTCCTAATAATACGCGTTTGAAGTAGTCACCAAGGACACCCTTAACAAACAGACGGGACTAAGCAATGACTGTGCATGCATAGAGTTCAAATTCAAAATAATTTTCAGTCAACAGTGACAAAAAAGAAGTGAAACTGGGTGTGTCACTTTTATTTTATGTTATTTATTTTAGATTTTACATTATTTACCTCTCCTACAATATTTAAATGTTAGCGCAACATTTTTCTTCTTACTCTTTACAGCTTGTGCGTAACAACAAATAACCCGGTAGGCAAATCTCTCTATGTAGGGAATTGAATTTGGCTTCCACGCGTCTGGGCTAAGACATAAACCACGTTTAGAAGGCGGCGAAGATGGATGTGGGCAAGGGCTGGGTGTTTCACGTCAGAGAAATGAACGAATGTGGACTGGGCCACTCGGTTAGGGGGGATTAAGTCAGGCGAGGAGAGTAGAAGCAGAGAGAGAGGGAGAGAGAGAGAGAAGCTTCTTATAACCATGCCGTGGACAATCTATGAATAAGACACTTTTTCAAATTTTTATTCAAAGGTATTAATTATCTAATAACAAATTTAAATTTTAGTCGTGGATATCAAACAAAAATCACGATTTCAGATAAAATTATGAAAACAAAGGTTAGAAGATAAAAATGTATTACTTCAACTATGGAATAAAATAATAATGTAAGCACTTTAATTGGTTGTTTGCGAACAATATTACTTGCCGAATTAAAATTGAGATTTTGTAGAGCAAATAAGGTAATAATAACTAGTAAAACGCCCATGTCGTTGCTGGACGAGGTATAGTACCGTGTTTCACTCTGCATTGAACTTGATTGTTGTTTGAAGTTTAGATGGTATTTAGTTTCACATAATCTCAATAATATTTACAAACAATTTATTCATGAAACGGCATTATAGAACATCTTCCGAAATGCATAACACAGCACGTACATAGTACGGTAAGGTAGAAAGGTTTACTCAATCTCCTAGCAGAACTTAAGGAACTTTGACCGTGGAGACTCGGTACACCTACATCGGTACATCGGCTCGTTAGTCTTGTGGTTAGCGTATCTGCTTCCAATGCAGAAGGTCCGGGTTCGATTTCCGCTAAAGTCAGAAGTTTTTTAACTTCTGATTTGGACTTCAGTCCATCAGTTCTTGCCTCAGGAGTTTGTAAACGGTGACTTTGGAGCCGTCCTAGCAACGAAGCACATAATAAATTTCAGGGTTTTCTGAATCGGCCTTGTTGATTCTGGCGTTGATTCGCGGATGTTCGCACTGTCCATACCACTGATTGCTATATTTCCTATTATAAATATCGATCTTTGGTTGGTTATCGCTCACTCGTCGATTGCGTCGGGGCCTGCAGGGTTGGCTTGGTCGCTTTGATTTAAAGTCCCCCACTGAAAATCAGTTATATAACTGAGTAGGTAGGCTCTAAATACAATTTATTTTATTATTAACACACACACTGACATCCTGACATTCAAAACATTGCTCGATAAAAAGATTTCTTCAAGAACAAAATACATTTGCGTTCAATTAAATGATACACATTTCGGCCTATTTTCAATTTATTATTTCTTGTGCGTTTCAATCGTGATAGATTTTGTTTAAAATTTAACAGCACCCACAACTTTTTCCCTGGATGTTTGTTTTAAAATTCATCGTGATCGAATCGACCGTTTTTATCGCACAGTCACACAGACACAAACACAGGCGCTGATCCGTTTGAGTTCAGTCGCTTCGCTCCCTTGTCTAATAATATACTTTGACCAAAGATCAACTTACCATATGGGTGAATAAGTATAATTATAGGGTGTAAGGATGTTTGGGAGTGAATTCCAAGGGTAACTGAGCTCAATTCCAGAGTTCGCCATTTGATTAATTATAGAAACTTTGAAAAAAACTTCAGCTGTAACATTACCGACCGGCAGACTCCCGGAGCAGTCTCGCGTATATCTGTAGAGCTACCACTAACTGTTAACTAATCCAATGAACGTGTACTGAAAACAGGTCACATTATTCCAAGTTATTATTATTTTAATTAAATACACATCATATTCCTTAATTCTATTATGATGAAGTCAAATCACCGTATTCTGTAACAAACAAATTATATAAATAGCAAAAGTTATATGCGTTTGGTGGAGGTGCCGGGTAGAGCGAGAAAAGTTTTAGCTCCATAAGAATAGCATTGTTGGTGGAGGCGCCGGGTCCTCACTTCTTGATATTATTTCTACTTTACATCCAATTTAATTACGGAGGGAGGTAATATTGTTGTGATTTTTTTTAGCACAAGTGACGGTGAATTTTTAAAGTATGTTTCAAATATGTAGGTCGGTGTACTCAGTCAGAGTTAGCAACAAATCGCTTCTCAGTACTTGTACTTGTTCTCACTATTTTTTGTATTGTACATTAAAATAAATACTTTTTAAGCCTTTTTCTTCTTTATCTTTGCATGACCACATTCAGTGCATTGGTTTGTGTGTTTAACGGTATTTGTAAACTCAAATTTTAATTGGGAGACACATCCATTATAATAGGTAACTATCCAATCGGCCTTAAATGAATAATACTTACAATGCATCTATCCATACATTCGTTTCAACTCTGCATATCCCCATTTCTTTAGATTAATTTTAAACAACATGCCATCGTTGGATAAAATTTTGTAAATTTGCATTACTTGTGAGTCTAAACTTAAAATCGTAACAGATTTGGCTGAAAATGTTAATAGTACCCACAAAACTGGTTTCGGATATTTGTTTAAAATTTTAGCTCAATCTGTTCAGCGGTCCTGTTGTGTATTTTTTATTTACGTATCTATTGATTGATTTATTTGTTTAACGTCTATCCTATTCAGTTAAAAAACTGATTTACAAAGGAGGACATAACGAACTGTCTCAGACAGACAGAAACAGGAACAGATAAAATCGTATTTGACTTGAGTGGTAAGATTCAGTCGCTTCGCTCCATCATGAGCGAGCGAAGCGAGCGTCTCCACTTGACTGTTATGGCTCGAATGTCTGTTTTTTTTTGTTTTTTTTCTGTTACTGCTTCGATACAGGTCGCACGGTTCTCTGATCAACCTGAAATTTTTCACGCATGTACATACTACTAGGCGGGTTGCTGTATAGTTTTTGAACAAAATCCAATTGTTGGTTATAAAAAATAAAAATAAATAAAAAATAAAAAATAAAAATGTTTGATCGTTATGAAATTTTGCAGGTCAATAAGTACATTATTCTCTCCTATTTTCCAAATTTTCAGCTAAATCGTTTAAGACGTTAAAGACTTATTGGTAATCATAATTCTAAAAATGAAGTTAAAAATGAAGGAGGCAGCGAAGATACAAAGACACACTTTAGAAGGCATGACGTGAATTAGTACAATCCAAAGATGTTGGAATAGTATAGTGTACAATGCCAATATCCAGTTAGGTCTACACTGTGTGGTGGGCCTTATGGGAATGTCGTACTCGGGTCATGTTGCACGTACCGGTGCTCGCTCAACAACGCGTCCAACTGAGCGTTTTCCTAGTATAATAATACGTTTACGATTTTGCATTTCGTTATTAAAAAAAAAAAAACATACCAGGGTTCAAATGTAATTATTTGGGGAACTTTACTAATTGAATGATTGGGTAAAAATAAATCAAGACGAAAAAATAACACGTTCATATCGAAGTGTGAATTTGTAAATGTAACTCATGGACAACGGTCAATATCAACATATGAGCTTAAAATCTGTTTCATAATGTGGAATAAATTAGTAAAGAAAAGAAGGGCGTATTGTGTACATAATTAAACTGAAATTTGTAGTAGTGACATTTAAAGCCGGATTATAGTACAATCTTTATCTCACTTACACTGCAATGCCATAAAGTTGGGTGGTATGGTTTACAAATGAAAACAATCTTGTTCCTTAACGTTTGGTATAGCAGTGTACCGAACTTTCTAAACATTGAACAATGGAATTCAATTCTACTCTAGAAGATGGAAGTTTTAATTTATAATCGTGTTCTTTAATTTACATTTTCATTTGTTTAAATATTTGTTCCGTTACTAGAATACTTCACTTTTTTGTATTCGTAATATAACTATTTTCTTGAAGACTGTCAGTTAAAGAATGTACGAATTAACAGCATAATGGCAAACTGTGTCAATATCAATATGAAGTTTTATCATTATGCAAATGTAATAGATAGAAGATTTGCAATTGCATTGTATATTGTAACTGTATCTATTACACTCAAATGAAAAGTAACACAGCAATAATAACAAAAGTATTCAACTTAAGTAGGATAATAAATGTTTAACAATCAACTTTAATCGAATTGCCTGTATCAGTGATGTTGGAAACTTGTTGCAAATGTTCTTAACTAGAACATTATCAAGCTTTATTCGGATTCAAGTCCCTTAATGCAACGACACCATTAGAGATATTGCCCGGATATTCTTTTTATTTTAAAAGCGAGGCTATATTAAAATGTTGGTTCATCAACAATGGATCTACTACTTTACTTGCTGAATGACGAATGTAAAACTAGGCAAATAAAACACAAAGACGATAAGTAGAGAATTGAAACGAGCTAAAAGGAAAAGAGAAAGGAACTCTAAGAGAATGAAATGGAGAAGGAGATGAAGTCGGGAAGACAAACTGGCTATTTCCGTTTTCTGCTGGAATGGTTGGAAATAAAAAGAATGTCTGAGCAGTGTTCCATAAGACAGGAACAAGCGAATTCTCTTCAGTCGAGACCCCGCCGAATAGCGTCGGTCCGACTCGAAGAGTGGGGGAGGGGTTGCTCAATGCACACGTTATAAAACGCCACCTTCAATCCACTGATATCATAAATCTCATTGTAAGACGCTGATTTCTCACTCGCCGAGAAACTAAGGTGACTCAATTTGGAATCGAGTTAGTTTTATACTTTTCGTAGAAACGCACCATACGATGGGTTCTTTCAATCGTAAAGTCTATAAAAAACAGTTTATATTCCTGCTGAGCTGGCTTCTTTCTATATAACAAGATTATATGTAACATCAGAAAAGATTCACTTATAAGTTAACTGAGTCAATTTATTTGTATAAAGTTAGGAAGTAACTGGTAGACAAACAATATTATATTTTAAAGACATACAATATTCCAATTACTCATTGTATTAATCAGTTTTTTAATCTACGCATCCCAGACGAATAAGGCCGTTTTGTATTTCCCCCTTTTTCAACGTTTTGAACTCATGTCTCGCAATGGATCTTCAAGGCTTATTTTTGCAACCAAGTGTGGATATCAAATATCAATAGAAAAGTTTTTTATTAACATTAATGCAAAGTTTGGTGATGATATTACCAACCGGTCATAGAAATCATCAACACCTTTGATTTGTTTGATTTGTGACCCGGCACCTCCACCAAATATATTAAAATATTTTTAACAACCAAAATAAACAGATAATAGATAGCGTTATTGGTAATAATGTATCTAATACATTAATTTGATTGAATCGAGAACGTGTTGTATAATAAAATGATATTTAAAATGAAATTTCTGTTTCTATGTTTGAACGTGTAACATTTCTTTCGCAAAATATATTTTATTATTTATGTAAAATGTGGATTTTAAAGCAGTAAAATACAAAAAACTGATAATCATTAAAATAGGTGGTCAAGTAGGTGTAACCAATCAAAACATTCTATGACCGCGATGTACAAAGCGAACTTATTGAAGCTATGAAATTTTAATTGCGTACCACTATAAAAAAAATGCGAACGTCCAAATGTAAGCTTAATACAAATTGTTGAAGGTTCTTTTACTTTGTTTTACTGTTGTCCCTGGAAAATAAGCTATTTCAAAAGGAAAAGTTTGATATTGTAAATATAAGTGATTTCATTACCTCGTTTTTATTTCACACTTGCAACGGTAGGTAGTGTAATCATTTATAATTTAAAATGTGCTGATAACTGTTAATTTTGTTATATAAATAACTTTAACTATACAATTATAGCTTGTGAATAAAATGTTATGAAGTTTTTTTATGACATAACAATCAACGAAAGATACCAATACAAATTGCGTCAAAAACATGGACGGTCAATCTTAAGGAGAATGATTAAAAACGAAACAAACCTGTATGAAGAAAAATTTAGTTATCAATCATAAATTCCTATGGATCAATGTACTAAATTATATCCTTATTTATAGATTTTTTCAGTTTTAATCAACATGATTTTAATTTTGTTTCATGTGGTATAGAAGCAAAATTAAGCTTATACGGTCTAAATATAGAGTTTCCACGAGGTCCTCAAAGCACAGATTTGAAACATGGCCAGCCTCAGGCTCCAACAAAACAAAATCCAATTGTGTCCTATTACTATTAGCAATTTCCCGGCGGACAAAAGTCATATTAGAAAGCTAAATATTTATGTTTTAAAAGTCGGGATAATTTCCGTTTGTCACTGGTTCACCGTGAGGTCGCTGATTGCATATTCAGCGCGGGTACGCAACAGAAGTAGGGGAAGGGGGGGGAGGAGGGGAACTACATCCGGTCAAGAGATTAACCGGAAGGTCCCGCCGATCACGAGAGCACGTAGTAAACGACGCTCACGACGGCATCCATTATCGAAACACTAATTACGAAAAACGCTCACTGTTGAAATTAGCTAGAGCCTAAAGAAACATTATTAGGCGAGTTAAGGCTGACAATTATAAACGACGGTGACATGGCCTGAATCTTGGTGAAACTTCTCTTGTGAAGTCATCACACTTATATCTAATCTCGACAGATCGGAGTTCGATCAGGAGATCAATTAGCCTTGGTTCAATTCCAAGTCAATACTAGTTAAAATATCAACTGAATTAACAACTCCATTTAATAAACGTATTCAGGTTCGCACACGCACACGCACACGCACACGCCGACAGACTTGGCTCAGCGATACCATACGTGACCTAAAATCAAATGGTTGTGGTTTCTATTCCCGCTATCGTTAATCCACTGAGGATATTTCCAAGCTTTTCTTTGGTTTAATAGGCAGTTGATTTTCAGTTGTTGCATTACTTCCAAAGTTTCGAAATAGTGGATAGGGTGAAGACCGGATAATGTCAATAAAATAAAGAAGACACAAACATCACACATTATTATTATGATTGTTGTATTAACCTGACGGAAATAGCTTTTGATTTCAAACGTTTGCTAGTAAAAATCAAAGAGTTGCATCCAGTTAGTATTTAGTAAATGAAATAAATTTTTCTTAATTGAACACAAGAACATGCATCTGATGGCCAAACGGTTACGGCGAGACTAGAAAACGGTAAATATGATGTAACCTGTGAACGTGTAGGTATATTTGTTATGAATTTTAACTTGTATACATTGAAAAAAAACATTGGCAAGTCATTCACAAAGCAAAATTCATTTATCGCTCAACACTTTGGAGTAAACTCCCTCAGTTGGCGTTGATTCGTATGTCGCTCTCGAGTCAACGTTTTTATCTGATAACTGACCCGTAAAACAGATCAAAGTGTCAGAAAAAGAAACATTGACCAACTCATGACCCAGGAAATGCCAATAAAATGTCACTGTTTTTACGTATCGCACCGCGAGCTTCTGTGCAAACACCCGCGAGATTCTGAAGGGCAGCCCCGCTGTCAGTCAACCGGTTGGCACTCAGGCTAAGTGTGAACGACGTGCAGGACTGACCAGGAAAATGGTTTATAATTTTATAAGCATCGACAGAGAAGTCGGATGCATTTGTTTTGATGGGAGAGCGAGAGTTCCGGTTTGTGTGAATGATGCAGGCGAGCAATCACATGCTGATACGGAAGGGTGGACGGTTCTTTTCAAAAACTAATTGACGTTACATGCTAGAAATAGCGAATTAAACAAAAACATAAATAAATAATCGAATCAATAATCTGCATTGCGCTTTCGCAAAACAATTTTTTTTTAAGTTTACAACTTGCAAATTCGTCCATTAAAACTATAATTTTCTGAAAATATAAATTTTAAACTTTTTATTTTGCAATGATACAATCAAACTTATAAGATAGACCCCAGTTTATTACTTGAGATGATGGTGGTATCCATGTATAAGAATCAATGCGATGAACGATATTCTTGTTGCTTATATCCTGTCCCATTAATTTTAATTTGTAATCCGTGATTCATATATGGTCAAGTAACCAAGTTATGTGTTTAAGGAAAACCAAACCCTTACATAAAACAGGTATTGACCATTTAAACTCACCAAAATACGACTGTCGACGATTTGTTTTCCGGCGATGTTTGAACAAGTCCAGCATGTGTAAAGAGAGTTCTAGAAGTCGGAGGCTGTATAATTTATACAAAAAGAAATTTATACTCATAGTGTTAGTGATATCGTCACTTATGTCACATATGTTATGATGTGAACTGTGTCCTTAAAAGAGGAATAATTTCACAGCATACCAAAAAACTTTCACGTTATTACATAATATTCTTTTTTAATATCTAGATGGATTTGACTATGTGCTGAAAAGTGAAAGTAAATTAAATTGTTTATCTTGCTTTTTGTGTTGACATAAATAAATATATTATATATATGTGCTTCATTTCGATCGTCAAAGTTCTATCCCGTCCCCTACAACTCACAGTTTCAAGAAGAAGAAGAAGAAGAAGAAGAATGTCGCAATACAGATAAAAGTGAGTACTTACGCTTAGTCGGGTGTATAAAAGAGGAGTATGTGATTTTATTGTCTTTTTAACATTTTAGTAACCAATGATTGACCAAGTTTTGTTACATTTCAGTAATAGTTTTCTCTCCCTCAACTAAATGTGTAAATGCGCCGTCCACTCCTAGCAACACTAAAACACAAACAGTGCCACATCCACGGCCTCTAATTCCCGTCTTCCCGGTCACATCCCAGATGAACCGCGCTTCCAGAGAATTTGCATAATATTATCCCTCTGTCGGAGCAATTACTCTCCGAAAAATCGTTGCTAGACCAGGAATGAAATTAAGCGGAGTGGGCGCAACGAAATACGCTCTAGGTATGTGGGCTTGGAAGGTTAATTATTGAAGTATGGCTCAGAATTAAAAACCTTGGTTACCTTAGCAACGGGTAGTTGGTGGACGGCCGCCCAACTGAGGGGGGGGGGTCCAGTTCGCGCAATTCATTAAACGCAGGACTGGACCAAACATATAAGGTCACACAATGATTAGATCAACAAATGGAACTATTTGTTGACTTGTGGATTTAAAAGTCCCAGATATAGAACTCGTGCTGTCAACATGGCTAGTTTAATTATTTTCTCTGTTTAGTATGTATGTAATGTAGGCCTATGTATTGTTAATCCTAATAGTGTATATCCCTCGGAAGAGTTGCACAGCATATATACCGACTAGTCCCATTAGAGGTAGTAGGCTACAGATGGAGGGCCATACGTGCCCTGCATTGGCCTTCCTACTCTGAACAAGAGGTAGTGACATCGTAAACAAATAGCCCTACCCTGACGGATACGCGGTAAGAATTTTTGATAAATATTTCTTCGATTGTTCCAAAATGCATGGCCGGTCCAAACTTTAGAGATTAAGACAGTTCTCTGCAAATTTCTTAATTATCGGAATAGTAATTTGTTCTGAATAGAGCAAAAAAAGAGACAAAAATCCTACACATGAAATATAAAACTCCTGAGTTATTTTTCTAGAGGTCAAATTGAAGCCACTGCCAGATCCGCTACAATCACAACGGACATTCAAATATCTATAATCCAGCGTATTACAATAAATACATTTAAAAAGAAAAAGAAAACATGTTTACTTAATAAACGAGCTTTATGTCTAGTTTTGGTATATTAGTAGTTTTAGGGCGCTTCAACGGCAAAGATTATTCGCTAGTTTTGGTGTCGTGAGAAAATATATTCGATTTACCTATTCCAAAACGGTAACTTGTTTTAAACAAGAACAACTGGAATACGACTACCTGAATGTTGACCTGTTCATAGCCTCTAACAATAACCAGCTGTCGATATCATCTGAATTAACAATCGCCGTATTCTGCTCTTCGCCCCTTGACGCTCTAGCTAATGACCACCCCATGACTAGTTTATAATAGTACACCCCTGATCGGCTGCGCTCGGAGCTCTATGCCCAGACAATCCCGCTCACGTCACCGAATTTTAATCAGCGTCAGCGGTTGACACGCTGACACGCTGACAGTCGTGACAATCACGTGACATTTATCAACAGAGTGCGACCGACGCCGCTAACGTGTTCCAATTACACCCCCACTGTCCACTCCACCCACCCACCAACCAACAGAACACTCCATACGGTTTACTTATTTAGTTTCAATCCAGTCCAGGTATTAGTTTGGTTTATTTACCTTTTATTTATGTACAGCTGTTTTATTGCAATACCGAACAATTCACAATTAATAGTGTAACACTTGAAATATACATATTAATTTTGTATCGTTTTTATTGGTTGAGAACATAAAATACCTGACACAGATTGGACATTCAACCACCGAATCTAAACCCAATGTATATGAGGAAATATGCTACTATGGCGGTTTCGTTTTTCAATGTCCAGAATCCAAACTATCCAAACGATAAAAACAATTTTCTTAAATTTTCATACTAATGCATCGCAATACCCTTAAGCCCCCTTATTCGTCTGGATGGTAAGAGTATAGCAAGGCAACCTACTGCAAAAATTCTAGGGCTTACTGTGAGTGAGTCCCTTGACTGGCTTCCACATATCCAGACATTGGCACCGCGTCTGCTAAGTGGTTGTTTCATGCTTCGAAGGCTAAAACTTCTTGTGAGCCCTTCTACGTTACTCATGGTATATCATTCATACATTCAGTCAATTATCTCATATGCAGTTCTATTTTGGGGCATCTCAAGTCATGCTAAACGAATATTCATAATACAAAAAAGGGCGGTGAGAATAATCGCCGGTATATCAAGGCGACATTCATGTAAGACACATTTCACTAATCTTCATATATTGACTCTTACATCCGAATTAATTTTGTCAGCTTCCACATTTGCACACTCTCATCCTGAACTGTTTTTAACAAATGCAATAAACCACTCTCATAAAACGCGTACTAACTCTAACATATTCATTCCTACTTTCAACCATTCACTATTTAAAAACAGTCCAAGCTACCTCTGTAGTAAAATTTACAATAAATTTCCACAATCCATCAAAAACGATACTCCAACATCATTTAGAATTAAAATTAAATCTTTTCTCATTCATAACCCTTTTTATTCCTTAGAGGAATTCCTTATTGCAAAAATTGAATTTAACTAACACATTTTGTGTCCCATCTTCCTTCTTGTCCATCACATAACGTATGTATGTTTATCTTATCTATTCTTATTAATTGTTCTCTAAAATATTTTATTGTATTACTATTTATATTCTAATTCTAATTACTATGCTAGTTATTCACTCCCTCTCTCTCAGGAGAGGGTATATTTTTACTATGTAAGAATCTGTGAATAAAGAATGAAATGAAATGAAATGAAATTAACTTGTTTAGCTTTTAAAAAACACATTAAATCATAGTTTGGAATTATATTTGATATGGATTAATTTTGTTTGAATTTTTTGTGGGGGCAATTTCATCGACAAACCACCCACACACATCACTATGGAAAACCAATTTATGTGTAGATGTAAGAGATTTAAAGAGAGTCGAGAAAGAACGTAGATTAACACGAATTGCATGTTACTCCAGAGCGGATAGAAATGGACGTGAAGAATAATATAGCCTAGCCGCTAATCCGTGATAAACTAAAATATTGTTCAACCTATCATGGTCCTTTATACTACATAGTCCGGCTCACACGACTGACTAGCTCCCAATAGTTATTTCAAACTAGCCAGCTAGGATTTTGTTGGTTTACTGATGGATCGACGATAAGCTGTGAATAAGTATTGCACGTTCTTCAGTCAGTATAGACGCTAATTAGTTACTCTAACTGATAGGAACGTCAGCAAAAACCAGTCAAGTTACTTAATCCCAGATTGATCCTTAATTCCACACAGGCCGGTTAAATGTTAAATGTTTCAATGATGTTACTTTTGTACACGAAGCCTTATATAAGGGCACAATGAAAATAATAATAAACTAAACTTATTGGTTGATTTTTAGAATAATTTGTGAAAAGTTGCCCAATTCGAGTTTTCGAGGTATTAGAAAGTTCGCCAATCAAAAGATAAATGCTCTTGCTCGTCATTGGAGTCGGCGCCGACGGGGTTGGTGGGGTCCTCTGTTAATTTGACATCATTCTCGCACCGAAAATAAGATACAAACATGAATGGGTACACCATTTTAAACATGTGAATTTATTTCCTCTTCCAAACTGTTATAAAAAATGTATTTATATGTTAATCCCCTCTCCCAAAATGATTCAATCTCTTTCAAATTGGCACGTTCAGTAGTTACCATACTTACGAAGTAATAAATAGTAAAGTAGTAGTGCGAAGTATTTCGAATGTAAACAAGACATTTGAACTGCGATTCATTTAACTACCCCCCCACCCACTCAAGAGAATTACCTCCAATCCTCGTCAGTGTCCCCCGAACATTTAGATTGACGTTTAGCCAAGTCGAGTCCCTAGCTACGCCACCCTCCTCACGGCGGAAGTAGTAATTAATTTATCGTTAGTAAGACGCTCGTTTGACTAGGTCGGATATCACCACGCCTCAAGGAGGGTCGACCAAGTAGGCTATCACCCGCACGGATTCATTATCACGAGGCTAGTAATTAGCCTGTAACGGGCTGAGATTGCAGGGCGCGACACAGATGGGATGGGCTAATTTACGAAGTGATAAGAGCAAAGTGGCGAGAGCTCGTGGGACTCGACTTTCATAATAAGTTATAGTTTTGTTGCTCTCTACTCTCTACTCTATTTGGTTCACAGTTCAGTCGGGGAGTTAAGTGAATGAACACCATGGAAAAGTGCATACGTGCAATGCATTATTTTCAGATTAACTTTGTTTTCATTCGGTCGTGTAATGTTGTTGAAGCTTGAATTTAAATGTTGCATAATAACATGGTTTGAAGTTTGCTCTTAGAACACGTGGTTAAACGTATTAAAAAAATAATATTACGCCAAGAATCAAGTTCAATATTTGTTCTTGTTGATGATCTTTCAAGATCACAATCAGTAATAATTCCACTATTATTTACGTGGTAATCACATATAAATATACACCACATGTTGTTATAGATTTTGATCATTAATTTTTAAATTCAATAAAATCCTTCAAACACTAAATCACCACTTAAGAAAGTAAGGTAGTTTTTAAGCTACTAAACTTTTAATATTGCTAGCACAATGTATAGGTTTCCACGAAATATTTAAATTGAATTTAATACAACAGAGATGACCGACAGTGTTGGCTCAAGCGTTAAGCGCGCGACTCTGATTCGGGAGGTCCCGGTTTAAAATCCCGTCAACCGGAATCCTGACTGAAGGTATTTCCCAAGGTTTTCCTCAGTCGTTAATGCGAATGCAAGGATTGAGTCCTCTTAAACAGCCCTCGGACATCCCTTCACAATTGTCCTATCCGCAATATACCTAGTTAGACACCTGAAGAGGGGCATGAATTGCACCCTGGACAGACTTCCTACAAAAATTAATAATACAAGAAAATATGCATTCGACAGCACACACGTTCAACTTATTTAATAACAAAACTATTCTTTTGTCTTCCATAGAGGTTAATAGGAAAATAGATCGTCATTAAAAAGCAATTTCATTTCAATCTTCCTGATTGACTTATAGAGAACCGATGTGATCAGGTTAATGGGCATAGAACTCTACACCGGGGAAACTGAATCGTAACATCCAGCTGTTAATCGTATAACTCTCTTCTTCCGCCGATACTACTTGGGTTCAATGGAACAAGACACGAAGAACAAGCCACATCTTATCCGTGCTTTAGGCCTACTGTTTAGTCAATACCTTATCGTAAAATTATACTGGCCCATAAATAAAGTAAAATATAAATACGTATTCGCATTTAATCTAAAATTCATGATGGAATCCTGAAAATAAGAATCTGCAGCAAAACTCTAACCATAATTTCAGTGTATTGAAAACAAATTATTAAAAACAGTTATTTCAACGCTCAAGAGAAAGGTATGGTTATTTATGGGGTCAGTAATAAATAATGAATTACTACAGGGGTAACAAAATGTACGTGTTAATAATACATACATAACTTTTGCTAATAGTAAATGGAACAAAGTATTACAATAATGAAGTTATTCATAGTTCATAGTCAGTTTACATGATTTAAAACCATCATTCGCCCTTTGATTGAGTAAAACTTCAGTCGGAGTATTGGAACCGGAATCTCTTCGACAACTTCTCTAGTCCAAGTTACGCGCGTGCTCGTAGCAACTTCTATAACAAGATTTACATTTTCACTCTTCACTCTTAATATTTTTACGATTATCGAGACAAAAATCCATTCTTCATCTACGATACATTCATTCTTTCATTATTTTATCTTTCTGCTTTGGACTCTCTTTTATTATTGTTTTTCTATCAGCCTCATAGTTAAATCTAGGTCACAGTGCACCTTGATGGAGAAATAGACTGAACAGTAATCTAACACTGGGTGAGTATTGTTACAGAACGGTTGACGTCTGCGAGTTGTAAGACAATGCGAATCCCCTTTGAGTGAAGGGGTGGTGGGGGGGGGGGGGGATGTTGGACGAAGAAGTCGAACGATTTTCCGACTCAAAGAACTAAAATAAACCTCCTGTTGTTCATGTATACATTCGTTCTTATGACTGTTGCTTACGTACCGTGTTTCAAACACGAGAGACAATAAGATCGGTAGTCGAGTTGGGGGGGGGCTGAGGGGAGGGGGGGGTACTTTCAACGAAGACCGTAGTCATTTACAGCATCATTGTTGTTAATCCATAGCTCAGAACTGGCTTGCATTTTCATATACATATGTGGCATCCAAGAATACAGGTCATAATGACATATTGATCTTCAATAGTTTCTCAAAATCTAGGTCTTGACAAATGAACTATACAACCAAAGATTCTAAAAGTCTGATACAACCATAATATGAGCAAATATTTCATCTTACCAGTCAGGAAAGATACTGATAAATAAAGCTGAGATGTGTGGCAAGGAGTAAGGTCAGTGAATAACTGTCGTATCTGACCAATAAGTTCGCGTATCAATTTGTTGGCAGGTGTATCTACTGATCAAAAGCGGGAGCCACGTATAAAACAAGGGATAATACTTAGCAATCAAATGTGTGTTCGGTCGTAAGACTACAAGAAGAGAAGGCTTGGACTTGTCAACTAAAATATTTTTTGTTAAGGTAGATACCATTAGAGACGCTGCGTGATGATGAAGAAGGTTGCTGGATATCTACGAAAATCTCAGGTCAATGCAGGACTGTGTAGTTTGACTGGCTCGCTATAATGAACAGCAGTCGAAGTCCACTGCTGTCTGGTCGACCCTGCTATAGTTTAGTCAAGCAACGCTCGCTGGTCAAAGCAATATCGATGAGACGGAGACCATAGAGTCTAGATCGCTCACACGTCAGAATGCTGCCCTCTGACACTGTATACTTCAAGAGACGGAGGGACTGACTAGGAGTTATAGACAAGTATCTTGTAAGACTGTGACGTGCTGTTTGCTCGACCAAATAGCAATACATGTTTGAAGCTTATGAAGCTTAGCTTATTTAGTTATGAAAACTGATTTACAAAGGAAGACAACTGAATAAATTAATTACATAGAAGCAGACACAACAATGAGCTACATTTAAGTAAATATTTGAAATAGTAATATTACAACAATGCATTAAAAACTCAACAAATTTGATAACAAATAAAAAGGATATTAAATGCAATTTATGAATGAATCAAATATAAAAAAGGGTGGGAAATTTTACTTTCGTAACCAATATAAATTAATCGTGATAAATTGGCTTCAAGTGACGGTTTTTTACAAGAATGAATATCTTACTTTGCTGATCTGCTTTCACGCCCATACAGCTTAGTTTGAATGCTTCCCGTATTCGTATATGCATCACTGTTAGAAATATACCAGGTCAACGAAATTGTGTTATAGTTTACGCCAAGATTTTCCAAACGATTCTATTGATTGATTGGATATTGCTTAAGTCCAATTAATGCACTTTGGCTATTCAAGACGATGAGTGGTGATCGATGAGGATGAAGTATAAACAGAAGGGAGGAGGGGAAACCCGGTACCGGCATGTAGCCTACTCCTTTCGAAAAGTACCAAGGGGACCAACGGCTTTCCATTCGAAAGGACGGTGTAACCTTGACAGTCTGTAACCTTTTGGTCTGATATAAGACAATTTCAAAGATATTTAAATATTAATTTGTTCCCGCCTTTTAAATTGTATAATTGTTTTGAATAATTAATTGCCTTTAAATAATAACATTAACGATTTCTTTTAAAAATGTATAATTAATATTGTCAAACTTCTACGTGAATTTGTATTTCAAACTGCGCGCCAATGCACCGCCATGCGGATGATATGCCACCGCCAACCAAACATTTAAGTGCAACAGTTGGTTGTGCTTGGTGCGCATTGCCAACTCTGTGGACAAAAACATTATTTCTGATGTGCAGAATATTATTCTCTGGTAATTTTCCATAAGCTGCCACGCGCCGCGGGTGCAAATGCACTCAACAACATACGTCATCACATACGCAGTAAAATTGTGACTTGCAAATTTTTCAACCAATAGGAGATCAGGAAGGATATTTCTAGAACAGATCGCAAACTTTGGAAAAACACTGAACTCACTTCGATCTTGGGACAGCTAGCGTACGTTTGTGTGAGGGAGGAGCTGGAGGTTTTCCTTTGTCCTCGGGGGAGGACGCACCTACCTGGGTGTTTGGTCTACTCGCAGCCTACTTTTGGATTTGGAATTGGGGTTTTCCGACTACGAGAGGCCTAGCCTAGGCCAACAATCTACTGGTGTCATCTGATTCCACTAGGCCTACCTAGGGCCTACTTCGCCAGAACGTCGGGCAGCCGTTGGCACCTGAATACTAGCCTACCCAGAGCCTACCTTTAGGCCTACCCAGGGCTACGTGTGGACTACAGACGAGTCTACTTCTTGGCCTAACTAGGGGCAACTACATTGGAAAGCGTGATCACGTAACGTAACAGTGCACTTATATTATTTTCACGACATAATTTGCATAAGAAACGAAAATCCAAGCATAGGCTATCATTGGTACCAAAAACATTGACTTTTAACAAAAGACTAGAATTGCTGAAATTCTTCAGAAAACGTATTGAGAAGTAGTAACCAATAACCAATATCATTATTATAAAAGGCATTTTGACATTTGTGTAATTTTGTGTAATTTTTGTGTAATTTGTGTAATTTATCTTGATTTTTGTGTTGAAAGCGGGACATAATAATTGCCATAATGTTCTGAAATTGCATCTGGGACTAAACACTGTCCTCATTAAAGTCACTCAGACTTGCTGATCATAAAAAATTTGTAGTTATAATATTTTAGAACCTTGGCTCCTGTTGGCACATCCATTATAATATTTCCTTGTTTTATCTTCATTTAAATTTAAAAATCAAAAGATAAGAGTTCTCGTGTCTCTATAACCGAGTGGCGCCCAGCATAAAACCCAGCCTGACTGAAGGAAGATCAGGTAAATGTGTTAATTAATTTAAATATTTTGTAATTGTCATTGTGTGTGTTTTTATTTGTTGTGTGGAGAGGGTGATTTTAGTTACAAGTCATATAGGTTCCTCCACTAGCCCAGACTGCCAAGCAGACGTCAAGGAGAACGAAAGACTAGCTCTCGAACCCTCCATCTGCTATAACCAGCGGTATACTAGAGTTTCAAAGCAAAGTGTACACCCACTCTACCCCTGACCACGCCTGGGAACTGACTGGGAACCGGTTAAACGACCTCGGCTAAACCGCTGGCTACGATTCTGTTAATTAAAGTAACTACACGTATTAATTATACTATGCCATTACATTTATTGAACACCATAACATCTCGTCAGCTAACACAGTTTACCCTGATGATTTCCTATTAAACCGAAATATAATAACAAACATCCCTCTCCATTCTCAGTGATATGAGTAGCGACCTCGTTTCCTGCCATTAAATCCCAACAATGTTCATAATTTAGTTAAGTTCGCCTTGCGGTCTCCAAGCGTCATAATATGGCGCAACACTGGTCAATGAGCACGCGGGCACAGTCCACTGCCCCGTGTAAATATTCACACATTCTCATGTAATATTTCCGCTATATTTCTCAGCGCGAGAGAGGATTTCCCTATGGGCGAGCACCGACGCGTCTCGCTCGCACTTACCTATGCATTAAAACGCCACTGTCTGTCTGTCTGTCTGTCAATGGGGCGTGAAAATCTGAGCGACGAAAATGAGAATGCTACAGAAATTCACAGAATACACGAGTCGTTTCTTGTGCATATTTCTTCGCTGAATGGAAGGGCACAGACGCGTTGAATTATTAATACTTAATGCGATTCGCGCTTGCAGAGCTCAACGGGGTAGATATTTATTTTATGAAAATGTAAAAGTGAATGAATTTTCATTTTAATAGTATTTATGAAAGATATGATTATAGTTTCGAACATGCTAAACACAAAGTTAGTTTACATTCCATTAGTTTAAACAGATGGACTGAACTACACAACTGAAAATAGAGCAGGTAATTTAAATCGAACATGCAAGAAGTTTATACAACCACATTTATCATTTTAGAGTGAGTTTCTTAAGAACTTTTATTTCTTATTTCTTTATAAAATGTCTGTATGTTCGATCTTACAAATCTTTTGTAGGAAACCTGACAAGATTGACCATACGCCAATTCACATTTCACATTTACGCCTGAGCTACCTTTACTATTATAGTTTTTACTTCATTAATTACAACAAACCTATGTTCCTTGTCAGGCAATCAGAAAAAACTCTACTTGAACTATGAACAATTGAAATGCAGGCCAAGCCACAGGTTGTCTTACTCTCAAACTAAACTCTGAAACGTGTAGGAATTGTCTATGGAATCAACCAAATAGTTCAAATTTGAGACTAACAAATATGAACTGTTAGGTAAAGTTTGCATGCTTAGGCTTAGACCTTTTGACACGTGTACATTTGTAATGTTTTTTCCTAGACAACCTGTGGCGTGTCTTGCATTTTTATTAACCGTTTCATTAATAGTAGCAGTGTTGCTATGGAATTGCTTTAAGAAACTGGCCTGTTCGTTTGAAAAACGGTGATCTACGCATCTGAACTGTAACTATTATGTCACGAACCGACCCTATCATAAGAGGCTACTCTATCTTTAATGTGGATGCTATTACCAACAGAAATAAAAACTGACTTCTGTATGATCCTTGGTCTGTTGCGTCGTGTCGATGATGAGGCACTGCTCGACGTTTCGCCACCCATGTTGGTGGCTTCTTCAAGACTGATGTCAGCATGTCTTATCAATTTTGAAGAAGCTACCAGCATAGGTGGCGAAACGTCGAGCAGTGCTTCATCATCGACACGACGCAACAGACCAAGGATCAAACAGAAGTCATCTACGGGTCGTGAAAGACAACAGAAATAAAAACAAGTTCTCGAAGTTTTATCTAAGCACGTTTCACAGCTTTGTAAATAGATAAAAGTCCTTCATTAGCGAGCGTGTGTTCACTTGAGTTGAAATGATACACGAATCGAGTGTAAGAAGAGCGTACGATTACAGTTTGGTGTGCAACCAACTCCTTGGTGTAATAGTCGTGTGAGGTTTTACTCCCAGCCCCTCCTTGAATAATGGCGGGAATAAATTGTCCAACTCGGCTTTAACATGGAACGGAATGTTAACTACAAAATAACGTTACACCATCTCAACGCAGAACTATGCACACAATCTGCAGAGGAAGTAACCAGAGAAAATTATCCCTCTGACTTAAATAATTGCTCCTTTTTCATCAAAAAATACCGTCAACGCCACATTCAACCGCTGCGTGGCGCGCTTTACGAGCGCGTTGGAATGCTTTCAGCTAGTCGACCAACAAACTTTGTCAGCTCCGTTTCAGATGGAGACTTTTTGTATAAATATAACTCTGCATTCCAGAGCTCATTTTATTTGGTGACATTTTCGAGTGATGCTGTTTGTATATGCGAAACATAAATAAAGATGAAGTAAACAAACGCTCTGAAAGTCTACACAAACTTTAGGTCAGAGAGTTTGTCGTTAGGTCGTCTAGATCGTAGGGAGGAGACCAAGCTTAAAACAACAGTCAATTAGGCCAACGGTTCGGTTTAACGAAGGCAAACATTTGGCTTGCCACCACTCTCAATGCAAGATAAAGTTAAAGACAATAATGTAGATTATTCTTCAAATGCGCTACATGGCGGTCACTCTAAGCGACATTTAGTGTTTCCGCTTAGTGTTGCTTCGCCCTTTACCGGACACACGTTGTGGTTTGCACGGAATCTTTCATCTTTCTTTCAACTGTCACGCCGTTGAGTGCGGTCGTAAGCAAATAAATAATATAAAATCTTATTCACACTTTTAGTGTCTACTCCCTCAGTAATGTAACTGTTATTCGGTATCATGAACATCACACTTTTACGTATTGTATTAATTTTGTAATTTACATCGTATAGTATCATCGTTGCTTAGCATTGAACATTTTTCAATAGTGTGTTCCAACAACTTTGCTAGCTTAGTTTGGTGTTCCGTAGGCTTGTATTGTTGTTTCGTTGGTATTACCATAATAATATGTATTATTATATTGGTGCAACTATTAAAAAACAAATTGTATATTAATATGGCAAGTCGATACTGGGAAAACACGGAATTAAATATTTAAAATGAACATTTACATAGATTACTGTTAAATTATAATAGTTTTTGTGGGAAGCATGCCCAGGGTGCAATTCATGCCCCTCTTCACGTGTCTAACTAGGTATGTTGCTGATAGGACAATTGTGAAGGGATGTCCGAGGGCTGTTAAGAGGACTCAATCCCTTGCATTCGCATTAACGTCTGAGGAAAACCTAAAAAAAAACTTCAGCCAGGATTTCCGGTCTCGACGGGATTTGAACCCGGGACCTCCCGAATCAGAGTCAAGCGCTTAGCGCTCGAGCCAACACTGTCGGTAGATTACTGTGAAAGTGTTTGAAGCCATTGCACCCTGACATAAATTCTTCAACAAACAATGACAACTCTTGGCTTCCTAATTTCACATCAGCAACGTTTTTCTTACTAGTTCCTCGCAAGAAGTGCTTTACGTGTCGTCAAATAGTTTATTATCACATTTTCAACTGTCTCTCTAATTAAATTAAAACAATTATGCTAGGAAGTAAAAGCACTATGCACAAATCATACTTATGATTCCTACTTCCAGGCATCGCTGCCATAATATTTTCCCAAGCTCTGCCTTCTACACAAGCTAATCTAATTTTCAGTTGGAAATTTTAAGAGCGTGAATGTCGAATTCACCCGTGACTGTGGTAAGTGGATTCTCTGTTCTGAAATAATCCGGCCAGCCCGATGGGTCGCATTCGATGGGTTCTCTTATTGGATCGGAGTCGCGCGGAGAGTTCTCATATTTCTGAGCGGAGTGCTCAGATCTGGAGTCAGATTCAGGGAAGCGCAGAACACTGAGCTCTAGCTAAACCGTGTGAACTAAATTGCTAAAATATTCTTTGTTTTGGATGATTTTAGATTGATTTGTATTTAAATTGGTTTTAGTTACATGTGCCCGGACGAAAATGTAATATTTTAAAAACGTTTGGATCCGTTAAAAAAACATTTAATAACAGTAAGCAGAGAATTGTTTTGGGTTGAGTATGCGAATAAATGAGTTCTAGAACATTGCATTTGAATATAAGATTATACATTAATACGTAAAGATTCATGCATGAGTAGTTACTACATAACCTACATAACTGAATAAGACCGTGCATAATTTATCCCAAGTAAATAAGTGCTCTACCGGAATAAAACCCAGTCTCGTTTCTCTGAATGAACTAAAAGTATTTCCTCTGCCACTTCCGAGTTCCCTGCTGTTGCTTTAAATCTGTGCCGCTCGTGTTTCAGCCTGCAGTGATTGACAGCCCGCGTACCTTATAATTTCCCACTTTGTTCCTCATTTAGTGTTTAGTTCGCACTGCTACGGCTGTGTAATCATTCTGCAGTCGGGACGCAGCGAGATTACAGGGAGACGCAATTCACAACAGAGAGAGCTAATGGAAACATGAATATCTACACAATTACGCGTTTCAATCGCACAACCTAGCACCTCTTTGTGCTTTCATCAAACTCGACAAGGAAAACTGTTGTATTTTATTTTAATTGCGTGTTTTATCTTGTTTTTTTATTTTCCATTTTATATACTCATTATACTTTTAAATATAATCAATCAATAACATTTTCACGTTCTCATTTTTACATTTTGACAAGCAATGGAGAATTTTTACCCATCAAACGTCAAAACCATTAAAAAATCCTTTTGATTTAGGCACCAAAGTTACATTGTTTTCAAGTAAATTATTTTCACATAAAAGAATACCAATAGATTTCAATATGTCAACCTATCCTAGCTTATTTACTATACTAGCTCCCTACGATTTAAATTAACTAACAAAAGGTCTGTAGAATTGAACAATACGTGATAATTCTAAGTGCACGTATTACCAACATTATAACATAAATCTTGTTCGTAATAAATGGTGGTACCTATAAAGCTCGTCCTGGGCAAACAGCAGGTGTGGGCCTCGCAGTGACCGACATATTGGCTCGCCAGCTTCCTAGTCCCTGCAGCCAGGTAGTCTTTTGTTGCAACCAATCTGAAAGAGTAAGAAGAGTAATTACGTCGTAATGAGCTCGCGGACGAGAATAGCGATTGTAAGTCATACTTTATGTACACTCTCTTGGTTTACCTCGCTTGGACTAAGTGTTCGGATGCCAAGAGTAACAACGCGCGTGTACTGTATGCTCTGTGACCGCACTTAGTCGACTATCTCATTATTATTGGATGAGCGAAGCGAAGACTTCAATTTCACCGACCCCCCAAAAAATTTAGCTCGGGTGTTTTTTTTGTTTTTTTTTGTTTTTTTGTTTTTTTTTTTTGTTTGTTTTTCTGTCTGTCTGTTCGCTCTCTACCAGGAAAACGGCATATGCGATCTGGATGAAAATTTGACAGGACCTTCGAAATCTCTGAACTTAGACTTGCCACGTTTTTGGGTACAATCGAAGAAATATTTCTCATGAATATCGTACTTTTACGATTTTTTTCGATTTTTTGGGCGATATTTTCGTGCCATTTGGGCCGATTCTGACCAAACGGGTGGGGCTACAACGTTCATATTATACATGGACATTAAGGTTATGGTGATTTAGTACATTTTGAAAGAAAAAGTTGAAAAAGTTATCCAGAATCTATAGAAATAAAGCTTTTAATATAAGATTTTTGGTTTTTGTACGATATTTTCGTGCCATTTGGGCCAATTCTGACCAAACAGGTGGGGCTTCAACGTTCATATTATACATGGACATTAAGGTTATGGTGATGTAGTACCTTTGAAAGAAAAAGTTGAAAAAGTTAGCCAGAATCCATAGAAATAAAGCTTTTAATATAAGTTTTTTACGGTAAATAATACCAATTGACAAGAAACAAAAGAAACTTGACAACATTCACCTACAATGCGTAGGCAGCAAAACAAAGCACTTGCAAAAGTAAAGATATCCCAAGCAAACTTTAAACTTTAAAAAGCTCATCCATCAACGCGGCGGGACTTTAGCGTTTTCCTAGTTATTATTATTATTACAGGGTAATTTAATATTGTTGATAGGTGTATTTTCATATTCCGTCGGGAACAACATGAAATCATCAATCAACTTAGATTCCTAGAAGAAGGCTCGATTTATATCAGACAACTATGAATAGAAACCATATGATTGCCACGAACTCTATTAACCCAGTACCAAGATTTCAACACATAATTAATTGGATGAGCGAAGCGAAGACTTCAATTTCACTGACCCCCCAAAAATTTAGCTCGGTTGTTTTTTGTTTGTTGTTTTTTTTTTTTTTTTTGTTTGTTTTTTTTTGTCTGTTTGTTCGCACGATTCCGGGCAAACGGCATATGCGATCTTGATGAAAATTGAAGGGGACCTTCGAAATCTCTGAACTTAGACGTGCCACGTTTTTGGGTACAATCGAAGAAATATTTCTCATGAATATCGCACTTTTACGATTTTTTTCGATTTTTAGTGCGATATTTTCGAGACATTTGGGCCGATTCTGACCAAACGGGTAGGGCTACAACGTTCATATTTCACATGGACATTAAGATAATGATGATGTGTTGCTTTCTGAAAGAAAAAGTTGAAAAAATTAGCCAGAATCTATAGAAATAAAGCTTTTAATATAAGTTTTTTGACTTTTTGTGCGATATTTTTGTGCCATTTGGGTCAATTCTGACCAAACGGGTGAGGCTACAACGTTCATATTTCACATGGACATTAAGGTAATGGTGATGTATTGCTTTCTGAAAGAAAAAGTTGGAAAAGTTAGTCAGAATCTATAGAAATAAGGCTTTTAATATAAGTTTTTTATTTTTAGTGTGATATTTTCGTGCCATTTGGGCCAATTCTGACCAAACGGGTGGGGCTACAACGTTCATATTATACATGGACATTAAGGTTGTGGTGATTTAGTACCTTCTGAAAGAAAAAGTTGGTAAAGTTAGCCAGAATCCATAGAAATAAGGCTTTTAATATAAGGTTTTTACGGTAAATAATAACAAATAGACAAGAGACAATAGAAACTTGACAACAATCACCTACAATGCGTAGGCAGCAAAACAAAGCATTTGCAAAAGTAAAGATATCCCACGGAAACTAAAAACTTTAAAGAAAGCTCATCCATCAACGCGGCGGGACTTTAGCTTTTTCCTAATAAACTTTCGCAATCTTGCACAATACTTTTAGTGATTCAAATGAGCATTAACTTAATTAGTTTGGATTTTTTGGGTTTACAATACAATACACATTTATTTGTGTTGGGCCAAGGTAAGACTTCTTAAAATTGGATGAGCGAAGCGAAGACTTCAATTTCACTGACTCCCCAAAAAATTTAGCTCGGGTGTTTTTTTTTTGTTTTTTTTTGTCTGTTTGTTCGCTCTCTACCGGGCAAACGGCATATGCGATCTTGATGAAAATTTGACAGGACCTTCGAAATCTCTGAACTTAGACTTGCCACGTTTTTGGGTACAATCGAAGAAATATTTCTCATGAATATCGTACTTTTACGATTTTTTTCGATTTTTGTGCGATATTTTCGTGCCATTTGGGCCAATTCTGACCAAACGGGTGGGGCTACAACGTTCATATTATACATGGACATTAAGGTTGTTGTGATGTAGTACATTTTGAAAGAAAAAGTTGAAAAAGTTAGCCAGAAATTACAGAAATAAAGCTTTTAATATAAGTTTTTTGATTTTTTGTGCGATATTTTCGTGCCATTTGGGCCAATTCTGACCAAACGGGTGGGGCTACAACGTTCATATTATATAGTATTATTATATAGTATATATATAGTACCTTTTGAAAGAAAATGTTGAAAAAGTTAGCCAGAATCCATAGAAATAAAGCTTTTAATATAAGCTTTTTTACGATAAATAAAACTAATGGACAAGAAACAATAGAAACTTGACAACAAACCCCTACAATGCGTAGGCAACGAAACAAAGCACTTGCAAAAGTAAAGATATCCCACGCAAACTAAAATTTTAAAAAGCTCATCCATCAACGCGGCGGGACTTGAGCATTTTCCAAGTAATCAGTCACCTTCAAAGTAACAATTTTAATAGCTCAAATTACTATATAAGTAACGATGATTATTCAATCACAACAATTCAATCCACCGCTTCTAGGTAATGACACAGAGAGTATAGAATATGTATTAACGTTTATGACAAGACACACCCAACTACCGGGATGTCCCACGAAGTGACGGGTTCAAACCATGGAGATACCATACTGTTACTAATAGTATCTCTATGGTTCAAACCATGGAGATACCATACTGTTACTAATGGTATCTCTATAGTTCAAATCATGGAGATACCATACTGTACTAATGGTATCTCTATGGTTCAAACTGTGTTGGAGTCTGAACCATCCACGCAGAGTTCAAAGAAGATAAACCCGACATCTACGACGAGGCTTCTCAATGTACGAGGCTTGGTACACGCCCAAACAGTCTGTCTGTCTAACTTTTAAAGTAGTGGTTTCACTTTATTTAACCAATTACTATTTGTACAATACATTTCACAATATGGCCTATTTAGTTGTATATTCAATTCCATGTATGGTACATAATACAATTTACTATCACAATCACATAAATGTATATAATGCAATTCACTAAAAACATTACATAGGTACCTTATAACTTCACATAAGTATTAATTGTCATTACTTCAATCATTGACGTTGTACTATATTTATCTTAGAATTAGCCCCTATAAAAATACATTTGCTATAAATTCACATTAGTATAGTATCATGGTGTTATATTTTCCTTTTTATATTTTAATTATTGGGTATTGGTGTTCTATAGTATAATTGCAGTGAGTAAACAGTTCTCATATTCCACTAGACTATAAAATATGCATATGCCATCTTCAGTACACTTTCCTTGGGTTACCTACACCCCGAAGCTTAGCCCGGAACGAAAGGTCACCACGGAAAGTGCATCCACAAACAGTGTTTCAGATAAAAACTAATGACGCCAATCTGTTAATTAACTGTACTATAAGTTATTGACACATTGTTAATTAGTATCAAGCCTGGAAACTACCACGGGTAAACTGGGTTAATATAATAATAAGCAGAGTGTTTTAATTAAGCTATATGAAAGGGCGACATGTACATACACAATCACAAAGTCGCATGTTACAATTAACTAATTAATCACATAATGTTTAACGCATGTAACTCGATATCACTGCGTTCAATAATGTTATTGACTCTGTGTGAGCTAGGAGAGTATCACGTGTATGATGTTCAATTCAGAGTTAATTCAAACACACATAACAAAAACTTGTAGAAATACAGCCAAACCTTACACACTCAAAAGGAATGAGATCTAAAAAAAGGGCCAAGCTCATCTACCCTTCCACATTTGCGCATTCTTAATTCATAAACGTACAGTGTCCCATAACAGCATCCTCGAAAAGCTTGGCAAAATAGAATTTGCGATTATTAATTTAACGTAGTAGTTTATCCAAGTTCTTTTTTTGTAATTAATTTAAACGTAAACATGCAAATTCTATTTTGCCAAGCTTTTCGAGGATGCTGTTATGGGACACTGTACGTTTATGAATTAAGAATGCGCAAATGTGGAAGGGTAGATGAGCTTGGCCCTTTTTTTAGATCTCATTCCTTTTGAGTGTGTAAGGTTTGGCTGTATTTCTACAAGTTTTTGTTATGTGTGTGATCTTATTACTTTTTCAAGTTCCATTACAAAATTATTTGTTAAAATATAATATTTTTATCAAAGTTGATTTAATTTTTATGGTATTAGCAATAACAATAGGATGTAAAATATCTAGGCCCGGATTCATGTACATCCTGGGTATAGGTGGTATAACCATGGTATAACGACGGTATAAGGACTGGTTAAGTCTAGGCAACTCACATCCTATTAAAACTTTCCCATGTAACAACAAACGCACAACTAATGTAATTTTACACCTATTTCACTGCACCCACACGAGGGAAGCGATATATCTAGACGGCCTTGACCCACAGCCATGTAAATCATCAGATAATCAGAAGAATATTGAAAATTTTCACCATCTTTTGTTTTACATTTTTATTAAAAGTGACAGGAGATTGCGTGAGGTTATTAAAAGTAAAGAAAAAGCTTATTATTGCCGTAAATTTTGGAATAGCCTAGGACTATCATACCATTGTTTATCTGCATTAGGCTTGTAGTAATCAAAACTAGTTATTTGTGCGGGAAGTGTGTCAAAACAAGGAAGTGCTGGCCTAGGGTTGGCTAAGAAAGGCCTAGGGCTTGTCAACATGTAGTGTAAGTATTTATTTATCTAGTCCTATAGCCTAATGGAACTTTAGACCTACACTGTTGTATTATAAATAATTTTCTACATCTGGGCCTAGGCCAGGGACGGTTTCTGATTTGTTTTATGAGAGTATAATGACACCTTTTCTCGTTCCACACAAAGAAGAAAAATTTTAAATGTCCACCATTTGTTTACGTATCGCACTTTCCCGCCTAACTCTGCTTATACCGTCAACAAGTGTCAAGTAACTATGGTTACTTGTTGATTATATGCCAAGTGTTTAAGGCTTATTTTAAAACCTTTATTTGGAAGCCTTCCAACAAACTTTTTCAACTTTTTTTTTCAAAAGAGACTATCATTCTATAACCTTAATGTCCATGTAAAATATGAACATTGTAGCCCCACCCGTCTGGTCAGAATCGCGGGCCGACGTATTAGATGTGAGCAGTAGTAGCAGTAGTAGCAGTAGTAGGAGTAGCTAACATCCTTAAAGTGATTTTGAGCATGTTTCAAGCCATTTTTTCACCAAGAAGGAATGGTCGTACCCCAATAAAATTTGGCATGTGTTGTCAGGTACCTAAATCCCCTCGATTGTGATAGTTTTCAAGTTCACATCACGTTACATGACGGCTGGGTAACACCTCGAAATCACCCCAACTCTGCTTGGTGTATAAGGTGCTTGAGTGTGTAGCGCACCGCGGCTTGGCTGCGGCGCCCTAACGGGCACCTAGATTTAATTATGTTTAACAAATAATGCAGCTATTTTATTTTATTTTCAAATTAAGTCTTGTAACTAAGCTAACTCAACACATCAAGATTCTTCTGCGGACCCGGCACCTCCACCAACGAAGCTATTGATTCAGCTAATTAGCTGAAGTAGGGAGCACTCAGCAAGCAGACTTACTTAAAGATTTCTGCAGTATATAATTAGCACTTCTGTCACACTTTAGATAATATTCGTATTTTGAAGATATGAAATACTCTCTTTTAACAATTAATTGAACTTAACACTACTCTTAGGTAGGAAAATAAGTTTTACTATGAAGCAATATTTCGAAAAGTGAAATTTTTCAAAATATTGCTACGTAATAAAACTTTTTCTAACCTAAGAGCAGTGTTAGCTCAATTAATTATTTTTCACATTTACCTGTTCCACTAAAATTTCTTTTAAAATATGAAATACACACAGGTATTTAACACATTTCTTAACAATAACTTGTAATAATCTTCACGTGCTGTTTATGTAAGCTTTCTTTATTCCTTGTGGGAAGTTTTGTTTTAACTGAGCCATGAAAGCTCTTTACTATAATTCTATAATAAATAGAAAATAAAGAATTGCAAAAACCGACAGTAAACTAAAAAAAAGAGCAGGTGAGTGTTTTGAGTGCGAACAAACAGATTTCTTCATGGATTAACCTTCACTAATGAAGGTAGAGAGGTTCGGTGATCGTAGAATGTGTTAGAGTTGATTGAGGGGGTTGAGTGATTGGTTCAACAAGAGCAGCATGGATCGTGAGAGTGATGTGATGTGATCACAAGAATCAGGTCGGAAGGTTGTTGACTGGTTAAGTGATAAAGTCGCAGAAATGTACTCGAGAAACTAATCTCAGATTGTGACTTGAAATATTGGAGTCACAAACTTTGACGAATACCAGATAACGAACAGAATATACCAATTTATATAATCTTTGTCTTCCAAAATTTAAAACAATCACAGTTTTACTGTTGTCCGCGTACCTCGTTTGCATTGTCAACATTCAACATGCAAATTAAATCAAATAAAAATTTAATTTAATCAAATCCAGCCCAACCGGGAGTTTAGCCCTGGTCCCACATTCCAGGCAACAACAATATCACCTACGCGACTGTTTCCTGAATAACCAAATCGAGACAATTAATATTCTCCAGATGATCACACAGAAATATCCTAAAATGTATCCGCAATTTTACATAATACAACATAAATTCAGGTCCAGTTGCCAAAACAGAATATGTTGTGTAATATTTATTTCAATTATTTTTTAATTTCAATACTTAAATAGGATATCCTAGAGAAATAAGACACTCGAATTAAATTCAAACATTGTATTCGAACCAAATGACATTCCTAACACGCGTCACCTGGTGCCAATGTCAAGGATGCGCGGAGATTTCACGCAACGTTACTCAACAACACAGCATCAACACGGAGGTTAGAATAATTCTAAAAATAAACATCTACTTCAATTGAAATTCCGTGTTCGCGTGAGGCACTTGGAGTTTCGTCGTCACATTGTTGTAGTGTATTCGTTTGTCGGATAGTTGATGCAGATGGACCGTTTGAAGAAATAGCGGACAATCGAGAAAACCACAATATACACTACTAGAAATACGCGGATAAAGCATTTTGTGATATAGATAATATACTATTCAAGTACATTGAAAACGCTACACAGTAATATATTTTGTACCAAAATTTGTTTTTTTACATGTATATTTCAATTTATTTATTTATTGGTTCACTCAAAAACAGCATTGCACCATTTTACTTTAAGGTACTAGGAGAATAAATTTTAAATCATATAAAAACATAAAACGTAAATATTATAATGACAATGTACAATGAATTACTTATATGATGATGAATTGATGATTTATAAAGTACTGACATGTATAAAAAAGAACAAAAATTTATAAAACAATACAGAATAAATTTATTTTAAAAAGCGAAACTATCTGAGTAATGAGCCGAATTGATGATAAAAGAAGCAAAATTTTCAATTTATTTTGGGTTTTAATAGTGGAAAGTAACCCCATCCATTTGAAGGAGACTTAGAAAGTGGTGGAACAGAACTTTTATGTCAGGCAGACGAACGAAAAGGAATTTACTAAAGCGCTTAACCCAGAAAAACGTAGGAAACCCTTCCTTCAGAGCCGGCCAATAACTGAACCGACGACCTCTGAAATAGAGTTTAGCGTGCTAAGTATGAGTTATCTAGAAACTATGAGGTATCCACTATGTAGTTTGCAGCAACAAACGGGAAGTAGATAGAATAAACAGCTCTGGTTTATCCATGTTTTGGTTTATTTGGATTAAGGACGCGTCAACCGTTAGGTCATAATGCACCACTCTAGCCTAAGGGGGTTGGGGGAGGAGGGGCCCATGCTGGTCAGAACCAGCCACGGGTAAGGGGTGGAAGGGAGGTTTCTCACGTCGCGGTCGTCATCGTCTTTGTCATCGTTCGTTGTGTCATTGTCATCGTCGCCGGGGGGTCGTCAAGGGAAAGGGGCAAGGTCCCCGACGACGATTGCCAGAGCTCGCCTCTAGTTTGGGGAGTAAGATACTCCGGTCTTACTAGCTGATGATTGCGAGGTGGACTTTTTCTCTTGAATCGCCTTTTACGATTAGCAGAGCCATGCTCTGGGCCAATTCTACCCCGTTTAGCGTGCTTAGTATGAAATATCTCGAAACTATAAGAGATATCCACTATGAAGTTTGCAGCAACAAACGGGAAGTAGATATTATAAACAGCTCTGGATTATTCATGCGTTTCGGACCCGGCACCTCCACCAAACACCAGGGACGTTGAAACTGTTTCCTACCGACGTTGCCAGACTCGGCGTTTCTTCCTCCCAATAACATAATCATTATTTATTTATTATCAATGAATTTGTTATACGTAACCAAACTGCCCAAGGTATTTTGAAACATATTTCAATATCGGACGGAGCAAGAAGATTGGAGTGATACGCGATTAAAAGGGAGTGTAATATTTATATGAATAATATAACAATTCGTACTCCCGAATGTACGGTATAGGTGAAAAAAGTCGGCAATTTCTTTCTCAGTAGCAAAACCGTTCACATTTCTACCCTCCTACGCATATTAGATACAACTCTGGCAGAAACCGTATTCTCGTGATGATACATGCTCCGTGGGCTAAAGTGCAACGCATATTTTCATTGGCTCTACTTCTTTACTAAGTCTAAGCATTCAATTCGCCATGTATTCTCCGTGGTAGTGGTCTCCCTAAGGCGCCCTAACTCACCTTAAGCCTGCTGGTAGTTAGGTTAGGTGGGCCGGGACGGGGCGCAGGCTGGCTGCAGGAATGTGCGGTTAATTTGTTCAGCTGTGGCGAGTACGGCTTGCGACACACGCTGGCCTGGCCGCCAGCCAGGGCTGCAGCACTATAGCCGCTTACATTCAATTAGCTAGTACGTGAAGATAGGTTTGTGAATAGATGCTACAAAGCGCTATTTTTCACTTAAAACTATTGTTTTCAGTCCCATTTTATTTCATTTTACATATAGTATCTATAATTTGTTTCTACACATTTTTATTCAGTTGATATTAATTTAAACTTGATGACATAATTTCGAAATAAAAATATGAAAAAACTTCATATAAACAAATTTTAAAAAAGTGGTCTGGAAATTGATGCTACAAAACGCTATAAAATGACTCTTGAAAATGCTATATAAACGCACCTCTAATAATGACGTTACTGATCATCGCACTTATTTTAAACATCAAATTTTATTCTAATTTAACTGATTAACACGGGTATAACAATGTAGTAACGTTGGGTACGAAAGATAATTAACTAGATGCACGGATCACTCCAGTATAAAGTGAATATAAAATAATAAAATGCTATTGCCGATTAACTCTATACATTTCATGTTCTCTTGTTGTCTTTTGTTGTATGTTTATTTGTAACTCTGTAATCACCGTGTCAGGCTACAAAGGGCCACACGTGACCTGCATTAGCCCTTGGGCAGGTGAAACTCATTAACCCTTTATAGGGTATTGGCATAATAGTTTACCACCATTATTCAAAATCTACACAATTAAATCTGCCAGTTTATCATACTTTTAACCCGAGTAAAAAGCTGCTTTGTTCGGAATTGGTAGAATTTTTCCTTGTTAAATTGTAATGATTAGAAGAATTGTGTATAAAAACACTGGTGTTCACGGATATTTTGTTTGACTGTAGAACATTCAATTTGATCATGTAAAAAAAAATAAACAATTTCAAATTTCAAAAAAAATATTTTTGAAACTCAAATCATTTTCTTTTTCAACTTTGATTCAATTTGTAATCCAAATCATCATTTTATTCCTAAAAAATCAAGGAAAAAATCTTTAAAAAATCTAAAATTCCTTTGAAAAAGCACGAATTTCACATTGTTAAGGTACAAAGCAAAGTTTTGGGTTCCAGTCTTGCCCTATAACGGGTTAAATATGAAATATGTTGCATACCCCACACCACACCCCTAAGCAACGGAATCATCGCCATTGGTATCGTTGGCCTAGTCTAAGGTGGGTTATTTTTCATTGTATTACGTCTATAACTTTTCTACACAATTACAATAAACTGATTCTAAATGAATATGTTTTCACTGGATGTAAAATAAGTATTATAAGAGTGACTTTTAATGAAACTTTACTTTAGAAACTGGGTTATGATAATTTGTACGCTTATTTGTATCACTTGTTTAGGTGATATACTTGTCCGTAATTGAAGTTCGCCATTTGTTGTTTTGAAGATTATGAAACTGACAACAAAATAAATAATTCCCTTAATAATTACTTGTTGTATTGGATTCATATTATGACGAAACATATGATTTAAGTACTATGGTCAATGACAACAATGAATAATTGATTATAATTGCGCCAATTTTGTTTGAGGGTGAAATACAATACATCAAGTTTTTTTTGTAGATTCGTTGAAGAACAGCCCAGTAGCAATATAATTAATGGTAAATACAAAATATGTTGCTAAATAAATAACAGCTTACACGGCCATCTATCTCTCAACGCCAGCCAAGAATAAAAAACAAATTCATTATTGTCGTACGATTGTGTGGTATTCTACCCGGTAGTGAGACAGTAAGGGGACGGGCTAGTAGTAAGATGTTTAATTATAAATGAAAGATAGGTGTGGCTGCTCGTTCATCATTCGTCCACTAGGAGCGCAGAAGACCGCGGCCATAGGAATGCTGGAACACTGAACTGAGTAGCGCACAAGACTGGAAGCACAACTCTAGCGGCGTTGCTGTGAAGCTCTGGGGGTTATACTACTACGACTCAAAGAAATGTGGATAGGGGAAAAGTGGGTAAATGTTGAGTACAAATGAGTTTTCTTATTTTTTATACAAAGGTCCGCTTCTTCACTTGAGGTTATTCATTCTTTGTGGGCACTGAATGAAAACTATATCGACAAGTGAACAAAGAACGACCCCCATTTATCTCTGGTTCTGTGATAGCGTTTATTTGCAAGTGTGATTAAAGAGGCTATTAACCCCAAAACATATTTTTTACCACACAATCTTTAGCATGATATAACACTTAAATGACCGTTTAAAACATTATATCTTTTCTGTGATTGTACATGAATTTGTTAGTTTTTTATCCTGAAATTTGCAAAAATAGGCGTTTTGACGCCTATTTTTAACCTGTTTTTTTTTTGTTCTGCATAGATACTAGATCATCGTACCAATCTTAAATGTCCCTTTACATCATCGTGTATAAAACTGTGAACAAATATACACTCAAACACGCATTCCGAAATCACAAGTAACAAAATTAGTAATGTATTGTTTTTAAACATGTTACCTGTGACTGGATTTAAATGATGTATGCGTGTACGACAAAGATTATTCTGTTAATATCTATCTAACAATGATCAAGAAGTGCAGACAAATAAATCAACCGCTTCCATCACAATATTAAGCTTTATACTCCAACACAGCTGGTGGGATGACTGAAAGTGTCGCTCACAAAGTTACAGCCCGGGCTGCAGAAGGGGGTGGCTTTTTAATCTCCCAGCATTCACACCACTTAATCACCATTAAACGGTTGCAAACACCGACAATAGCTGACCGCGGTTATCACTGCTAGCAGTGAAACTCAGCTTTGTCGTTGTATGACGAGAATGAGGGTAGCGCCGTTTAGATTTAACGCCCGAGGGCGAGGACATTCCAAGAGCCGGCATTGTCTCCTACTCCTAGAGTTTCTTTCAATGAGAGACGCGCCTAAGAATGAGGGGGTGGTGATTAGCATGAGATAGGGAGGAATGCGGCACCAGAGAGACTGAATGGGTTCGACGCCAGGGAGACACCAAGGAGTCAAGGTCGACAGACTGGACGCCAAGGATAGAGTCTCATGTTCAATGAGATGATGTTGCGACATCGCAACGGACACTGTTGCTCGAGCGCTAAGTGCTTGATTATGATTCCTAGTTCGAGTCCCGTCGTGACCGACAATCCTGACTGTAGGTTTTCTCCAAGGTTTTCCTCGGTCTTAAATGAGAATTGGCAAGGGATTAAGCTATCTTAAACAGCCCCCGGACAACCCTTTACAATTGTCCTATCCGCAACATACCTAGTTCACCTAAACGGGGATTAATACATTGAACCCTAAAACAGGTTTTCTTTGGTGAAAATCAAAACTCCTTATCAACCAATTTACCTTCTATAAATACTTCAATATTAGTTCAACTTTCAAGCTTAGGAAATGTCATTTACGACTCAAAGACTCCGGCATTCTTGACTGAAGTTTTATTACATAATTATAGATTTTATTTATTTATTAATTTAATTTATTTAACGTCCATACTATGAGATAAGGTTCTAAACTACAACATTTAGACTTATCTACATGGTATCTCCACTTATTCACTCAACCTTAACATACTATATTCCCAAGAATTCGCCAAGTTGAATAATGAGCTATGAACGGAGATTGTTTCTATCATTATATTACCTTCGCAAGAAGTAAATAACGCTTTTGGAATAAACAAAGATTTTCATTTTTAAAAGTCCCTTCTAGTCGTGTTATTGAGTCCCATGGCGGCCCCACCCCTAGAGTCAGCTCACTGCAAGGCCGCAAAGTGCACGCGAGATTAGCCAGGGAGGATTTACAACATTTCACCTGGGCCACCGCAAACAATAATTAGCCTCGCAATGAAAGCCGGGACAGATTTACGACCACGTGATTAAAAAAGATTGATCAAAGAGGGCGAAGGTTTGTTCAATAATAAAATACCTGGGTTTTATCATTAATTTCGTCCACCTTTCATGACGTTTTCAATTTGTCATAGGATGTAATAAAAAATGTGACAAATCGAAAAACACTCGAAACGAGTACAAGGGTTTATTTATCATTTTCATTAGTCGGGAAACACTCCCATAGGTGTAATTGATTACATGGAAACTAATCCAAAAATCAAAACAATCCATCTCAGCCGGGTATCGAATCCGCGTCTTCCAATTGCCTGTTGGGTGCTTTACCCCTAAACTACCAAGACAATATTCAAATCTATAATGTTTCAAAAATTATGTTGTTATGAGGCTAACCGTCTCGGTAGCCCGACCGGCAATTGGGAGACCCAAGCTCGACAACGGGCAGAAATGGATTTTTAAATTTTTAATTCGTTTACATATAATCAATAACACCTGTGGGAGTGTTTCCTGATTAATGATATTGATAAATAAACTCTTGTATTATAGTTGTTAGTTATTTTTGATTTATCAATTTTTTTATTTCATCCTATGACGAATTGAAAAAAAAGGGTTATTGTGTAACTGATATGTGGCTTTTGGAAAAGTACGAGGGAGGAGTTAATTTGAGGAGTACTTTCTGTACTAACTTTAACTATATTTACGACATCTACAGAGATAGTTCAGTGTTAGCGTACGAGGCTCTAACATGCTGGTCGCCAGTTCACAAGGTGAGAACAAATATGTTTTAGGGATGCAAAGTGAAGAGTGAGTACACATAGTTTACCCCAATGTGAAACTAGGTGAATAGTGTGTTGGGGTAATTGAGAAAGGAATGCCTAAGGGCTGTTTAAGAGGACTCATTGATACCTAGGTAGAAACTTTTTGTCAGGATTGCAGGCGGGATTCGAGACTGCGACCTCCAAAATAACAGTCTGAAGCATTACGTATACAAGGAGGGTAATGCAAAAAGGAAAAGGCTGGACAGAGGAGATGGTAAAGGGAAGGCTAGTCAGAACGTACGAGAGCGTAACAGGGATGATCAAGGAATTGGGATGGGAAAATCTGGAGGATAGGAGGAAAAATGACAGACTAGGTAAAATGTACAGAGTAACCAGAAATCATGAAGGATGGAAGGAACTTAACAGTTTTGCAAGAGGAGCAAACTACTTGGCAAGGGGAGATCATGATTGGAAACTTGAAAGAGGAAGCTGTAGGACGGACGTGGGAAAGTTCTCGTTCATAGCCAGAACAACGGTCGAATGGAACAAACTAGCAAAATAGACAGTGAATGCTGAAAATATAAAGCTATTCAGAAGCAAACTGAAATAAGTGGATATGGGTGCCAATAAGTAACAATATTTGCATAAATATAACCAAAAGAATGGAAGGTAACCAAAAGGAAGGAGGGGAAAAACTAGTAACCAGGAAGAATAAAAGAAGAAATCGTGAGGGAAATTAATGAAGAAAAACCTGCCACCGACAAATTTTCACTAGCAGGGGAAGAAAGAAATACAAAATACCATTACGTATGAGCTAAGTCTGTCGTTTAATTAATTAATTTAACGTCTATCCTATTCAGTTAAAATACTTATTTACAAACGAGGACAACTAAATAAATCTAATACATAGACCCAGACACAACAATGAACTATAGTTTAGTATAATAAAGCAAATGCTGTGATTGATTATGATAAAATATTACGTTTGTGATAATGAATGATGAGCAATATACCATTTTCACACTATAATCGTTAATAATAACACGACCATATGAGTATTCAATTATATTTATTACCGATAACAAAATGTATTAACAAATTAATAAACATTATCGTCTAAACTCTAAAGAAATAATATTTAAATCATCAAATAATCTAATACCATACGGATTATTAAAATAATTTACATTTGACTACTTTGGCAAACTAAGCACAATTATTGTTAACTGATATTATCGCGATACATGTGGCTACTGCCTGGTCTCTGTACAATACTAACATCTCGTCTTTTTTGTCCTGGTAGAATTATACAAACCGTCTCAAAGACGAACAATTATTATACACACATGAACAACAGCGAACGTGCCGTTCAAGTTTTCACACAACATGAAAACATGTTTTGATCACGTTGAGTAGCAAACACGGTAATTAAATGTGTTGATTGTGAGTTATTCAGCCACTGACAAAAAATAACTGAGATTATATTTTAAGAATTTCTAGAATTCAAATCTGTTACGTTGAATAACAAAATGTAGCTTACATTACGAAAATACGGAAACGTGCAAAATGGTGTTTTCTCTCTCTTGTTACTGCATTAGAATAATTGAACTCTTTGGCATCATGCCTTCTCGTTTTAATGAACTGCGTATGTAGAAAGATTTTACCTTTCACCATCCACCTTTCTTCAACAATTTTAATGAACAACATTGCAGTCAAAGAGAGACATAAAATAATAAAATAAAAAAAAACACTTTTCTACTTCTGCTGCGACAGGAATACATCACCTTTACACAAAACTTCAACGTTTTACCGGTGAAACAACGCAATGCGTGAAACATGCGTTAAGAATAATACGATTCGAGTCAAAATACCGACCTTTTTTTCTTTCGGAAGAATTTCAAAGAAAAAATCTCCATCTTTGATATCTTTTGATCTTTCCATTAATTAATTATCCCACTTGCTATCTTTCCATCATCGGCAAGTGTTTAACGTTTCTTTGAGCCTTTGTTAGCTTCTAGCTGTAAGGTAGCACTGCTGCCTTGCGCTTACCCTATTCATCATATTCCCATGTAATTTGCAGTAACAGAAGAGGATTAACTCAATTATAAGGGTAGGGTTTCACTCCCTCCCCTTCCCCGCCCCTCTCTGTCACAGTAGCTCTCACCCTTTTAATTAGTCCACGCACATGAACTGTAATTATTGCAAACGCAGTATCAGGCAGGTAGCGTTCCCATATACAAGCATTCATTTGCCTTTTTGTGTGGCTTTGTTTTCGGTTACAATAAAAATACACAGACTATTTGTCTCCAACAATTTATCTACCCTTTGTTTGTAACAGGACTAGCCACAATAAAAACTCGTTAGAATATTATTGTTTTTGCTCTGTGGATAAACGCGCTCAGTAAATTAATTCTTTACACATTGGGGCGAGGGTGTTTTAGAGGTGGCTGCTACTCGGGTTAAGTAGCACAGAGTAAAACAATAGGAGAGAGAAGGGTATAAGTCAATGTTTTCAAAGAGAACTGCGTTACACAATGAAATAAGAGCGTGGGATACAGATTGCGATCAAGCTGTCAATGAAGCACGGATAATGTGTCACATGTCACAAGATTTACAAGTGTCTGCGTATAACTCGTGCGAAGGAGTTTACAAGTTTGGCTCAACGCTTACGTGCAATATTAGTCCTCTATGAACTTCACTTTTCCGTCCGTCCGTCTGTGTGTCGCGTCGCACGATAAAACCGAACACTACGTCCGATTGACACGCGTTATTTGCTGACACTGCTCTTCAACAAAAATAACATAGAATAATTTGGTGACCCTGGGGATTAGAGGCCCTAACCCCCAGAAAGTTCGAATAAAAAAGTTCAAATAATTTGTAATTTGTTTATAGAGAGGAATCCAATTAAACACATGTATCCAACTCATTATACAACAAACAAAACAAAATACATTTAAATTATTAACTAATTAGGTCTACAGTTGCTATAAACATAGTTGTGTAAAATAATGGCTGGATTCTCGTTGACTAACAGAGTTGTCTTCTTATGCGTATCAAATGTTTATAATTCTGATTCTGTTCAACAATTTGAAAATGAATAATAACCAAGTTACACTATATTATAAGCATATACAGCAAGATTAAAGTTTATATATTGATATTCCTCTTATGACGCACCAACAATACGATGTTTCTGTTAGCAAGAGAATTATAAGCTAAGTTTTCAAACCATTTTTTTCAAACAATTTTTGTATGGTGTGTGTTAGTTGATAGGAAGGTGAAGATTTTAAATTCGCTTTAGCCGTTTTTATAATTTCTAAAATACACTTACATGTCACGTTTTGTTAAAAAAAAGTTCTTGAAAACGTGTGGTAGGGCAATATATAGATATTGTATTTAATTATAAAATTGTAATAAAAAGTTGATTATCGTCGACATTTTGAGTTTTGACCGTCGCCAGTAAATCGTGCTAACTATTTGTCAGTGACCTTCCGACATCAAATCACGTCGTTGCCCTTCAATCTCCCGAGGGGTGTCCGGTGGCCTGACATTTGGGTGCAGAATGTCAAGATCGCTACGTGTTTATGGGTAAAGGACACTTGAATGTCAACAAGACATTGATTGCTAGGGTGTCTGCATGGTGCTTTGTCTCCATTTGATTATTGCGACGGGAACTTCTCAAAAGAAAATCTAAATGACGCATGAAATAATACCCCGTCACTAAAATACAACGAGTATGCTTCGCGTAAAGGAATTTAAAAAATACTATTTAAACTTCCATCATAATTTACATGCAAGCTTCATCATACTATTTCGTCATTTTCACCAGTTGTTGTCACTCTTACATTTGTCCATAATATTGGTAATGTACCAAATCTCAGACTATTCATTATGCGTTCTTATAACACATTTTTTTTTATCCTTTTCGCCTTTTTTTATTACAACAGCATTCTTTTCAATTCTCACTGACCTGTCATTTTTTGAAAATACACAATCTCATCTTCTCATAATAAACACTGCATGACTTTATAAATTAATTTTCAGTATTTGGGGAATTGGTGCTACTTGTATTTATCGTTTTGAATGAATTTAAAACTGTTATTTAAATTGATTTAATTTCTATTTGAACGGTTCTTTTAATAGGAGATGGCATCGTTATATTATTTTGCATAATAAGATAATTTCTCTATGCTACATCCCTGCTTGCTTTGAGTCTGGCACGATCAGTGTACGTATACAGAATACACTCGTGAACATGTAAGGTTAGCAACCCACAGTTTGAGTATATACGGCGAATACCAAGGAAAGAGGAATCGCGCGCCCTAATGGTACGCGGACCTCTGGTTCCCCCCACGCAATACTGCGTCCGATCAGTGATAAAGGAACCACATTAAAAGTACGCGCAATTCATCCGGGCTCCGCTTCTAAGACAAAATCTAACCGAGCTTTCGATTGATTCTCAAACCTCCGCATTCATTCAGTCCAATAATTCTTACGGAAAAAACCCACCACATTCATTCTTTACAAAACGCTCAATTTGCGAAATGAAAATCGCTTCCCGCAAAGTTATCTTCTCTAGACGGACGGTCCCTGACAAGCAAGTTTTATTAAGATTGCCTCAGCGAGTGTTATCATTGAAGCGTTGTTTTTTTATTTCCTCTCTTTTCTTTATTCAGTTCTCGTGAAACATGATAATTTGGCCACTATGCGAGAGGTTAGCGTGAGGGTAACTTCTTTCTCAAAGTTCACTTAAAGTTAAAAGTTTTCCAAGCTTTTAGATGGATTCACTTCCCATGTAAAATTGTACAAGATTCAATTCTCTCTTCTATCTCATTTGAAAACTTTGCGACAGTATTATCTTTGGGAAAGTTAAGTTGTCGTGACAAGTTACTTTCTCGTAGCGATGAGTTTTGATGAACAAGTTTGTAAATCAATCATGCAGTGAAATTACCTCTGTTATTGCTAAAGTTGGCTATTTCAGGATTTACCTGTCGAGCTCTTATCCTCCTGCTTCACGCTCGTCGCTTCTGATCTTGTTCGAGATCAAAGTTTCCCAAGGAACTCGAGACGTAAGATACCCCTACTGCAGCAGGTGACAAATAACCGGGCTTTATGTGACTCAAAACTTATGATCTCTGTGCTAACTTTGATTTAATAATTTTAAGTAAAAATGTTTATTTTACAACTGATTTTCAAGGGATACATTATTACATAAAGTATTATTAAAATAAAAGTAGTATTTTTTTAGAGAAATCTTTTAAAATAGCTACATGGATATTGGATATACAATCAATATATTCTACAATTTGAAATATGGCCAGTATATGGAAATACTTAAGACTGCATCTGTCTTATGACGGTTAAAAATTACAATTCCATTTCGATACTGAAATTTAGCATAAATTAAAGAGCATAGTTACGACAACGAAACTCAGAAAAAATAAATTTACGAAAAGGAAACGCATACATGAAATAAAATTGATGAGAGTAACTCTAACTTGACATTCTATTACAATTTAATAATTTTTAACATAAAGTTATGTTGTAATAGAATTCTTATATTACTTTTCACTATGTAACATTTATTATTTGTCGTTAACATTTTATAGGTCGTATGTCCGATTATAAACTTTGTGCTTGGATCAATTTGAGAATGATGGAAACGGAACACACATCCGTCGAATCGCTAGCCAATTTTCTCCGCTAACCATAGAGAATTGCACTCGTACGTGCCCACAAACTCATGTTGTTCCTTGTTTCCATTCGTACAGTGTACATTGAAAACACGGCTAAACGCTGTTTGACCCAAGTAAACAAGCCACAATTTATTTGAGTCCCCTCGGACTGGCCTGTCTATTGGTCAGCGTGGTGTATTCGGCCTGCGTCTAGCCGGGGATCGTAGATGCAAGGCGAACTACGACGCCTGTGGGAAATACACGGAATCGATCAATCCCTTACTGAACCGAGAGAGGAAATCCTTTGTATCCTTGGTTGGTGAATTCACACCGGAGATGAAAGCCAAGTAGTGCGAGAAAGTCCCGACAAGTTGGGTCGCGTGCGTGCGTCAGTGAAGCCAATGCTCCGAGCAGGGAGATCCATTCACACATTCGTATATTTATTAATATTAAACAATACCCTGATAGGGGAAGCTAATTCGTAAAGTGTGGGACTCCGATACGGGAGGTCGCAAGTTCGATACCCACAACCGGCAATCCTGACTATAAACTTTCTTCAAGGAGAGCTGGAGAGCAAGTCCTCATATTATAAACATATCTTGGACATTCCCTACAGGCCTACACAGTTATCGTAAGCCATATGAACATACTCAATGATATGAAGTTAAACACATGAAGGTGGGCTCTGGAATGAAAATAAATTCCACCACTAATACCTGTATCTGAATTCCACTAACTACATTTTATTTATATCTGCAAGTCCTTGCAAGTCCTGCAAGACTAACTGACTGACTGACTGACTGAAGATTCCACACCAAAACTTTCCACATCCCAAATTATTTTCACCACCAATTCACCGCTTTTGAGCATAATAAAAACAAAAATTTGCTTTTATTTTCATCCCAAATACCTTCCTCTACTCATGAGCTACATTTGTCGGTTAAGTTCATGCGAATAACCAACAATTACATTGTTTTAGAAAAATTCTCACATTATACTTTTTCTTTCCATCATGTTATTTCGTCTTTTGTGTTTTCTAGGGTATAGTTAGAGTTATTGATCAGAGTATAAGGTTTTATAATATGCTGAATCGGTGAACATATATTTTGTATACGCTACAAAATGCTAATTTTACTAAAAATAATTTTTGACATACCCATTCAAAATTAGTTTAGCAATGTATTATAACGTTTTAAGTGGTTAAATTAAATTGAAATGTTCCTATACTTTATCATTTACCATTAAAAGCGCAAGAAACAACAAACATTTTTGGGTTTTGGTGAAAAGAAAAAAAAATACTATAAAATATAAATGCTAAATATTCTAAATTAAAGTGCTAAAAGTGTATTCTCTAGGTATCGTGTATAGCTTGGGTTATTGCATATGTGGTAGCATCCATGTGTGATACTTTCTGTCATGACTGTCATGACAGAATGCCATGTCACCTACATTTTAGTTCAAGTCTGGTGACTTTACTGCATTTCAGATATGACAAACATTCCATATATTTTACGAGCTTCTCTTCTTCCCTATGCTAACCTTGTTCAACGCTTGGTATCTGTGCGTATCCTTCCATCCGTCTCACACCTCACTCGCAAGAGTTTTTAATTAATGCGCGTTAGAAAATAAACCACACGAAAACATTATGCAAGGAACTACAATCAAATATTAAGCTTGGAAAAATACTAAACGTACTTTGATCTTTCTAAAAAATAACTGTACAGAATTACGAGTATTAAATGTGTTTGCATGGTTGGTGATGTGAAAAAAACATTTTATAAACGATTCGTGTTCATAGACTTAAATGTGAACATTTGTATTTGAATGAGGTCAAAATATGATATTTTAAATTTTTTACCTAAGCTTCGGTACATCCTAATGCATTTCACCGCTATATCTTGCGAGATGTATTTGCATGTCGCTGCAATTTAAATGCATCTACAGCGGTTGAGTCGAGCTCTGTCTGTGCATAGAATGAAGGATAATTGCAACCAGTGTGATAATATGCTAACGAGGGTGGCTTGGCTTCCGTGCAGTATCTGCGATGTAAAGGATGTCCCAGAGGATGAGTAGGAACGATTAAGGCGACGCTGGTGTAGAATGGTGCAGGGTGACAAACAGTTATCTCACGGAGCAAGATGGGGCACGTCGCGGTACACTACATACACAGTCAGCACCAGGTCTAGGCGAAGGCATTAAGGTTACCCGATTATGTTCGAGATGGGTATAGTCAATTCGCTCGCTGTCTAATCTGTTGTTTGTATAGTACTAGCAGTGACTGCAAAGATTAAAGTTCTATCCAGGGCATCGAACCAATATTATTTTCAACTCTGTTCGGTTTTCGGCCCGGGTGAATAATTTTGGCTAGACTTTCGGTTGGGTTCGAGACAAAAAATAACGATTTTTTCCGAACCGGTCTAAACCGGTTGAACGGTTTCGGACACAATATTTTTCTCCTTACAATTAATTTCTTTATTAGTTTCTTTGGATTAAGTCAACTTGTAACTATCAGAACAAGAATCAAGATTATACTAAGAAGTTACCTAAATAATAAAATAAGTATATTGTTAAGCTCCAACACTAAGTATTGGACAAGTAAAATCAGCAAGGTCAACTTAATTTTTTCTTTAGTAACTATTCAAATATTAGATAGTTGATTAACTAGTTGATTAGGACTAGGTGGTAAAATATGTACTTATCTTAAACAATTCACGCATGGTCAAGATAAATTTGTAATAGATCATGTAAAAATGTATTATATTATTATGTCATTATTTGTTTCGAAATAAAACCATGAACTATGAACAATTTAAATATTTCATTTCACCATTAGGTACAACTCATCTAACAGAAATGTATTGGAAAGATTGCAAATTAAAATACTACATTATTATGAGCGGTGTTATATTTTGAAAACAAGGTTGTAACGTTGTAAAACTTACAGGTATATATTATTGACAACAAAGTTAAAATGCATTTTTATATTATAAGCTTTTGTTTTTGACGGAACATGACGGAATCAAATATATTTTCATAAAACACCTACAGCACGTTTCGTGGCCACTGTGGGCCACATTGTCAAGGATACTGGTTAAAGGTGAATTTACATTAATTTACTAAATTATTCGGTCAACCGGATAAAGAAGTCATGAATATGGTTGACCGAGAAAGCTTCAAACCCACTACCTAAATACTGTTATTTATTGATAGCAATTGGCGTAAAATTTCCGCCGTCTGGGGTTCGAACCAGTTGCTTACTTAAATTGAAACCCTAAAATCAAAATTATATAATTTTGATTAGAAACTTAAGTTGTCAATCACTCTAAAAACATTTAGCTAGTAAGAAATGCTCTGATAGAATCATAGGTGGTCAAATATGACCTATCAGTTTATAATGCTTTTCTAGTATTAAATTTGTCTGGCATTTTGATGAAGTAAAACAATATAATTCAACAATAAAATGCTTTATTCCAACGCGTTCTTGTTTTGTATTTATTTCTACCCCCTAAGATACCTAGGTTGATTCCAGTGCCTCGTAAAATGTTATTTATTATCTGTCCCGTCGCCTAGACACCTCTGTACTCACACTGTACATTCATCTTATATTTAAAATATAACCATTTCTAGTAGTTGAAACTTATGCGCGAACGGCTGGGGATGAAACATAGGAACTCTCATGCAATGGCCCCTACTTTCATCCCAACAGTGATCCACTCAAGGACAGGACCATCTCTAATTTTGATTCGTTGTAGTGATTACGTATTTCAATTCTAGCTAAACAACTGTCACATTTGAACTTTTTTATATTTGTCCAAGGAAAGATGTCGAGTTGTTAATAGTTGTGTACTTTTTTCAAAATTGTCTCATTTGAATTTTGTAAAAACTGAAATTTAGTAGAAATTGGTTAAATTTACGCTTCTTTCCAAGATATATTTTGGCGTAAACAGACCTTATTGAACAAAAGTACAAACGGAGATTTATATTATATGCATCTTTATCTATCATCATTAACAATGTGAATCGAACAACGAATGATGTTTTGATTTAAGGAACAACACTGTAAAAATATTGTTTTAAACATAACGATGATCGTATTTATATTTTATAAGGTCAAATTACATAATTTCATGGAGGATTTATTTTCTTTCTTCTTTTCTTTATCATCTATTATATTCAGTTAAAAACTGATTTTCAAAGGAAAACAACTACATAAATCTAGTTACATAGATGCAGACACAACAATGAACTACAGTTAAGTAAATATTTGAAATATTACAACAATGCATTAAAACACAACCATTTTGGCGACAAATTCAAAAAGGGATATTAAATGCAATTAATTAATGAACCAGATAACAAAAAGGGGTTGAATTCTGATCCCATATGCTCTGAAGAGTGAACAGTTGACTTTAGGTAAGTTACATACAATAAATGTATTTGTTATTTATATAACTTTATGTGTAATAATTACACGCATGATAATTATTGGATCATAATCAACTTTAATCGCGTTCTCTTACACATTGGGAATGCGGTTTTCTTTGATTTCATTTCTGTTCTACAATGTGTTGTATGTAACACATTCATGTAAATTTAATGTTGAACAGAAAAATAAATAATAAGTAAAAATAAAATCTAATAGAATATTATCCTCTAGCATTACAGCAAGAAACAAATTTATTGTGCTTTTCCAACCCCTGTTTTTTTAACTCCACAATTTATCCTAAATGTATGTAAGATGGTGCATTAAAGCATTACCATTGCAAATGTTCGTTCGTTGGCGTTAATTCCAACGTAAAACTCGTCTTTTGGTATGATAAATACTGAGCGTTATGAACTAAACGGTTTGAAATGCTAAACGAAGGGAACACCTTTGAGCAAAACTTCCCCCTTAATTGTTTCATGGAAGTCATTGCTGGGGATATTAATATATACTTTCCTGGCGCATTCCTCAAGCACATATTATGTTTAATCCTTGAGATTGCACAACGCCCCCTAGGAGATGTAGATTGCCACTTAGGAATCGTGTGATGTAATATATTAGCTTCCTATGGAGGGCAAAGAATGCACCGTTGTCATGGGTAATTGTTTCATGGTGTAGTCGAGCATATAATGAGCACAGTTAACTGATTTAATTTTCAAATAAGCTTTATCTCTAATTTCGAATAATACAGCTGTAGTAACATGATGTGTGGCTTGTTGGTCTTGCGGTAAAAGGCTCTACTTCCAATGCAGAAGATTCAGGGTTCAATTCCAACTCTAGGGTGAAGTTTTTTTTTAACATTTTGTATCCATCAGTTCTAGGCTTAGGAATTTTTAAAGGACTGTGGAGCCGTCCTAGCAACAAGGCACATAATAAGTTATATGGTTATTCCGAATCAGCCTTGTTGATTCTGGCGTTGACTGTGAGTGGAGTCGTGTCCAGCTTGATTGATCGGTGTTCTCAAGATAAATATGCCGGTCTCTAGTTGGTCATTGCTCGCACGTCGATGGTGTCGGCGCCTACAGGGTTGGTCTGCTTTAAAAAAAATTTATGTCCCCGACTGAAAATCAGTTCTGTGACTGAGTGGGTTGACTATAAATACGAATTAATTAATTTATTTATTTATATATTTATTTATAAATATGGAGTGTGCAGATGCAATATAATAATGAAATTAAAGATATTTTATTATTTTTAGAAAGTAATCAATCTAGACTGCTCATCTTCACATTACACTTTCTTTTAAACGAAGACTAAAAGAGATTTTGTATGTTGTCTACCCAACAAGTTACATAAGAACAAATTTTTGTGTGAATTATCATCTAAATTCTAAATTACTGTGAACTTCTTAATATATTTTTAATGGTTTTGGTTCACATCAACGGATTTACGTCCCATCCGAAAGGACGGTGTAACCTTGACAGTCATATAGGTTCCTCCACTAAACCGGACTGCCGAGCAGACGTCGAGGAGAACGAAGCCGTTACACTAGCTCTCGAACCCCCATCTGCTCTAACCAGCGGTATACGTGAGTTTCAGGGCAGAGCGGTCACCCACTCTACCCCTGACCACGCCCGAAGGCTGCTTAACTTCGATGTTCGAGTGGAAACCGGTTAAACGGCCTCGGCTAAACTGCATAAAAATGTTCAAAACCCTATATTTGTAGATCATCATTACAACTAGGCTAGATAATGGGCGGTCATAGACAAATAGTGTCGGAGCGGCTTTACATTGTCTACCTGTGCTCATGGGTATTGAGCTGGAGAAGCCGCAGAACAAACTTGTATAACCTAGCTCGTGTGCTCCACATGGTAAACCAAACAGCGCTTTGTTTAGTGTTGTATCAAACAACGGTTGTTGGTCAATCAGTCAATCACACGACACGGAACACAGTATGACGTATGTTGAGTCTAGCGCGCTCGTATAACAATCAATCAGTGTAGACATCTAATTGCATTGTTTATAATATGGATTGCAACGACATTTTTTAAATGTTACGTAACTAATATTTAAAATGTACTTATCTTGTTCCTTATTTGTACCGGTATACGTAACCCAAGCGAACCCCGGCACTCCTGAGTTTTTAAAATATGTTTTTTAAGTGAGACTGATTAATTTTGATGTTGGACGCGTTCCTATTCTTGTTAAATTGTTTAAAACAAATTAAATGTTGCCTTTCTCATTTCAGATTTCCAACTTTTATCGTAAATCAGTTAGAAAATGAAGTCTTTTTTTGTAGGTATAGTTTCGACAGTTTCTAAGCCCTTTAAAAATGATTGTATTTATCATCAACGACAGGTTGCGTAACGTATCGTTTATCTGTGACTGAAATTGACTTAGAAAATTAAAAACCTGCCTCCTCTTAACGCGAATGCAAGGGATTGAGTCCTCTTAAGCAACCCTTGGACACCCAAATACCTTAAGAGGGCCATGCAGTTGACCCTATGAAGGTTTCATACAAGAAATTGAATGTTTTTGCGACTAAAATGAATACACTTGAAGAATATTTGAATGATATGTGTGTAATGAAATAGTTTAGCACCTTGCACTTCTGACGCCTGTGAAGCAGAGCTGACCTAGTTTGATGCCTCGCACAGACCAAAACGCCACTAAAGCCTAAATAACGTAATGTTCATATGAGGGGTTAATGCCCTAGATATTACCGTAATATTGTAAATAATTAAACACCTTGGGATGATAAATAAATAAATAACGGTTCTGGCGACCTATTTCTCCTAATTTAACCTCCGCGTTGATTTATCGCTCGAGTATCTAATGCTTTTCATTAGTTGTCTGAATGGACAGTGTTTGCTCGTTGCTGTTTTAATTAATATGGCCCCGTAACTCGTGACAATGTGCGGAGTGCGGAGTGTCCATTCCTGCGGTGCAACGCCGCACGAGCTCGATACTAAACGATCCGCACAGGTGACCAAGCAGAGAGAGGCAACATTTGTAATATGGCCCCGTAACTGTGACAAGTGGGAGTGCGGAGTGTCCATTCCGCGGTGCAACGCCGCACGAGCTCGATACTAAACGATCCGCACAGGTGACCAAGCAGAGAGGGCAACGATTTGTTGGTAGGGAAACAATACGAACTGGAGATTTTCATTTCTGGTCGCGGTACACACATAGCATACATATAACACACATATAACATACATATAATATACACATATACACACACATACACATAACATATACACACATACATAAAATATGTTTTCAACAGTTTCCTATACTAGGAAGCCTCGCAAACGCTTTTTCAGGCGCGTTGTTGGATGAGCGTAATTGGTGCATTGAGCTGCCATGTGTTTGGCAGATTTTCTGTTGTTGTGTAAAAAAATCATTACAATCGGATATAGCATGTGAAATTGCGATTTTCATGAGAAATAATTTTCGATTGCGCTCAAAAACGTGGCAGTTCTAAGTTCAGAGATTTCGAAGACCTCCAGAAAATTTCATCGCAATTGGAGTATCGGTTTAGCCGGAATCGTGTTAACAAACACACAAAAATACAAACAGAAAAAAAACATTCCGGATTTTTTTCTCCAGTGTAGAGGAATGGAATCTTTCGCTTCGCTCGGTACGCTCGCTACGCTCATCAAAACATGTTTTCTTATTGATACAATTGCCTGATAACATACACAATGTGCATATTCTGTGTGAGTGTCACGTTTACGATAAAAATCCGGACAAAACCTGGGATTAACATGGACTTTTTTTAATCATTTAATGTAAATCAATACAGAAAAAATCCATCTCAGCATGTTTTAGTTTCCCTAGTGGTAAGAGCAACCCCTTACATTTTAGGTGGACTAGCAGCTCAAAAAGTTTGAATATTTATGTACTCAGCTTCTCTACCATTAGCGTAGGCAAGAAGATGCGTGGACAATAACGGTAATTTTAGAGCCCTACTTCGGGTTCTATTGCGCTCGTGCTTGTTGTAAATAATTATCTGAGACATCATTAAGCTTAAGCTCGTCTCTTGGACCCCACTCAATGCAACCAGTGCAATACCCTGTGCAAATAACCTGCTGAGATCTCGAACCGATAGGTTAAACAGTTTGACCCTGCGAGAAGTCACAAGTATCAACACAAAACAAGCAAAAACAAAGACGACACCCAACCAATACTAGTCTGGAATTAGACGCTCCGTGAAGCGACGGTATCGTTATCGTTACGGGCCATGCGCGCCTCATCCTAGCTATCTATACAACCACGTGCGGGAGAGAGAGCATTGCCTATAATGCGCGGGTCACGTGAGCGATCCTATTGTCTGGGCGATTATCATATTATGCGCGGAGACTTGCGATGTTCACAGACGATAATACATCGAAACTATGTTCTTAGTACGTTCAACACATTTACAACTAGAATCTGTGCAGAGTGAGTCAAAACATAGATGTGACAAGAGTCTTTAAACTAGGGAGCGAAGCTACTTAATCAACTTAATGTAAAAAGAAATCGTGCAAATAAAATTAATAGTATATCGAACGTTTTGGTGGAGGTGCCGGGTACGGTAAAAATACACTCAATAAATGTCAATGTATTGTCAATCATAAAATAAAACAATAAACAATAAACAAAAATCATAGATCAAAATCAAGTATTGCACAAAGAGCTTTCATTTTCTTATTGACCCAAAATTTTCATATAATGGTTGTCCCGTCCCTCCAAAAAATAAATTATTTTATTTTATTCAAGATGGCTCTTTCATTCAACCAATTTTCAGCCATTTTCTTTTGACTTTCAAAAAATCGGTAAGAGTGCTACATAATAGACTTAACAAAGCCAGTTATTGTATTATATTGTAATTCTGTGATGAGACGGCGTGACCCACGCACAGACGGAAGAATACAACAGTGTTGTTTTAGGAGAGCTTGGATCCGAAAATCAAAGGTATGATATCTAAACATGGATAATGTAGACATAATGTTACAAATGTAATCCCAATAAAATATAAGTGAGAAACAGCAAGTCAACAGACACACGCGTCTCCTTCAGTCAGGCTTCCTGGAGGTCGGAATCAACCGGGTACCTCTCTCACTAAGTCGTGTTGTGTTGTCGCTGACCCATTCATTCGTCAAGATATCGATAATTTATAAAAAGTAGGCCTAATCGAACAGGAAACTTAATTTGACGTTGTCCAATAATATTGTGTGGCTCGTGGTCTGTGTGGCTCGTTGGTCTTTGTGTGGCTCGTTGGTCTTGTGGTTAGCCTATCTGCTTCCAATGCAGAAGGTCCAGGGTTCGATTCCCGCTAAAGTCAGAAGTTTTTTAACTACTGATTGGACTTCAGTCCATCAGTTCTTGTCTTAGGAGTTTGTAAACGGTGACTTTGGAGCGTCCTAGCAACGAAGCACATAATAAATTTCAGAGTTGTTCTGAATCGGCCTTGTTGATTCTGGCGTTGATTCACGGGTGTTCGCACTGTCCATACCACTGATTGCTATATTTTCCTATAAAAATATCGATCTTTGGTTGGTTATCGCTCACTCGTCGATTGCGTCGGGGCCTGCAGGGTTGGCTTGGTCGCTTTGATTTAAAGTCCCCCACTGAAAATAGTTAAATAACTGAGTGGGTAGACTCTAAATAAAAATTATTATTTATTTATTTATTTATAATATTATAAGTTTTATTCGCAAATCCCGAACATTTCTTGAGTTCTCCTTCAACATACACAATAAACAGAAACCTGTGACGAAATAGATATAAAATGAACATCTCGTCAAGTCTTCAAAAAGTCAAGAAAGCAGAAAAAGTTTCGTCTCCCTCATTCTTTTAACTCCCCATCCAGAAAATGAGTCGAGGGGAGGGAAAATAAAGATGTTCAGATATGTACCACTTACAGCCACACCCCTTGTCGTATCCCTGGGTTACGCTCTGGACAAGCTTATCTTATGTCAAGGAATACACTCTAAGAGGGGCGGTTGTGTTCTTTGTTTAACCTCCCTATTAATGCGTGCGAGGTTGTGTGTCTTTAAGAATCAAGAGAGGTATAAACCTGGAGTATTTACTGCTGGCCTCTCAGTTATCTCTTGCTCGATTCAAGTAGATTTAGCATTTTTAAGGTTAGTGACTTAATGCCACCCTTAAACCCCACGTAGTAACAACGTACATTTTGTCAATATAACTTCACTCTCCTCAAAGATAAATGTCTGCTGTATTTTTTACGTTTCATGGGATTGGAGAATATGAACTACAAACAAACTAGAAATATAAAATTTGATAAAGCAATAATATATGGACGAGTTTAATGGTAATGTATCATTTTGTTGCGTAAATTTTGATATTTGAGGCACAGAAGAATAAGCACCACTTAATTCAGTGTTGGCTCCAGAGTTAAGCTCGCGACTCTGATTCGGGAGGTCCCGGGTTCGAATCCCGTCGAGACCGACAATTCTCTGACTGAAGTTTTTCCGAGATTTTCCTCAGTCGCTAATGCGAATGCAAGGGATTGAGTCCTCTTAAAAGACCTCGTACATCCCTTCACAATTGTCCTATTCGCAACATACCTATATAGACACCAGAAGAGGGGCATGAATTGCTCTGGGCAGGCTTCCTACAAAAAATATTTGACAACCAAATTATTTAATGTCAAAGTGTACTGGAAAAATTTGTAAATGTTGACCTAATTATTGTGAAAGCTAGAGAGATGTGTTGTGATAGGGGAAAAAAATATTGATGGAAAGCTAAATTTGGTTTAAAGCTGTTTCCAACCAATTTAAGAATTTAAAACAGAACTATCCCTGCCAAGTTACTTGTATAATGTGCAAACAATACAAACTACCGTATAGCAACCTCAACATAAGATCCCCCCTTATCGTCTCAATCATCCTCGTTGCATGCACATGACCCACTTAACAGCTGTGCGCGACTTTACCCAGCTAACTGTTCATTAGCCATCATCAGCTGTACGCTGGCCGCTATGCGGTCACCTCGTCAACAACATAAATTACAGTTTTCAGAATAGATCGCATTTTTGTTCGTATCTCGAGGTAATTCGGCTTAGTACGGTTAGTGACCGCATCAACGTGCTAGTCGGCCAGACCGCGCTCTCTAGCCCCTGGCGGAGCCCATGCGTAGCTTAGGCCTACAGAACGTACGTGTTAGAGCATTGCAAGGAAATAATATTTACCTCGATAGCAACCTTGTTGCAGTCTCACGGAAATACATTGTGTTTATAGGTGGTTTATGCATCTTTCTTTCTAATTATTCGGTTATAAAAACTGATTAATAAAGGGGGGCAACGACATAAATCTAATAAATAAAAGCATAAAACACAGATAAATGTTCTTAAATAAATAAATGTTATGGTTTGTGTCAAGAACTTTACCGTACAATAAAAAGCCTTGAACATAGTTATATTTTTAATTTTTAAATGATAAATGCACCCGAAGTTAATTTTTTTGTAACTGCAAATTGAACAATTGCAACTCAGTATAAAGTTAACCCATTGGGGCAGACTTACGGAACGGTTCCGGAAAAGCGAGTGTGGTCCAAAATTTACTTACGGAACAGTTCCGTCTCCGTTCCGTTCATCATTTATTTTCGCGTCAAACCGACGTAGTTCAGTCAATCTCACACAGATAGCAGCACTATATTAAGTATGATTTTTTTTTTTTAATTCCATGAATAATTCATGTAGTAAGTGTATTTATGTATTTGTATATTGTATTTTGAAATTTGAATTATCCTTCTGTATGTTCATTTCTTATTAACGGTGAGACGTAAATGGTTTGAGCAATAACCATTTTGGATATTATTTCATAGTAGAATAGCGAACTATTGGTACATGTCGGTTGCAAAACGTATGAGTTAATTTTCATTTACGATGGTCGTAACGTACGCTCGCACGTAGACCACCAATATGCTCCACTGCCAACTCTGGCAAAGTTTTGCCGCATCGCTCTAATGCCAAGGTCGTGTCCAACTTCGCAACATCGCAAGGCGGTGAGAGAGAGAGAGAGAGAAGGAAGGTTCCGTGTCCTACCTATGTACTGTACTCGTTCACAAAGTAGAGGGACAAGACTTCTTGAAAGCAAAGTAGTTCGTACTTTGCGTGATTTAAGGGGAGGTATTGGTAAACCAACCTTCCAAAATTTGATTTTCGGATTTTTGTATATTATTATTCTATAACAATTTTTGAGTATAATATACTTTACTTCATTGAGATCCGACGATCCATAATGCTTAATTTATATTTTTTAAAGTTGTATTGTTGCTTGTTGATAGCCATAGCAACCACACTTTGAAATAAGCATGTTTCAACTTTAAACCTGTTTTTCTCAGAATAATATAATAACAAACCCCTATAAAAAAACAGGGTTGAGTTTGATTTTAAGTTCGTAATACTTTGGAAATTTATTTGTTATTATTGAAAATACCAAAAACCAACAGACGACTGGACTAGGAGAAACGAACTCTCGTGCCAAAACCATTAACTTATCTGAGAAAGAAACTAACAAGCTATAATAGTTGAGTTTCATGATCTGAAATTAATCAACGTGCTCCGCGGAGCCTCATCAATCATACGAGAGGTAAATCTCTTCTGAAATTAAGCTAAGTCCATCAGCGTCTTGATCTTGTACAAGTAAAACTTTCACACAATACATTTATCACTCGTATTGAGGCCAAACTATCTCACCGCGGGCTTGATGCAGCGAGCGGCTATAGTTGATCTGGGATGATTTGAAAACTAAGAGAACTTTGCTATGCGACATTCAAGGTTATAACTTTATAAGAACTATTTGAGGATGTTAATCGATTGAAAATATAATATTCGTTTACAAATTATTTAAGTGCAACAATGCCGTACAGTAGTATTTTTAGAGAAGTTTTTAGTATCGACCAAACAACAAATTTGTATTAATGATTTTTTTTTAAATCAATGAAAAATTTGAAATTTTTAGTATTACTTATGTAAGTTGTTTTAAAAGGTTCATTGTGATACTGATAAGTATTTATTTATTGGCTCTGTCTAAAAATGAACGAAATGGGTAAAAGAAGTATTGATATGAGAATGTAAGAGCATAGAGACGATATTGCCTAAAGAGGAAAGTCGAGTTATCACTTGGACAGTGCGGGTAGAGGTCTTGACGTCAGGTTGTGTTCAGGTATTAAACTGGTTAGGGTGTTCGGGTTGGGTAGGGAGAAGACGGCCGTTATAATACTGTAGCATACCAAAATGGACAATGAATTTTACTTGTGAAGAACACATTTTCTATTGTCTGATTTACAGTGATCAGCATTTCCATACGGGCTAAAAATAAAAATAAAATGTCTGGACCGGCACCTCCACCAAAATTGTTTGTAAATCCTGGACTCCAGAAAAATAGTTTTTCACTACCTGATAATCGGGTACATTTTTATGACTGTCACGTTAGCCCCCCAAATACCCGACCCGACTCCCGACCCGACTAGAGGTGCATGTTAAAGCATTTTCAAGAGTCATTTTATAGCGTTTTGTAGCATCTATTTTTTGGACGATTGCGTCGGGGCCTGCAGGGTTGGCTTGGTCGTTTTGATTTAAAGTCCCCCACTGGAAATCAGTTATATAACTGAGTGGGTAGACTCTAAATAAAATTTATTTATTTATTTATTTAAAACCTTGTGTATGAACTTTTTTCTGATTTTTAATTTGAAATTTGGTCATCAAGGTTGAATTAATATCAACTGAATAAAGATGTGTATAATGAAATTATAGAACCCATGGAAAATAAAATAAAGTAGGACTTTAGAAAATATAGCGCTTTGTAGCATCTGTTCACAAAATGCTATTTTCACGTACCACTAGTTAACACTGATTATGATGTAGTAAAAATCCTTTTCCGAAGATACTTTACGATCCTTATCCTATAGTCTCGTAGCCCCTCAGTTGGGTTCAGTCTAAGCTTTTATTTATTTTATTTATTTATTTATTTAACGTCTATCCTATTCAGTTATAAAAAACTGATTTACCTCCTTACGGTTATATTGCATCCGTCTGCGGTGCTACTGTGCCGGCCCTAGACACACGGAAGTAGGGGTCCTGTGTTCGAGCCCAGCAAGGGACACGACATTGTACCTACTCATTACCGTGAACAGCATTGTTGCATTAGCAGAGGCGTAAATCCTGGTTCTGAGCATAGGTCAACAATTAGTAATTAAGCAAATTGAAGCATAGACGTCGTGTGATGCTGTGATTGATTGATTGAATATTGCTTAACGTCTCATATTTATGCACTTTGGCCATTTCTTTTTTATTATTATTATTTATTTTATTATTGTTATTGGCATGTGATTATAGTTAACTATTGATTTATCACTAATGACAATTGACTAAACCAGAAATTAAAAATAACTCAATTTTGTTGCAAGGAAAGTTTTTTAAATTTCGTAACATCCAAACAGTATGCAACACACGATTTTCATCTAATTAATTAAGACTTTTATTGTTAGAAACTATCTGACTATAAAAATTAACATTAATAGATTAACCAGTAGCTGTTAATCAATAGTTCGGACGTTACTTTGAGCAATAAACACTACCTGTTCATATATAAACTTATCTTTGCATGGCATCGATGGCACACATTATAAATGAGAATGCGAAGTTATCCATGGATAGAAATGAACATTTATTAAAATGCATTTGTTCGTATGAATATGCACGAGAAGAAGATAGTGTAAAGATAAAAAACGACTTTATGAGAGTTTTAATCATAAAACTATAGTGAAGATTTAAAATAGTATTTGTGTAATGAACTATTTAAACAATATCTCGTGCTCGCAATCACTGGGTTTGTTACGGGGGAGAAAATAAGTTTGGGGCAACTGTTTCACCGAGAATGAATTAGGTTTATTTCAGAGTACAGTTCCAGATTACTCCTGACCATTTCCAATTAAATTTCAACTCCGATAAAGTAGTGTTTACTCTTCGGTTGTAGTTCTCTAAAGCGATTCTTTTACTTACACGGTATTTTAGCCCGGGAATATTATCTCTCCGTGTCGGCTATCACAGTGAACGAAGGACAGAGCTTCCACCAAATGGAAACATCTTGATTGTTAAGTTTAGGTCTCATACTGTAGACCCGGTATCAATGGTTAAATAAACTCAGGGTCGATATAGAAGTTTCGTACAGGGAGACTCATTGCTAATCTAAAGTTTAACTTATATTTAATTTAAACTTCACATCAAAATGTGGCGATACCAGACTTTTGTCATGATTTGATTTATATAGGTTATAAGTTATTTGTTCTTTATATCAACACAATTATTTATATATATTCTGCAATTTACAATGTACTATATATGAAGTTTTTCTTACTTTATTGTACTTCTCGTTTTTAATTTTTAAACTGGGTTGTTTGGCAGAGTTGCCAAAGAGTCGGAAGGAATTGAAAATGTCATAAGTGGAAAAGATATGTGCTTAATTGTTTTTGAAAACGTCGTTTAAATGTGTTATAAGACTGTTGTGAATGTTTGCAAAATTAAACAAAACTTTTGTTTGACGAACCAATCATACGACGGTAATCGTTATTAAATCCTTTGTAAATCAGTTTTTTATCTGAATATGATGGACGTTAAATAAATAAATGAATAAAATTACCAATATATTATTATGATTTTTTTAAACTTAAATTGATCTGACATGACCAATGAAATATTTCTTACCAATCAAAAGTGCAGTTATATAATTGGACGTGTATAAAAAGCCCTAGCACTAGACTTTGAAGACACGTAGATTTCCAGGTACATTCGTTTGCCCGTGCACACTATTACTTTGTCTATTTTGAACTACGAGCACCAAGCACGCCTCCCAGTTATCTCACCTGCCAAGCTAACACAGGGGTAATTACGCCTCGAGTAAGCCATAACATAGTGCTTTAAGTCGTCGTAAAGTATTCACAATGCAGACGCGTATTGCTTAGATTGAGCCAGGGGCTTAGGTTTAGTGTGGCTCTATCTCATCGCCGGCATAAATAAAACATCCGCTTATTCAGTCTTACGAGATTCTAAAGATACCTAGTGTTCACTAACAAAATTAACGAAATAGTAAATCATACTTTCTAGTTTCTACCACCATCAGACAACAACAAGTAAGTTAAAAAGACCTCCCGTGGATAATATTTAATTTAATGTACGTAGACCAGTTAGAAGATGTATTATTTTGAAAACAACTAGGGAAATAAAATGACAATTATAAAATTATTTTATTTTAGTGTTAACACCACGTTGATAGTGTCTGAAAAGAACAGCTGGTGGAAGTGTTGGTAAAAACAAGGAAGGATTAGCTACTGCAGAGAACAGCAGAAATAGGACAAATGAGGTATTATATCCGTGAAAATCCGCCCGACGACCGTATCAACATAACATTTGTGTTTGTGTGTAAGTTTAAGTGCAATTGTGTGCGCGCAAGCATGAACACGTGCACGAGTGGGTGTGACACGTGCGAATGCCTCAACTAGCAAGATTAAAACACGTGGGACGTGCCGAACTGACACATCCAACACTTTTTGTTTTTTGGGCACGTGGTCGCGATTTTATCCGCGGAATATTCTTGTTGGTAAATATCACGATCGCACTTGGCTGTTTACAAACACTGCTTAAAATAAGCAGCTGCATTCCCTTCTAATCTCTTCCATTAATTTGCTTCCAGCATTGTTAAAACAAAACACAGTAACTTGTTTCCTCGGCAAATTTAATACCTTAATCCACTTTATTATTTATTGTTCAGTTTTAATGTGGTGGGTTTAACTTTAAAGTATCTTTTATACCAGTTTGCGATTCATTATTCTGTGGTGAAAGTCACAGAGAAATGATTAAAAGAAACTTCACAATGTTTCCTGAAAGTGAAATAAGTTTGATGTGCACTATATGTCTGACCGAGAGGGTAATGTGCACTAAGTGCTATGTAAACCAACATCGTAACTCAACTGCATAACTAACAGAGATCTCTTCGAACACCACTAGATAATGAGAGAGATAATATAAAACGTTACATCTTGTACATTGTAAAACAATTACTTTTATTGATTTACTCCAGATAAATATTGCCGTGACCTCGTTGTCTAGTTATCAAAAGTACAGTTTCATCACTGCTCGTGCAACAAAACATAAATATAGAAAAAACTATATATTTATAAAGCTCCTGGTGGTTGCGACTCATACCAAGCAGCAGCAACAAGGCATCAAGAGACCTTCTTTCCTGACAAACACTTTAAACTATTGCTTTCTGATTGATTGATTGATTGATTGATTGATTAATTGGTGGACGCTCGTTACAAAATAAATTAAACAGTTTTTCACGTCATTGGGGGACAAACCTAAACACAAATAATGTTCGAAATGTATTTAAAACTCAAACGAGGCAATTATTAAAGGCAAATTTTTTAAACAATAATAATTAATGATGAATTCAAGAATTGTAGACGATTATATGCAGCTAAAATCTTTTCATTAGTTCAATCCATAATTAATTTCCTTTCATTACGAATTTCTCTATTAAACAACTTTTAGTTTAAAAAGTTTACTTCTTTTTAAGATCAACCCGGGCTATTTTTCTCTTATTTATTTTAAAAATAATATCATGTTTAGTTTATCACCTGAAGACGGCAACATTGATCGAATGCCTTGTATAACTTTTAACATTGACAAGTATTATTTATACTTGCATAACAAACAGTTTCGCGACGACATCTTATATTAATTGTATTAGGCCTATCACAACTCATTCTCTCTCTCTCTATTCTCTACGTCAGTCCTTGATTACAAACTCTGTCTAAGTTGGTATATCCCTTGATAAATATTTCTTGAAGGGATTAAATCATGAAATGTATTTTTATATATTTGTTTTTTGTAACTATTGTAGAATATTCATTTTTATGTATTTGTAAATCCCTATTTGTCTACATTCCCCACTATAGTAGAACACCGCTCCAGTGTTTTAAGAGTGATACGGTATAAATTGTGTTAACCTTCCTAAACAGGCTTCGTTTGACTACTTTCACCTTTATTTATTAACCGCCTGGGTGCTATTTGTTGTCTGTAAATAGCTCGGGCACGGTGGGGTGATGTGTGGCCGGAGAAGTGCGCTCTTAAGAGGCGCTAAACAGTTCCTAGCCCCGCGTCGTTATTGTGCGGCGTCTTCTCTTGAGGGGGGGGGGACATTCTACCCCCATTGTTCTTGAAACGCAAGTAGACAACAATGGCGTATTGAACGTTCGCTGCGTCGGATTCAAACCACGATATTAACTCAAGAAATGAAACTGTCTCCTTGTTCGGCGAGGCGTGTAGTGCGAGGGCTTCTAACAGACTGACTGGTCGATGTTCATTATTGTGACTACAGGTTGTAAGAGGAGGATACAACTTGTACAATAAACCCAAGAGGGGAACCTATGTAATGTCTGTGAGATGAATATAATTTGATAATTCATGACTACTTTTTCGGGTAGACCGAGTAAGTGTAGGCAAGTTATTAATAAATTACCTTGAAACACCAACTTTACACACAACGCAACCAACATCTTCAGTCACCTTGACAATGTGGTCCACAGCGGCCACGAAACGTTGGTGTTTCAAGGTAATTTATTAATAACTTGCCTACACTTACTCGGTCTACCCGAAAAAGTAGTCATGAATGTGTATAACCGAGAAAGCTTCAAACAAACCATAATTTGATTATGATTATACTTTTACCGTCATAAGTGTAATTTAATTATATTCGTATATTGTGCGGATTGAACGAGTTTTGAGCCAAGACAAATCGTGGTCATAAACCGATAATGTCCTCTTATCACACAAAATAACTCTCGCCCTTAAATGCCACTAAAAGATGTTGTTTTTTCTACCCTAGTATAAAAACTTATATATTTATTGTATCTAATCGTGATTTAATTGTGTATGATTCGCTTGTTGTATTCACAAAATCCCACTCACATATAATAATACAAAAGTTGTTGAATATTGGATGGGACTTAAATGATGACGTGAGGTCTACAAGTGACGAAATAATTTAAAGTAAACATTTAAAAATCATGTATGTTTATCTACGCATTTAACACACCAGATATTAAACTGCACCATATAAGTTTTATACATCCTGACTCTAGAACACATAATTCTGCACTGGGGCCCAAGTTTTGAAATAAGCGTTTTGATCAAAACGTCACTTTCATAACGTCACTTGATAACGTCGATTTTTGTGGTTTGAATGAAATGCTAGTTTTGAATCTTTCTACTGACGTTGTGAGATAAACTTGCTTTGCTGTTCTTCCCGTCAGCTATCTCTCCCGCTAGCCGAACATTGCCGAACTCTGGACCAATCAAATATGAGTATTCTATGCTCCTACACCCAAAGACCTCAGACAAAGATAGGCCTACTATACATATTACATGTTTTTTCTAAAGTCTTTGCATTTCCTTGTTTGTTTACGTTCTCCCAGCGCAGTGCCGAACATAACCTATAAAATACAATCAACATGCATTTGAACAGCAAGAAGATCTTATTTCATCAATACACGATTTGAATCTGCAAAACTCAACGTTTCATAACATAAAAATAACAAAGATGCGTCGTGGAAATAACTTGCATGCATGCTAAAAGGTAAATAAAACGCGAGGTGTCTGAATGTTGACAAGAGCTAGGGGCCAAGGCGGCCCTAGGTCCAAGGCGCTAGGCCTAGCCTATTAATAGGCTTTCGACCTAGGTAGCCCTAATTTGATGTAGGGCCTAGGCCTTACCCTAGTGTGGGGCCATGAAATCAAGATTAATTAGTTTATTTATAAATTGAAAATGCCAAATACATCGTAATAGCCTAGCGCCAAATGCCAAGTCCCAAGTGTTCGAATTTAACCACAGCCTTGTATAAACATGCATAGGACGAACGAGTATATTATATTGAGAGGGCGTAACGTCAAAAAGCATCATCCCACGCATGTCCCACAAGCTATTTTTTCGTGGGTAGAAAAAGACGTTGTGGGACGTCAAAAAAAAGACGTTTTGATTTCAAAATTAGCTTTTTGAGGAAATCGACGTTATCAGACCACGTGACCACTCAAAACGTCGAAAAATTTCGACGTTTTGATTCAAAACTTGGGTCCTGGATTCAGTATTGGTATCTTGAAGTCACACTAGCGTACGATACCAAATAGTTTACCACCTAACGCACACGTTCGCTTATTCAGCTTTGCTTCTTAATTAATCTTGACTAACCTGTCGTCGATAATCATATATTATAAAATATGTTACTAACCTCCTGAAAAAAATATTAGTGATTTGTGAAACAATCGCAATTCACTCGCTTTGTAATTGAAATTCATCGACTATTATAACTAACAATTTAAAAATAGCCAATCTGTTAAAATACAAACTAACGCCTCGTTTATTGTTATTTAGAGCGTAATAAAATTCACTTTGTTGTAGTAGTGATAAAATATAAGACTCGAATGCTCCACGTTATCCTAACGTAATATTTTATAATCTAGAAAAAGTTGATATATGCACTTACTTGGGGAACTCAACTGTAAATTGAGACTATAAAATGTACAGGCATGTGCAGAAGTAAGGTGACGTTCATTCCCCACTTGGGAGAGATAATCTAGTAAATCGAATACTACGTCCGTAAAACACAGGAGATAAAATATATATAAAGATTATTACGGGAAAAGTGGATGAATATCAATTCAATGTAAAACTTTCATGATAATCTTCTCATAAATGTACTTGGCTCATCCTTTATTTTAATTTAAAATTAATATAATATTCATTTAGCGTCAAGTTGTATAATTAATTAACAAAGGGGGTCCCGTCTGAGTTAGGGTAGAACGCACGACGGCGACGCCCTATGCTTGGGGCTAGCTGGTCGTGAAACAACTCATTTAATTACTTCAGAACAAAATGGCGAGTATAAATGTAACTCAATGTTAAAGAACAGAACGCAACATAGATATTAAATGAAGCAAAAATAAAAACTATTTGATGTAAACATTCAAAATTCAAACGAAAGAATGTATTTTGATAAACATAAATAATTTTATTTTTAATTATAAAATACGAATGTGATTTTAGGGAGAAATTTAGAATTTAATATATTTATATCAAGTAAGCAAAACGTTGGTACAAAGATGTACTAATACTGCACTAATATACTAATAATATGTACTATTCTATTTATTTTATTATTTGTTCCGTAACACATTCATTGATTAAATGTATCACGAGGATGGCAGAAAAGAGCAGAGCTCCAAACACTCTTGGTGACTGCCAACCTTATAACAATAAATATAATAAAAGATAACAACATTATTATTGTTATTTATGTTCTATGTACGTTTATTTAAAATACCGGCATGTCTTTAGTTGGTTATGTTCGCGCGTCGATGGCGTAGGCTGGTCCGCTTTTAAATTGAAGTCCATCACTAAAAATGACAGGTATAGACACTAAATATGAGATTTGTATATTTATTCAGTCTAAACATAACACAAGTATATTGTCACAAACTTTTTCCACATTAATAAACATTAAGCAGTGTTTTAATGCCGGTCTTGCTGATCTGAACAACAAACAATGGACAGACAGATTCCAATATTGCCTTCAACGCCAACGTATGATGAGCGAAAACGAATAAAACAAGCAACTTTCCTCATAGCTCCGTCATTATATTAGCTCGTAGATTGCGATCGTTGAGCACACTACAAAGCGCGCTCAGTTTCCACCTGTTATTGGCAATTATCAGCCAGACAAAAGAAAAGTGTGCGAATCTGTTATTGGCTTCGTCTCTTGTAGTGTGGAGTCCTCCTCACTATAGTTCCGGGCGGGGATGAGAGAGATACCGACGACGGTGGCTCGCTGTACTCGATGCTGCCCGGAGCGAGTACAGGCATTCATGCTGCACATTCACTTATAAGTCATCGTGAGAGAACTTATAATGACGTAATATACTCCCGAGGTATTACTCAATAAATTAAGCTTGAGGATATTAACGCGACATTCTTATCATCCTTCTCAATTGTCATTGGTCACAAAGTTTACGCATTCATCATATCATCTTATTACATCTTATGATACTCCTTTAGTGCATATTTAAGTTCAAAATGTAAAAGGAATAGTAATGATGTTGGGCATAAAAAGGAAGTACCACCATTAAGTTTAATATATTTCAGTGTATAGCTTCATGATCTGTTGCAATAGAGTATATACAGAACATTTGGACTCATAGTATGGGGATCACTAAAAATGGTTTTATGATTTATGAACGCAGGAATTTCTTTCTTTTTATAATCATCGAGGAAAACGAATAATTACAAAACTAAAATGCACACTACACAAAAAACTTTATTTTAATTGTATATTTATTCATTTATGGGTTTCTAAAACTAGCGCCATTCTCATTGTCAACCTTTAACAAGAGCTTTATGTCACTATTATTCAATTTAATATCAACCAATAAATTTGTAATTGTTTCCATCAAACTGGAATAAATGTAAAATTAAACATCAACGAAGAAATTTCAACCTATTTAAATAACTTTAACCATTTTTTAAGTTAGAATTTATACACAAATCTGAATGGAATATTTCTAGGCTGTTGGTTAATTATTGTCTGTCAATAACAAAGTGGCGTTTGGTGTGGCGTAAAATCATTTTTTCCAATGGATATAATTTACGATTTATATCTGCTATCGTATTATGGAATTATTATTAAACAATTACTGTACACCTAAAATACAAAAGCCAAGGTTTGTATTGCCCAATGATTTAATAATTGAATAAAATGTTGTACAAACAAAATCGCCTAAGGCATAATCAGTGGTATTGAATTATTGGACTATATTAAATTGTAATTACTTTTTCTGACATGAAAGTGTGATTGTTCTTTACCACGTAATGAATGAATGTACGTGTAGGCTGGAGCGCGAGGGGTTGACCACGATCTCGGTAGGAGGGGGAGGGGGAGGGGGGGAAGACGTGGAGAGGGGAGGGGGAAGAATGGTGGCAGCTGAGAGAAGAAGATGGAGAGGCATATATATTTCAAGTCGACACGACGAAAACAGATAACAGATGAGGTGGCAACAGATGATGATGATGATGTAACTCTAAAAATACTGATATAATAGTGCGTCCAAAAACGCGGGAAAAAATATCAGTTCTTACTTATTTGCACTTCTTTTACACATTTTATAAATTCATTGTTTATACTTTGCATAGAGTGATACATTTATATTTTAGCTATTATTTGTAAGACATATGATCTTTTTTATAAATATTATATGCATTTTGGCCAATGATAATATTTTCACTTGTGTAGTGTAGTAAATGATCTGTTGTAATATGAGTCAAAAATAAAATAAAAATAAATGAATAATTTTAAATAAAACGCAAATATTAAATATTAGCCAGAAATTCTATAAAATGTTGTTCATTTATTTTTGTGAGAAGGCACACCTATCTTGTATCCTAGCCAAACGGGGATCCCAAAACGAACAAAGTTTTGTTAGTTCCTGGCTCACGGTTACTTATATAGTTTTAATTTTTAGTTTTTTCTCTCCAACGGTTCCACCAGGACGTGGTTAAAGTGAAATCATCTAGTTTACTGTGATGAACCGCAGCTTAGCAGGCCACGTAGCACTTTGCTCATGAACAAGCCAACCAAGTGAAGAGACAAAGTGACTTTTTAGAAATTAAGCTAGCACGCAGCTTAGGGGATTTCTCGTCGCCGTCAAACTGCTAAGATGAAGAGTGAAAAGTAAAGCTGCCGTGAAGAGTTGGACGTGATTTGACTGGAGAGTATGTTAAACAAGTAGCGGTGCACGGATTGATGAAGCTGTAGCCGTACACCACCCTGCCCCTTTAATGACACATCAATTACTTTGTACTCAGGTCAGATACAAGCAAATTACCTTTAAAAAAACATTTTTAAGAAACATTAATTGCCTTGTTGGACGATATAAGGTTTGTTTGTTCGCGGACCTAGTGTAAGCACTCAAAAAATCAGTGTCTACACTTAACACTGGCTTCTAGGAGAGCCAGTTTTAACACTGAAGCGAACGAACGGACGAAAATGGCTCATTTCACAAAAGCGTGTACGAACGAACAAACCTAGTGTCTGTGTTCGCACACACTTTTGTGAAATGAGCCATTTTGGTCCGTTCGTTCTCTTCAGTGTTAAAACTCGCTCTCATAACACTAGCCCAGAAGCCAGTGTAAAGTGTAAACACTGGATTTTTTAGTGTTAATACCAGGTCCGCGAACAAACAGACCTATTTATAATTAAACTTCTGTGTTCAACATTTTCCTCTCTTTTTCACACCCTAATTGTTTTTGTTTTATTAAATTGAAAACTGTATAATTTAGGGTAAGGAGTCTTCGTAGCTCTCTACCGACTGATAGCTGGCTGGCGCCTGCAACTAACCGTAAGTTTGTTAATGTCAGATAATTAATAATAAATTGGAGACATTACCGAGGTACCTCATGCGTCACACGCGATATTGTGTTCGCGAGGACCGGTTTCGATACCCGCCACTGATGGACATTTCAAGCAGTACTTATGTGCTATAATACTTATGTTGGGGATTGAGTCCTATAAAATTGCTTTTGGACGTTCCCTCCATACTTTATGTAGAGTCACGTTTAGTTTGTGAATAAAATAGCAGGTAAATAAATAAATATATACACTAAAATAGATAAACAAATGACAAAATGTCTCGAATTGTTACTATTTCTCAAAAAATTATTTTTGATATTTGAAACACATTTTATGTGGAATTAAAAACAATAAAACCGGAGTACATTGCCTTCAGACTGGGCTTTAAGTTCTCTTCTTTTTTTAAATAAAAAATAAACGTTTTGTTTGACGGCGTTGAAAAATAGAATTTCTTCACACGTAGAACCCCACACATAGAAAAAAGTGCCACTCAATTCGATTTTACAACTCAGCGACTTCGCAAGTCGTAAAAACTATTAATAGTGAAAGTCGGGCGTTATAACAAGATTAGAATTCATGAATAATAAAATACAAGATTTATTGTAGATGCCGCGACATTGGACAGCACTTATTTCAATATTAATAGTTTTTATCTGTATTCGTTGTTCAGCGCTGTTAATAGAATCCTGATGGATGGAGTTATGCGTAAGAGAGAGACGCGTGAACAACGCCTAATAGTGCGTGAACTAAGTAAGGGCCACTGCTGCCGTGGCTGTTTTTATTATACGTACTTATTTAGTAAAACGTTAAAGACATTTTATTTACCAATATATTAACACGAGTTCTTTTATAAATATCTAATTTCATTTTTCAATTTAAGAAATTAAACAATTTTCATATAATAATGAAACAAACCATTTTTAACTGTATGTGAATTTTAAGGTAGGTATATTTAAAATACATACTTAGGAGGCACCACTAAACTATGGTCAGACAATAAAACTATGTCATTATCTAGAAACTCATTATAATATTATTATGTTTCAATTGTAAATGTACATTAAATTGAAAATATTACGAAACTGAAAACAATATCAACAACATAGCAAATTTCCGCGAGCGTATCTGTAAAGAAATGATTTTTTTTAAATAACCTGATGGCAGAAATAGTTTTTTATTTCCTAAATGTTGTTCTTGTTGTATATTAAAGTGTTAATATGCACTAAAACATTTTGAATATAATAATAAAAAAATAATGTTAAATAAAAATTACTCAAATTTTCATCTTTTTTAATAAAAAATATTATTACGAACGTTATTATTTTGGTAATTGTTTCATACTTAAATTGGGATCGTGGAGCAGATAAAACATAAATATGAATTTATATTTTTCAGAAGAATCGTTGCTCAAAAAGTTACTTAAATCAGTAGAAAGAGAAGGCCAACTTATTAAGACGTAAAGTTCGCAAAATTTAAATATAGAAAATGCATATTTATTAGTTGTCGAAAGCTTTTCAGCTCTCTGTAAAATTTTATAAATCTTCTTAACTTTTCCAGTTTCCACGATATTTCAACGTCGATTCCAGATTTTAATGAGGACAAGTTTCCTGATGATAGATTAACCTGATAAACTACCGGGCATGAAAAAATAGCGTCCACTGGACATGACTAATCCACTTGGATGTATTTTTAAGTGATAAATTAGTTCTCACACAACAAAGATGTGTTCGTGGTTTTCCGACTAAATCGTGGCGATCATCCAAGGAAGATAACTTAGCACTTGTGTTTCGAAACTCTTGAATTATGATTGAACTGCTGCTCATCTGGACGTTTTGTAACCTGTCGTTGTCTAGACGCGTACTTAATATGTTCTTCGCGAGTGAGACTCGTTGTAACAAGTTTGCCTGATGACTCGTATTTTTTTACAACTCATTTTTCATTGGAAATCTTTTCCGGCGTACGAAAATAACTTTTTACGCCGCGTAGTTGGCATTCTTGCAGTGCCGAAACTCGTACGTGATTCATTCAGATACCCACGCGACCGATGCATTGAGACTACCCAAGTCCCGCACGGGCCAAACACCAGTGTACAAAACAATTCAGAAATTCAGTTGAATCATGGTTAAAAAGTTTATTTGAAATTTATGTGGTATTCAGTTATAGCATTTTGTTGTTCCTGTAAGCACAGCTGTTTCCTTTGGACACCGAGTTAGAGCCAATAAAACCATACATTTTGAAATGAAATCGAAATGTATATGCAACATTATTTGCAACACAATGAGGTACTTGAAAATTTTACGTCGCTATTATTGTATCGAATTGATAATTGATAATGCTTTATTCTCTTTGACATGGTATATGTATAACTCTTTTATGGAGAGAAAGAGAACAATGTAGATAAATAATAATAATGTGATATAACATAGTTTTGTATGTAGTGGGCAGTAAATAAACATTATATAATGTCCCATAATATAGGTAAATTAATTTCAAACTTAATAACTTTTAACATGATGAATTGATTGATAAATTGGTTTTCCTCATTTCATTACATTCTACGCGGAGAGATATTCATGGAGCGAGTAGAAACTTTTGGATATAAGAAATGATTTCACGTTTGACTTAAAAGTTGAAATTGAGGAAGAGGTTCGTATTTTGCGTATTTGCACACACTGTATAGACGCAAAGTACAAAAACAACCAGCATGCTGGATTTACTGATGAGTGATCTAAACAAAATGTTTACGACTAGGCGGATAAGCGAACGCTTTTTATAGTCGCGTGTATGGATGAGCGTATTTAGCCTGTAATAAACATGGCATATCTGAGTACAGAGATTTTATAAAGATCGGAGAAGCTGTTTTTCCAGTAGAGAACAAACCAACAGACAAAAGAGTTGTTATTTAATATATTTTTCTCATGGTAGTAACGTTCACTACAATCACTAAGCTTATCCAAAAACCTCTATACTTCCCTAGTATGTACAAGTGTACTGTTTTTCGCTCATAATCACCAGACTAGAAAAATCACCACTCATTCCCCCTTACCCCCTCCCCTCATCCTGTGGTCATTGTCGGTAAGTTTTAATTTCCCTTTTCCCTTCATTCCGGATTCTGTTTTAGCTTCACGTAGCTGTAAAGAAGCAAAGGCTTTGATTCAAAGGGGGAGTGCTACTTCTTTTCTCCCTCTTACGCTGGGAGATTAGAGACTTAGTACGGGGAGCCTCTGGCAGCAGCTGCATTATTAACGTCAAGTCTGTACGCCAGTAAGTGTCAGCCTATACGAGCTACTAGACTACGCCGTACTTCAAGGATCGGCGCTGTTTTCTAGCGCCGCTCTTAAAATGTTTGCGAAAATGTTTAGATTTCGCATTTCACATTTTACACGTGCAGATACTCGACATTTTTTATATTGTTGAAAATTTGTTTTCAAATAAATCTAGTATGTGTAGGTGAGGTAAACCTTAAGTCTAATTAAGAGCCGATTAAATGTTAACCAAAGATTATTTTTATTCTTTTAAAATATTTTCGCGAATCTATTTTGTTTTCGCATTCCGCGTTAAAAAATGCAAATACTCGGTAAATTTGTTATTTTCGACAATTAGTTTCAATGCTTTTAAAGTAAAGTGAAGTTTATTAACCCTTAGGGTTACTCACTGCCGATTAAATGTTAACCTCAGATTTTTTATAAAAGCAAAGCTAAGTAACACAAACATGGTGCCTAGAGTGTTGTGTGCTAGGAACTAGTTCTTGTTTGTCCTGTTATCTTTTATTCGATTGCGAGTCTCTACCACTCTCGTACAAATGCTTTTCCAACCTACGTAAAACTATCAACTCACCCCCTGGGCCCTTCACACCTCTTCTGAGAATATGCTGAGGATAGATATGTGTGTGATAACTGTACGTTTGTAGGATGACAACTCTGGGCGTGAAATACAAAACCTCAATAAACTAAAAGGCAAATCATTGAAGGATACACATAATAATTCTCCGCGTTCAACTGCTTGGTGGAGGTGCCGAGTATACTCTCCATAATAGTTGTTGGATATGACTACTAAGCAAAACTTATTCGCTTCTATTAAACTACCTTTCGTCAAATGAAATATAGCGAAAACATACATTTTCCTTGCAACTTTATTCACGATAATGGGAAAATAAAAAAGGATGGTTTGAGAATAGTTTGTCAGACTTTACCTTAGCATCCACCACATGGCAGAGTTAACTCGAGGAAAACCCCGTCAGTCATGTCTGTGGTGGTGTAAATCAAACCCACGACCTACCAACTAACAGTGTAGTTGTAATAACTATTAGACTATACACTGCACCTTAATAAATAAATACCTGTCAGTAAAACCAGTGGAAGACGACTGATAAGTCGTCGAAATCTTGTTTAAAATCTTGTTATTTATTTATTTAAAATGCAGTGTTTAGCCCAACAGAGTTATTACAACTAAACCTCACCTGATCTCAAAGTTTCATCAAATAGATAACAGTGTAGTGTTCAATGCACGGTCTTTGAATGGTATATTCGAGAGATAGTAAAACAAAATAAAGTCACAGTTATATATTACTCTACAGTAAGTTCACTCTTAAAGCGTTTAACCGGCAGTTTAGCTAATCGAATCTCTGTAACTTATTCCACCACCCAACGAGCATGTTTAGCATGTTTTATTTCCTAATTGCTTGATAAATTGCTTTTAAGTTTCACCACCTGTGCAGTGTACAGCGGTCTATTAGCTATTCAAACGCGGGCTCGCATGGTGCGAACAAGACCAACCAACACTGACGTCACAGTAGTGGGCCACCCACGTCCACGACAGTTCAACTAGGAGTAGCGCAGGGTCCACTAGATACCTAACAGCGGCTGCTTAGCATGAGTATCTAGTGGACCCTGGGAGTAGCGGACTCAAGCTGGCAGCGTTCTAATGTTGTATAAGCTCTTTGAAATATTTAGTAAATACTTTGGGGTCTTGTTCAAAAGTAGAAGCAAGGTCGGAAATATATAATTTTGTAAAACGGAAACCTCCATACTATTTTTTTTCCTGGTGTTTATATATAATTACGGGATTTCCTTTGTTTGGTAGAAATATTTTTCTATTGTGTTTGTTAATGGATTTCGTGGGAATAAAATGAAATGCATTGAAACATCTTGCCTCTGTTGAGGTGACTAGTTTGGTCTAGGTGTCTAAGCAATATTTGAAAGGACTTATAAGGGGTATTTACCTACTTAATAAAAAAAAACATTCATTCCGGCTAACTAGTTATGAATTTACAGAGAAACAGAATAAGTATTGGGACTAACCCTGAGCGGAAAAAGTTGAAAATTTTGCAGTTTTTTTTAGCAAGGTCCCATCGGAAAAAATCTCCCAAATTATATGACATTGTGACGATTTATGCCCCTTGAGCTTGGTGGATCTAGGTTTTTCTGTAAATCCTTTTCTTCCGTTTTTGTAATTGGTCAAGTTGTTTGGTTAAATATGCTGATTACCAAGAAGGGTGTAATTTCTGAACACATATATTTTTGTGTTTGAGAGTATATTTGTGCACAGTTTAAAGACACAATTTTCTTAATGTCAATTCCATATTGGTATGATGTTCTACTATCTATGTGAAACGAAAACTCAACAGGTTGAAGCCAATTTACGAAATTCATCAAAACGCAAATTTTTCACAAATTACAGGATGGAAAAGCTTACAAATTCGTGTAAAATCACAGTTATAAGATACATTTTTCAAACGCTAGTTTTAGTCAAGTATAAATACTCAAGATTATGTGGTAAAAATAATTTTTAGTGTATTAGCCCCTTTAAACAGAAAAGTTAAACTAGTATATTTGGTGGAGGTGCCGGGTCCCGAAGTTATCTAGAATTCAAACTTTGTCAACTTCCAAACCAAGCAGTCACAGCAATGAAAAAACGAAATGTAATTGTTTTTACAGATAGCAGAACACAACCTTCCGAATTATACTTTCAAGAGAGCAATGCATGTTCCTATTCCAACAAAATACTTGTGTTTTCAGTCCATAACATGATCCGTATTTAGTGTCTACCCACTGAGTCATCGAGCCAACCCTGACGGCGCCGACGTCATCGATGTTGACAATAACAGAGTTAAACAGATTTCATCCAAAGGAAAACCAATTAATGTTATTCATATACTTTAGAATTCATTTAATTAAAGGTATGACTGCCATCTCCGGTATTAATATATTTTGTTTGAGTTAAAATCTTGTATTGTGTACCCTATTACTATCATAGAAAACGCTTAGTCCCGCCGCGTTGTTGGATGAGCGTAATTGTGCATTGAGTTGCATGTGTTACGCGGGTTTTCTGTTGTTCTGTGAAAAAATCATTACTTAGTCGAAGATTTTTTTTAATTAAATTAAATTAAATTAAAAAATAACTTAATTTTTTTTATTAATCGTAATTTTTTAAAAGAAAAAAATCGTAAAATTGCAATTTTCATAAGAAATAAATATTAGATTGCGCTCAAATTTAACACGAATATATTAATTCATGAAATTAAGGTTCTGTGAAAAAATAATTACAATAGGATAAAGCATGTAGGTGTAATAAGTCAAAGAATTGTTTTAAAAAAGAAAAAACCCGTAAAATTTCGATTTTCATGAGAAATAATTTTTCGATTACGCTCAAATTTCGCACGAATATCTTAATTCATGAAATTAAGGTTCTGTGAAAAAATCATTACAATCGGATAAAGCATGTAGGTGTTATGAGTCGAAGAAAGTTTTTAAAAATCGAAAAAAGTCGTAAAATTGCGTTTTTTATGAGAAAAAATTTCCCGATTGCGCTCAAAAACGTGGCAGTTCTAAGTTCAGAGATTTCGAAGGCCTCCATGAAATTTCATCGCAATCGGAGTATCGGTTTAGCCGGAATCGTGTTAACAGACACACAAAAATACAGAAAGAAAAAAAAAAAAAAAAACATTCCGGATTTTTTTCTCCAGTGTAGTGAAATGGAATCTTCGCTTCGCTCGCTACGCTCGCTACGCTCATCCAATTATATTTATTTATTTATTTTTTTTTATTTTTTTTTACAGATTTCAAGGATACATTTTCAGACTTACATGATATATTGTTAAGAATTAAATATATATTATTATGCGGATGAATTAATGTACATTGTATGCGAATGTTCATGCCAAGCATTAGGTGAAATACTTGTAAGGGCATTTTACACATTTGTTTAATGACTGTCAAATCAAATATTCGAATCAATATTAACTTCTTATTGATTACCTTCATTAATTTACTTCTAAACTAGGTCACTTCAATCGAATCAATTGCCATGGAATAACATTTCCATTTACAACGGAATTCGAACAGTTTTAATAGTGGCTTTTGATGTCAATATACAGAATAAACTAATTTTACGAGTTTGATAGCAGCCATTTACTTAAAATAATATGAGTTAATTAAAAACAAATACGTTCCTAAATTGCTACATCTGATTTAATTATTAAGGCAGAATGATTGATAGTTGGAGAGATTATAAAATATGCCACGTTTTAAGAAATATGAGTGTGTTTAAAACTAAATTATTTCCATGAACACAACCCCTGTAGTTTTAGTGCACATTTAGGAAATCGGATCATAATCAACATAAATGTCTGCACAATCTGGTGGGTTTAAAAATAACTTTACTATTTGTGAGATTAAGTTTATTTAATTAAAACATTAAATGTTTATTGCTTATCTACTGCAAACGAAATAATTAATAAATTACTCAAGCAGAGTTACTAAGAATAAAATGCAATTTTCTTAGTGGAAATTAACTTTAAAGGAATAACAAAGTTGTGGGGATAATCGGGATGAAATGTCCATTTTGGACTTTTAAAGCAATCGACAAATAAAATAAATAAAATAAATTAATAGTTAAAAAGAGGTTCTTAAGTAACTGCGCAAAATGTCGACGCCTGTGATGCGAACGAACAAGAAATCCCCTAAAACTCATGTTACGTATTTTTTTTTTAAACATGCAACTACGTAAAAATTGTGTGAATGAAATGAAAATCTGGCGCTATTGATGATGTGATGTGTTCGCCGCTAACCCCTACGAGTTATGTGGGTTCTAACATATCAGACGGGAATATCACAAGACGAAAGAAATCTGGACGTCGTCGGTCGATTACTGTTTCACTGGTCGTTGCAACCTTATTACATACATCAAAATATAAATAGTCGTGATGACAACATCTGTAGAGGAATTACTTGAGCTCGTCCGTTGGAATTATGACATGAATAATCCGCACAAATGCAGAAAATTCTCTATGCACTTTTCGTGCGAATTAACTGCAAGTATTCGAGCAAGATATCAATCTGAGTTCTGTCTCTGTTTTTCTGTGAGATCTTTGACTGTTTCTCTCTCTCGCTCTAAGATCTTTGAAGCCAAAGCGATTTATAACTCTGTGTACTCGGATGGTGGTGATAAATGGTAAACGTGTATGGATGGGTGCTATTTCTGCTTTCCAAATCTCATAAATAGAAATGCATGCAGAGGTGAGTCCGCACGGAGGTCGCTTACCTGCTCATTATTCGTGGAAAATAAACGCGAGTCTTTCGAATGTGCAACCAAGAAGCTTGAATTAGATTGTACACAAAAACAAAGACGAGCTGTGTTCTTCTATAAATATATTTGCCCAATTAACGGCGAATTTATTTTGCTACACTGTAAATGTCAATTCCAATTTATCTCGTTCCCATTGTTATGGCTGTAGCTTTTATGTTGCAATTATCGTACATAGAGAAACTATTTTATATGATAATTTTACTCATATTTCCAGTTGACGTCATTTACCATTTATCTAGCCACCTCTTATTTTGATATAATTTTTTTTTCAAAGTTAAGTTTGAAATTTTAAACTCCTCCATGGCTTATTTTTTCTCTTTTACCTTTACCACTAGGCTTGTTATTCATCCACATTACACATTGAATCACAAGATCGCCTATTATCCCAAATTATTTTTTAAAATTCATTTTTTTCAATTGCATGGGAAGTATTTTTGTTATTGTAATCCAACATCAAAATTGGTTAAGAATATAGGCCTATCAAATAAATAAAATCAAAATGAAGCATCCCTGAAAAATGTTTACATCAGGTGTTTGTCCGGTAAAGAGCGAACAATCACATAACACGTTAAAACACAATACAAAACATCACTAGCATTTTAACTATGTGTAGTCAAGTTCAATACTTCGCTTCGCGCATTTAATTATTAGTCGTGTATCACACAAAACAAAACAACTGACTTATTTTTTTCTCGCAATGTAGTAACAAAACCAAAATCGTTGATCATTTTTACCATTAATTAATGTAAATTCATTTATAAAATTACAATATTTCATTTTTAAATTTGGATGTGATTTTCATCCCAAGCAAACGGTTTTTAACCCATTAGTTTATTGTTTTGTAGAACTTAAAGAGTATAAAATCCGTTTCACAATTCACTTTGCCGTTGTTTGGGACCACGAGCGCTTCTTATACGGGATCTTCTCTGTTTTAGTATACAGTCTTTGCCATGGGTTTGTTATTTGACCGTTTTCCTTCTAGTCTTTCGTTGTGCGCGGAGTACTTAATTCAATTAAAAGTCACCTTGGTGATTCCTCCTCGGCAAGTACGCGAACTATAGACGACACTGCAGGGGAATGTGCAGTGACTAAAGTCGCCTTCCTGCTAGCCCAACTGTTGCGTCTTCGAGTGGTGGTTCACCCTGGCTCCTCCTAGCTAGAAGAAGGTCCACATATATTGACAGAAGGACGCTTATTCGCTTCCCGCCTTCTCCGAGTCGCCTCCGCAACAAACCTTGGCTTGGAGTCTGCGCCGAGTCGCGACCGACGTCGCTAAACCGGCGTCGCGTCCGAAGTGCCACGGAGATTGCCGAGGCGAGGCGACGCGGCACGAGGGGTGACTCTTTCAGTTAGTCTGTACGTGGCGAGCTGGGGAGGCAGTCAGACACGATTAGAGTCGACGCTGATACGTTTCGTGTGGTACGAGATACGCGCGGTTACCATTCTCATTGCTGAATACGTTCATTTGAAAATAAAATTTAATTCAAACACAAAAAATAAATTTGTTTATTTTTTCGTGGTGAAAATCTAAATCTCAAGTGAAAATATCTTGTGTCTAAAAAACATTTAAAAGTTTTAACTTGCAAATTAAAAATAAAAATAAACTTCATTGTAGAGCTTACATTCTATTTGTCGGTGAAGCTCTCTACTCGTCGAGATCGCCCAGTGGTGCCAACCGCTGCCCCTAACCAGCTGACCGATTCAAGTCTGCGGCGTCAATTGATCAGGTACGTGACACGGGCTCTCGAACTTCTCGGGGCACGTAGAGCCCTCCTAACTGTGTTTGCACTTTCCTCTGTGGCACGATCCTGGATTCAAAGGAAAGAAACACACTCACAAGAGAAACAAAGCATCCCCAGTTAGGTTTCTATGTGAAGCACAAAAACACTGGGACTAGATGAGTAGGTCAAAGAAATGAAGGCGACACGTGTGGTTTATTTTTAGGAAAGATTAAAAAGTTTTAACATATTAACAAAAACGAAATTAACAAAATAATTATCGTTTTTCACAAAAAATTGTTGGGTTTACAAATTATCATTGTAATAATCACAGGATGCGTTACACAAACAACTGAAATACAGTTTTTAACTTATTTGTTCAATTTTGTAATACTTCACCGTTAAACAGATTTACGCTGTTACGTTCAAATTGGTATTGATGTTAATGAATGTGGATTCCAAATCTCATTGCTTATTATTTTTTATTTTTTTAAAAAATTTTTTTTACGTCTATCTTATTCATTTAAAAAAGTTATTTACATAGAAGACAACTAAATAAATCCAATAACATAGATAAAGACAACATTAATGAACTGCAGTTAAGTAAATATTAGAAATAGTAATATTACAACAACAATGTATTAATACCACAATAATTTTGGTTACAAATTTAAAAAGGGATATTAAATGAAATTAATTAATGAACCAAATATAAAAAAAAGAAAAAAAGATAGAAAGGGGAAAAAAGAAAAAAAGAAACTTGTTTTCTTTTCACTTCTCACTTCTATACTTTTATAACATAATTTTATTCAATACATTCGTAAGTATTCTTCTGCAGTGAGGTTTTTTATAGAGTTACCTTAGACGCAACCAAACTCAATTGTAAGTAATGTTTATATTATACGTAGTGAACACTATACTTTCATATCCAACAAACACAGCGCTGAAGGCAAGAGAAACACTTACGTAGTGACGTTTGTCTTGGGGTATTTCGCACGTGTTTTGCTGCCACCGAGAAGTGTGGTTCACTACTTGGCGAGTAGGCATTCTAAGCTTGAAGTATTACAATCAAACTCAGAAGAACATTCTGCAGAGAAAACAATTGTAATATCTTGTTCTTATCTTGTCACTAGAGTACTTGCCTTTGCTTGCTGATAGATGTAATAACCACCAGAGTATTTATTAATTAAAACATAGTGCACATTATAATAATATTATTATTAGCGTATAAATTATTAAATTTATTTATAATATAATTTTCCTTGCAAATATGTGGTTAACATGGTAGCAAGTACCTACAATTAATATTTTATAGTTGTATCAAAAGTTTCAGTACTTAATAATCACACTAATTTTATTTATTTCTCATTTTACATCTAATCATCAAATCAACATCAAAAATCACATCAAATCAAATCTATATCAGGTCCAAATCCATACCATCCAAATACCTTTTCACCAAACACCCTCTTGAAAACCTTTTCACTGAATCATTTTTTAATCTGTCATGGTCACTAAATAGTCACTAATCTACAACTTCACAAAACTAACAAACCAATATTCGGATCCCATATCGTATTTGCAACCACATAATGTTATACCCACAATCTACGAAATTAATTCAGTTGACATTATTAATCGATAAGTCACAACTCGTACAATATTAAACGGTGCAATTAGTTATTCGTGGCCTCAATATGAACTTACCACCTCAATGAACTTCCATTTAGTTACAATTTGCCCCATGAGAAAAACAACTAATTTGTATAAATCCAACATTAAATTTCTGCATTTCTGCATCATTGATTTTCAGAAACATTTATCTTCCACATTATTAATACTAATCGGAATATTAGCAAATCATTCTCATAAAACAGTATTCTGCATAATATTATTTCGTGTTTCCTTGCATGACTTTTTGCAATCTATTTGCTTTCGACATTCTTCAAAACATCCTCACTTGAAAATACGTCGCTTGCCAACTCTATGTCACCCTACCTACTCCTTGTACATTCTTATCGTATGTGTCGGCGCCTACAAGGTTGGCTTGGTCTGCTTTAAATTTAATGTCCGCCACTGTAAGTCAGTCGTGTGACTGAGTGGGTCGACTCTAAATACGAATTTATTTATTCAACCTCCCTTGAATGCACACTGCACAGCTGTGTTACCGTGAGAGTCCCAGCTGTAGCTTACACACAAGTGTACAGGTATCACTTAACTAGCTAGGTCATTAGTGGTTTGGGCGCTCTCGATATAAAAACATATTCTTCAATGCTTTTTAATTATTATTGGATGAGCGTAGCGAGCGAAGCGAAGATTTTATTCTACTACACTGGAGAAAAAAATCCGGAATGTTTTTTTTTCTTTTTCTTTTTTCTTTTTTCTTGTATTTCTGTCTGTTTGCACGATTCCGGCTAAACCGATATTCCGATTAAGATGAAATTTTATGGAGGCCTTCGAAATCTCTGAACTTAGAACTGCCACGTTTTTGAGCGCAATCAAAAAATTATTTTTCATAAAAATCGCAATTTTACGATTTTTTTTCGATTTAAAAAAATTCTTTGACTTATACACCTACATGCTTTATCCGATTTTAATGATTTTTGCACAGAACCTTTATTTTATGAATAAGATATTCTTGTGAAAATTTGAGCGCAATTGAAAAAATATTATCATAAAAATCGAAATTTTACGGGTTTTTTCTTTTTTTAAACAATTCTTTGACTTATAACACCTACAGCTTTATCCGATTGTAATGATTTTTTCGCAGAACCTTAATTTTATAAATTATATATTGTGTTAAATTTGAGCGCAATCGAGGAATTATTTCTTATAAAAATCGCAATTTTACGATTTTTTGAACAATTACGATTAATAAATTAAAAAATTAAAGTTAATTTTTAATTTAATTTAATTTAATTTAAAAAAATTCAACTTAGTAATGATTTTTCCACAGAACAACAGAAAATTCGCATAACACATGGCAGCTCAATGCACCAATTACGCTCATCCAACAACGCGGCGGGACTTAAGCGTTTTCCTAGTTGTAATGGTGCCAAGCCTAGTTTTCGCGGCTGGTTACAAGGACTAGGTTTTTACTGTAGCAAAAGTGAAGCTATACTTTATTGTAACCGTATCGCTAATGTAAGCCAAACCTTAGTGTCTTCTGTTTGTCGGGTGAATTGGATGGTTTTGGTGTTTTTTTGCCTCGAATGTTTTCTAGAGCTGTAGTATCGAAACTTTATTTTACCTCTCTACTACATCGTTGTATGAATATTATCATTGGTAAAGTATTGGCTATTATGTAAATCGTGAATAGAACACTATATTTATCGAGAAGGTAATGTATTTATCTAAAGGCAAACTCCGGTCGTGCAGTGGTGCCAATAGTACCGTGATTAGTAGCAGAATCGCGGGTTGAATACCAGACCGCCCTGCTGTTGTCACGTCCCCACTGCGGAGAGAGAGTTTAGAAGGCAGCGACGCGCGCGCTTTCAGCTTCCTATCGCATAAAAGTGATTAAAAAAGTTTTTATTGTGAGCTTAATAACCAAATCCTCTGCCAGGCAGAATCGAGATGGAATTTGTCCCAACATGAACAAAATGGACGCATTTTTGTATTTGCACTTCATTTTCATGGCAGTGGATGGAGTACCAAACATTAATAAACGAGCTCATTTATAACTTTTTTTCAGAGTAATAATTTATAAATGCGAAATACTCGAAATATTACTTTACCCTGTACATGCAACTAATTTGTTCCAAACACATGGTAATATCGGCATAGGGAATAATTTGCTTCTGTTTTTTTTGGTGAAGGAGAGTTATGCGTGCACATTTGCTTTGGTGTTAGTTTGGATATATTTTATTCTCAGTTGTATATATTATTAATTTTTTATATATTATTGTTTCGTGAAGATAATTTGTTCGCATCGTCATTGAATTAAAGTTATTTTGATATATGCATGCAAATGCAATTGCATCTCATCCCAAAGAAAGAGATGTGTTTTTTTTCAAGAGTTTTATTTATAATCTTCATAATGTAGTAGTTCTATGCAGCACTGTACAAATAGTTCCCAACTACCACAATGCAAAGTCTGCAAAAGACAAAGAACGTTCTGATTTTAAAATAATATATTTCTATTATCCTATACACAAGACCAGGTCCATTATAATCCAACATAGGGAGCGAAGCTTGTTGTTATTATAACACGTTCTAAATGAGAATAGTTGAACAAAAACAAACAAAATTTAAAAAAAATGTTTTGCCGGAGGTGCCGGGTTAATTCTTTTATATCAGGCTACAAGACAAAAACGTCAATGAAAAGTTCTTATACTATTAGGGATAATATTCATTTCAGAAGGAATTCAGAAGGATGTACGAGTAAAATAAGAAATAATTCTGGTCGACGGTACAGAAATGCAGACAGCCCAAACAAAACCGTTGTCTCGCCTAGTAGTGTCCTCTTCAACTTCCCACGTAGTTCGACTCGTCACGAACCCTATGTCACTCCTCTGTGACGGCTCAATGTTCACGCTCACATACGGTCAACAACAAGGCAAGGGGGTATTAGCACAAAAACGCCTTAGCACAGAAACGCCGTTACACCGAAAATAAAATAATTTTTTTATGAGTTTTTACTTTAAAACTAAAAACAGTGTGGGCCTTAGCACAGAAAAGCCTTTGCACAGAAACGCCGTTACACCGAAAATAACCAAACAGTTAAACGTATTACGACCGTGTGGGTCTTAACACCAAATCGCCGTTACGCAGAAAATTCGGCAAAAACGTGTGTCTAAAGACTTGAGATCGAAATTCGGTGTAACGGCCTATCCTGATGTGCCGTTACACCGAATTTCGGTCTTAAGTCACAAACTATAATCCGGTCTTAAGAAACAGACTGTGATTCGGTATCAAGACCCACACTGACGTTTTTTCCGAATTTTCTGCGTAACGGCGATTCGGTGTAAAGACCCATACTGCTCAGATAACTGAGAAAAAATATCAATTCAGTTTTCGTTGTAACGGCGATTCGGTGCTAATCTCCCGACCCACAAGGCTACATGCTCTATCATGGAAGAACTACAACCACATCAAACTGTTTTCAGTGAACAACCCCACTGTCATGAGACTAGATCACGTGACAGTTGTACGAGTATTGAAGCCGTGAGTATTGAACCCGGGGACTCAGAATACGCGAGACTTTTAAGACAAACATTGTTGGACAAAATACTATACAAAATAAACTAGGGGAACAGGTGTAAAATGTTTCAAATTTTTGTTTGGACGGCACATGGTTCTTCATTTAAATATATTGTAGAAATCTTTTGACTTATTTCAAAGTTTCATCGAGACTTTAAAGACAAGCATTGTTGGATAATACATTATACAAAAGAAACTAGAAAAACATTTTAAAAATGTTTCAAATTTTCGTTTAGACTGAACATGTTACTTAATTTAAATATATTACTGTAATATTTCAACTTTTTTCAAAATAACATTAGTTACGATTAGAACAGTGATAGATATAACAGGTACATAATTCTAAGCCTTATTTAGGATTCGAACCCACGACCCTTCATTGCAATGCTTTAGACCTATTGAAACAGTATAATGCGTTTAGGAAATGCGCTACGCCCAAACCATGTGAGAAACCGCAGACAGAAGCCTCCATATAATTAACAACTAATTACAACTATAGCTAGATAGTTGAGAATCCTTTGATGGGACGTAGGAGAACCCGTCAATGACACACGTCAACTACTTAAGTACTAAAGCTCGGTCGTCATTTATAATTACCCTTGTTCCATCGTCAAGATTATCCTTGTAACATATAATCGGGAATTAATCCCTAGATCCTAGTCAAGCTTCTTGTAAGTGGCCGTGTCTGTCGAGTATCAAGAGCCGAGGAGGAACTGGAATTACCTGCGGCTGTGATATTGTTAGTGCAAGAGCAGAGGAGGAACTGGAATTACCAGCGGCTGTGATATTGTTAGTGCAAGAGCAGAGGAGGAACTGGAATTACCAGCGGCTGTGATTATTGTTAGTGCAAGAGCCGAGGAGGAACTGGAATTACCAGCGGCTGTGATATTGTTAGTGCAAGGGCCGAGGGGGAACTGGAATTACCAGCGGCTGTGATTAAAGTTAGTGCAAAGGGCCGAGGAGGAACTGGAATTACCCGCGGCTGTGATATTGTTAGTGCAAGAGCAGAGGGGGAACTGGAATTACCGCGGCTGTGATATTGTTAGTGCAAGAGCAGAGGGGGAACTGGAATTACCAGCGGCTGTGATTATTATTAGTGCAAGGGCTGAGGAGGAACTGGAATTACCCACGGCTGTGATTATTATTAGTTCGGGGGTTGAGTGGCAATGAGTGACTACGTTGTATGGACCGTCTCGGCCAAACTCAATTTGTCCGGCCCACCAACAGCTTCGTGGAGAATTCGTTATGTTCTGTAAGAAGTTCGGAAAGTTTGTGTGGAGAATTGATTAGTTACGGGTTGCCGAGCCAGAATGGGTGGTTTGGGTCGGGCTGGAAGAAGTTGCGAAATATGTAGGAATTAGTTTCACTTCTTGATTAGCTACAACATTATTATGATTTCTTTGGATGAAGTTTGTTTAAAAATAATGAGTTAGGCCTATTAAACTTGTATAATAATACCATTAACATAAATACATAAATACGAGGTTTAAGCTATACACGTTTGAGAGTTGAATTTCTTTAGATGTTTTAGATGCACAAGTACAACTTAATCATTAATAAGACGACACACTCAAGTGCCACATCCTTCAACAACTGCTCACTCAATGTGCAACTTTGTATGGTTGTCAGGGTTTTCTTTACAATTCTCTAAACTATCCGTTTTGAATCTCGTGTATTTCTTACTATACAAAATCCTAGTAGTCACCACATCACCCAGAACCACGACGTCCGTGAGGTTCCTATAGTGCACACCACGGAAACTGATAGAGACATCGGGTACACAGGAAGTCGTCGTTCGATCGCAGTCACTGGCAATCCTGACAAAAGGTTACATTTCCAAGGAGTTCTGCGATAAAGTCCTATTCTAATAATGGGCACTCCTTCTTAGTATTCTAGCACCCTAACTACTTAACCACACGAAGTGATTCACACAGAAAATTAGCGCATTTTACAAAACGAGTAGCAATAAGAGATAAAACTACTTAGAGGATATGTGATCGTTTAGTACAAGACTTCGAAACGTCGGATTTCAGATACATTTCTTTCAACGGGGAAATATTTATAATGTATTCACATGAAGTCAAAGCTATGAAACAGTTATATATTCAGAGGTATTGATTATCATCAGGCCTACACGATCTTAGTAAAATATCATATATTATTATAAATAAATAATTGTTATCGTAAACAGATTAGTTACTTTTTTTCTTACTCCCTTCCGATGAAAGGATCAGGAAATTAAATATGTAAATACATCTGGTAAAAGTTGAAAACAGCGCAAGACTGACGTTTAATGGGCTGGCTAAGCTTCAGTGGTTATATAAGTTGTGAGTCGGACGCGTATGAAGGTTTATAATGGCGAGGTAATTAACCAAGGGCCTCCGGGCGAAGCGAGGTGTACCGCTATTACCAGGTGAATATCCTCAAAAGAAAATTAAGGATTAAAAATAGCCGACAATTTTTTGTTGCGTAACGCATTTACATTTGAACCTACTCTTTTATTAAATCACCCTTCAGTTGTAACGACCTTATCTACATAGAAATTCATAAATTAATTGGGGTAAACAAACGTAATTGATTTTGGCTAAAGGTTTTGTTCACCTGCACAAATAAGTTGACCAAAGCAATTGAAACACTGAAAAGCAACAAAACGATCTTCCTTTCGAAGTGTTTAATTAATAAATACTAAATTAAATATAATGTAGTTGAAGTTAAATTATTGATACTATTTTAATACAATTCAACATTCACAAAATACATCCAGACCGGTGTTCGATCCCGAAATACCCGAGTTCGAATCCCGATCGGGATGCACTTTTTAATTTCTGAATTTTATTAAATATTAACAAATTCACCAACGAGAGTATTTCCCGATTAACCAAATCGAAAAATAAAAATATCGTGTTAGGTTATTAAAACAACGTTGAATTGTTGGTGTTAAATCCAGTTCCAATTGAATGTCTATCAGTCGTAAGAGGTATTCAAGCAATGATCCGTGCGGATCGTTATACCCCAGCCGAGGGAGGCCCGTGTGTATATTGTGCAGTAAGCTGGAAGTGGCCTGTTTGTCGAGCTTCGCAGCGATCAAGTGTCAGTGTCAGCAGTAGGGCGGGGGTGTCGGTGGGTCAACAGAGTCAGAGGGGCGTGTAACGCTCTAGCACGCCATCACGGCACAGCCAGCCGGAGAGAGAAGCCGATGTCATATTTCAAGACGGAGAGGTAGAAGCGTGGTGGTGATGGAATAAATACCTGTAGTTGGACAAAGACTACTCTATGATGAATTAAAAATATTCTTGGTTTAATATTTTATTTTCGTAACGTGTAAATCGGTTCATAAGAGTGGTAACGAACACACGCGAAAATTTTTTGTTCCATTAAGCCGCTTACTTCGTTTCCGTAGAAGACAAAATGTATACTCCATTATAAATTAATATTAAATATACATATCATGCATATACATGAAAACAAGATCAACTTGAAATAAAATGTATCACCCACTTAAGAAATTATAGTTTGAGCGTTTAACCAAACATGCAAACACATATAACATTTGGGGCGTACATTCAAAAGTGCCTATTTGATTCAATATTTTATAGAAGTACTTTGTAATCTCCCCACTACACAGGCTGTCACTAGCAACACCTGGCGGCACGTCCCCGCACTTTCCCTCGCCGTATAAACCCGCTGCGTTGCCTCGCTACGCTAGGAATACTAACTCAATGGCCGGGCTTTCGTTTGATGTGCCAGTATTTTCCAATGCGATTGACTTACAACTATTCCATCAATCTAGTTCATTAACTCCCCACTAGACGCGCTGACCACTAGCGACACCTGTCGGCGCGTCCCCGCACTTTGCCTCGCCGTATAAACCCGGTGCGTTGCCCCTCTACGCTAGGAATACTAACTCAATGGCCGGGCTTTCGTTTGATGTGCCAGTATTTTCCAATGTGATTAACTTACGACTATTCTATCAATCTAGTTCATAATCTCACCACTAGACGCGCTGACCACTAGCGACACCTGTCGGCGCGTCCCCGCACTTTGCCTCGCCGTATAAACCCGCTGCGTTGCCCCTCTACGCTAGGAATACTAACTCAATGGCCGGGCTTTCGTTTGATGTGCCAGTATTTTCCAATGCGAATGACTAACAACTATTCCATCAATCTAGTTCATTAACTCCCCACTAGACGCGCTGCCACTAGCGACACCTGGTGGCGCGTCCCCGCACTGCCTCGCCGTATAAACCCGCTGCGTTGCCCCTCTACGCTAGAAATACTAACTCAATGGCCGGGCTTTCGTTTGATGTGCCAGTATTTTCCAATGCGAATGACTAACAACAAGCGTGTGCGGAATATCTCAAAGAACATCTTCAGTATCCATCTTGATCGAGTGACTATTTGTAGAAACGGCTCCATCTAAAGTCAGAGGAGAAAGTGGATGTCGCCTCGACGGCAAGAATTCTAAACGTAGAGGAGAAAAAAGTAAATATGTGACCAGAAGGAAAGAACGGGAAACCAAAAGGAAATGTCTTTTGCACCATAAATAACGAGTAATTGCCAAAGTGTTGTCTGGGCTTTCATTTCCACTTATTTTCGTTATAAATACAGCTACACTCAACGGAGTGGTCAATATCTCGAATCACATGAAATGCGTATATGTTTCTAGTTTTATCTTCATTGGTTGTTTTACTTATTATCGAAAACCCCAATAAAAAAGTTTTTTATTCGTTGTCGGAACTGTATTCGCTACGACATAGGCTCAAATATTCCGTGGAAATACATTAAAAATGTTATAGTTTTTTTCACCCTAGTTATAATCATTGTCAAATTCTCAGAGTCTCAAATTAAGTCTATCAATCAATGCGTTTAACAAATTTCATTCCTGGCTACTAATGTAAGGATAGATTATAACTGTTTATTTAATCTCAGATAATACACAGTCGTTGTTGATTTTACCAAAATGCGCAAATCGGCCGTTGTTAAGATTTAACACTATCCAGAAAAAACAATTAGTTGTTTAGATTGAGAAAGATTTATAGTAATTTTTCGTAAGTATGGCTGTATTCGACTTTTTTTCTACAGAGCAAAACTGTATTGACTTAAACATTGTTTGCCATGTTACTTGACTTGCATGATGTGTGTTTCTTGGTGGTGATCTCAACTTCCGCCCCCCCTAACTTCCCCTCCACCCCCTTCACTCCTCCATCGCCTCTCCAGTATTATTCTCCATTATTCGTATTCATGACTCACCTACTCATCGTTGCGGCTCATCGAGACGCCAAGCCCTATTGAACAGCGTTCTCACACTCTAACTTACGGCCGAGATTGATAACAACAATCCATAAACCATCTCAGAAACAATTTATCACCACAAGCGCGGACTTCAGCAAACAAATAACACGTCGTTTTTGCACAAACATTTTGTCGATCGTACGAACCATAATATTTTCATTCATAAACTTAAATCTTTATTTATCTTCAATGTAAACTCGACTCGCTTTACACATGGTTGCTAACATTGAGTGAAGAGAGGAAGAAAGGTGTGAGTTATTTGACCGGTGTTGTTTTAAACGTCTTTCATCGAGAACAAGGCTGATTGCCAAACGATTGTTTGCCCAAGGTGCAAACTGTAAATCGTAGACTTTTGTTATTCGAAGATTTATGTCAGTATGTTTTTCAATGTGCAGTACCCTTCAATGAGTTGCATCCACGCTGTTATAAACATTATTTTTTCAATCATGGAATATTTGTTGATCCAAAATTTGTGCGCTCAGTCCACGGTTAGGCCTGAAGTTTGTGAAACATTTCAACTCAACGTTTACAGGTGAAAAGAAGACAATTACTCAGCATACCTCTGCCCACAATAATTATTTACCTTTCCTTTCATCTCTGTTTGTAGACTCTTGTCTGTTAAAAGTGTGAAAAATCAAATATCCATGAATACTCAAGAAAGGCGTGACGAGATTTCTATCTTTGGTTTCTACGTTTAGTTGATTATCTTTGTATCTGCAAACACGTAGTTAATGACTTTCTTGCCCTACACATGTAGCACCTGGGCCCCAGGAGGGCCAACCCGAACACACAAGGTGCTATTTAGAGCACATCCAGGAAGCAAGTGGCAACGATGATTAATAGACCAGCCTAAAACAAGACGGGGCGTGGTCCTCGACACAATCTCGGCAAACTATTCTTCTTTAAGGTCTCTTCCTACAAGGTGTGTTCCCCATTGCGGCCCCTAACTCAGCTAAGCCGCACTCGTTTTTGTCTCACTCTTCATGTCATACGTTCAATCTTATTTTATATTCATTTAACGTTCATACTTTGGCGAGCAAATCCTCCCGGCATTACTCATCATTAATCACCCAGTGATTGTATTAATATTGACGCTCAAAGCAGCGAAGTCAGAATTGAATTTAGGGGAGTTGTTGGATAAAGTGCAGATAAAAAGAAACACTTTACGAAACGCACTCTATGTGCGCATCCGGAAGGAGGGATAGAATGACTCAACACTAAAGTTACCCAAGAAAAAGCATTAGTATCTTTCTTTCTAGTAATTTATGGAATTCACTATCAAGGTTTTGCAACTGAACCGATAGACTAAAGTGAAAAAGTAAATTATGAGACTGATTGAATGTGTTTATATTCATCATCATGACATCACGAGTAAATTAATTCGTGTTTCGGTTGTTTATACTGAATCTAATACCTGTGAATATGAATTTACGCCATATTGTAACATTAATTCATACAGTGTGTTCCTATTAATATTCAATGCACAATTATCTTTCTACACGATAACATGGTGACAAAACTAGCTGTGGTCTCGCGCGTGTTAATTCGGGTACATGTCATTTTAATATAAACATTATTCGCATTACTATTGGACACAATGTTCGTTCTAAATAGTTGTTCTAAATGTTGTTGATTCCTCTCTATAATGTGTTCAAGTTTAAGCCAAAATAAAACTTTCCTGGTATTGCACTCTTGCGTACTGGTACAAAAAATAAGTTATTGAACTTGAATTTGGTATCGCCTATGTATAACGTTCTGCGTGTTATTATTTTAACGACAAATTTGTTTGTGCATATGTTGACCTAATTCACCATAGAGGATTGATTTAAAACGTTCATTTATGACAATTATTATGATTATAATTTATAATTATCATTATATAAAAATAAATAAACAGTGCTATAAAATGTAAAAATGTGATTTTGTGCCAAAATCGATTCTCACCATGAATAATTCAATTAATTGTTCAAGAAATTCTATTGCGTTGTCTTTGCTATATTAGAAATTATTATAAAATAGCTTACAAACGTAAAAGTCACACATAAAACCCCCACTGAGAAACGAAATCCGACCTCCACGTTATAAAGGTTGGACGAGCAAGGAGTGGAAGATATTATAGGGTGGACTGTGAGTCAGCTTTATACTTTTAAATCTCAGACATATATTATATTGTTTTATTATGCCATGCCATAGCGTATTATTATATATCACATGTGTACTATATTTTACAAGACATACGATTTATTGTTAGCTCACCGCTACGACAAATTCTTAAACATTATTCCGACTATGAAACAAATTCAATTCTTGAACTTTCCCTCAAGTGTTGAATGTACGAACTAAACCAACTTAGCATTTAAACTTTGAATTGGAGACAAAATACAACAGTATTGCCAGGCAGGGCAGAGAGTGTAAGAAGTGTGTTTCCAACCCTAGTGAACATCTTCCACCCGAACTATCCCTTTAGAGATAGACTATTTATAACAAGATTAGATTAAGGCTGTTCATGAATATACGAGTGAAACTTGGTAAAGGAAAACTGTGGCAATCTTTTGATAAATGGTTTATCAGTGTGACCAGGGAATCAGGCCTCCTAGGGGGCACAGTGGCGGAGATTGTTGCGAGGCAGGGAAGCGTCTGTCCACAATCTCGCCGACCAAGTTTCCACGCCTCCAAGTAGGACAAGCCCCTTCCCATTATACTTTCCCATCGACTTCTCGCCCGGCGTAACGGCTGAAACCCTTTGTTACAAGATTAAATATGTAGATTATTGTTAATAAGTATTTAAAATAAAACTACAGAAGTCTTTTGAGTTGAAAATCTTGTACAAACTCTTTCTAATTTTTTTTTTAATATTCAGAATATTAATCACCGTTTGCCTTTTAAAAATTTACATTCTCTTTTAACATATTCAAACGATGGTAATCGTTCAGAAGTAGTAAACAAGGGATACGGATATTTCAGAAAGATAAATTATGGTAAAGCTTCACGCGTTTGTTTTAATTTATAGAGATCGGTTAAATGGGAAGAAAGTATTAATTAATTAGTTGATCTGCCAGTATGTAAAAGTGCTTCAACAGAAGAAAAATTATTTCTGTATTGCGTATGGGTATCAACAAAAAGTAATAATGTATAAATGCTTATGCATTAATAATCCAAACATTCAAACTGACTAATTTTCAATCTTCCTAAATTAGTAAAAAATTAGTAAATTTATCGCATAGTTCGCTTTAGAAATCATGTTTATATACGGTTATTGGTAAAGTTATGTCGGTAGTAAGATGCGAGTGGGATGAAGATGTGACAAGACAAGACACACATGATGTCATCACTGACATCCCACCGACAACGTCATACACTGAACTCATTTCCTCATTCGCTGAACGAACTTCTTTCCCGTCGCTAACTTAATATTTATTTGTCTTGTCCGACCCCCCGAGCCATCACGGGCAAACATCTAGCGACGCACTCAGGAGAAGGAAAGCTTACGTTTCCTTGCCCTCCACACAGGAGATCAGATGGAATATGTTCGAGACAAAACCCATATTGTTTTCCACGGCCTGGTGCTCTGCACACATATTAAACACGGAGAAGCTGCTGTTTGCGCTGAATTGCACTCGACGGGCGCAATCATCCAAACATAATTAGCAATATGTTGTTGTGCATATTTGATGCGTAGATTTTCTAACATATATATTGCGCAGACATATTTTATTTAGATTGTCTCTTGTATATCTTATATTTTACTAACCACATAATTTCTGCCGTATCTCCTGGGCAATGGTAATCCACAAAATAAATGATTAAATATATAGGCATAAGACACATACAAATTGTGTGGTTATTTAATTTAATATTAAATGTATAATATTTTTAATAATTTGGAGTGATTTATCATTTTTATAGTCATTTATATGTAACTTATTTTACATTGTATTGTTGCGTTATGTTTGTATTGGTATGGTTTGGTAAATTGCACTTGTGAGACATTTGTCCTGTTGTAATGTGGCCACAAATAAAATAAAATAAAGAATTTGTATTTAAATAAATAAATTGTATTTAGTGTCTACCCACTCAGTTATATAACTGATTTTCAGTGGGGGACAGAAAATCAAAGCGACTAAGCCAACCCTGTATGCCCCGACGCAATCTACGAGAAACGTGAAACGTGTTCCTGTGGTTAGACAATAAACGTGTATTTCTTGTATTCATTGCCACTTACAAATCGTCGAATTAATTTTGGGAACCAGTAATATCAATCGTGATATAAGTTCTTTCTTCCATCTACCTTCAACAACTTATTTTCCATCAAGCTTCATCTTGGCATTTTCTCCGGAAATTGTATAAAATACATCAATGTCACTACGAACTCACTGTAATGTTTTTTTATCGTGTGTTTATGTATTATTTATCTTTATGTTATAACACGGTTCATTCTAAATTGGCTATTTGCTGTTTACCCTTAACTCTTAAAAAAAGACATTACGAGTGCCTTGTGCCTTCACAGAATGAAGTCAAATGCGTTTTCGATGTTTCTTCTTTTTTTTAATTCAGAAAGTTTTAAATACAGCGAACCATTTTAAATAAGACCAACTGAAAACAGTAGCGTATTCATCGCCACTGCTTTGTGATACCTCTCCATTATATTAAGCACCGGTTTAAAATGTCTGAAGTCAAGAAGCTAGTCAGGTTAAGATCGATATGATATAGCAAGGTATCAACCTAACTGTCATGGAAACGTGGGGCCCATCAATCTTGAGGAGAACGGAACTCCCTGGGGGAGAGCACTAAATCACAGCCATTAACCTCACTTGCGTAATAGTCGAACAAATTGAATAACCGACTACTTTTCCTTTTGTCGGTAAGAGAAAACATAAAAGACCTTGCTTGGTTGACACGGTGGCTTTCTTCGACTTAGCTGGTTTCTTTCTTCATAATCCAAATCCCAACGAATTATGTTTTCTTTGTATTAGTCTTTGTATCCTTAGTTGTAACGGTTTACAACTTGTGTGTTTATAAGTGCAACAAAAAAAGTAAGGAGGTTAATTGAACATGTGGCAGGTCGTGTAATCAACATGTTGATTGTTTTTAAGTAGATGTTACTCGGAATACAAGTAAAAATCAGTTTTACAAGACCGTTTATTTTTTATTAACAAGAACATATTTTCATTAAATAAGTGTTAATTGCGTTTATAAACTTTAAATTACACTTTTTATGAATATAAATCAAAATTTTACCGTCGAAGAATGAAAATTAAATTCATTGAATAATAGAACATGCACGTTTAAAAATTGCTGAAAATAATTAACTTCCACAATTTTCGTTTAACATTTAAAAAAGTGGTTAACCAAAAAGGAATCAGACAACCTACACACAGGATTTAGTTTCGAGTGACTTGATTTTGGTTCGAACCTGATTTAATCAATAAGTTTTTACAAACAAAGATATACAGTTTGATCTATTAGCTAATGAAAGCCAAAACAAATAAATATTCGAGAGTTATACTTAATCTCGCCTTAATTGACTCGCTCATATTTTATATAGTCTTGTCGGTTTATTAAGTTCATCAAAACATAATTCCTACCTACAAAAACACGTGTATGTAAAATGTATAAACAATTTAAAGTGCTTTTAATGAAGGTCACAGTAATATAAGAACGGCAAATCAAATATAAAAGGTATCACAACATGGGCCTCGCCATTATATAACCTGCGTTCGTGTATGTGATTGTATTGGTTGTCGTTGTATTTGTTGTGGGCGTCGGAACCCCCCCCCCCCCAAGGAATTCCGCCCCAACTCACAAGGAAAGATATATATCAAGGTTTCATAATTTATATTCTCAAGTGTAGACGACTTGAATAGAGTCAATACTAAAGTGGATGGCTCGAAATCGGCATCACACTATACGAAATAGAATCCAACGTTTCTTGCTGGTACTATTCAAAAATAAATACATGGATAAACAAGACCTCAGGCCATATTAGAACACGAATGTGAAGAAGCATAACTTTACATTTCGGCTTTAAAACGACTACATTATTAATTCATGCAGGTCTTAATGCTCAGGCTAAGGTTCCAAGTTATTACAAGCTGCGTGTTTTAGAGTTTGCAACAATGGCAAAGTCCAGGCTAGATATACCGAACTAGACGTAGTGTGACCCCTAGGCAGCACCTAGGTAACACGGCTTATCAAACAAAGAACACCCATTCAAACCGCGCGCCTAAGCGGCAGAGTTGCCAACTATTATTCATGGCAAGAATAAATAATTCGTGTATTTCCCTAACAATATAACACATACGTTTCAATTAAATGAAAGCTCGTTCTAAACTAATCTAAACTACCCATTTGCGTAACTCACTCATTTAGAGTTGTATAAACTATGTTTTTTTCCAGACAACACGTATAAGTAATTATTTTGCTTCAACTTCTCTTCATTCTCTCTGTGATCTTCTATCGATAGAGGTAGCTCATCGCCACCACGTGACTCGCTAAGGACGTCGGTTCAATCTCTTCAGCTAGCAAACCGGACAGTAGTAATTATTTTTTAATTCTACTTTAATCAAAAACAAATGTTGAATAGGCCTATATTCATTTATACCATTTGAAAATATCTTACAAATAATCCAAACACCCTAATAACCTTTAAAGTCACCTAAGTGTGAGTGCCCTGGTGTGTACCCTGAAAAGGAAACCACACGACTAATTTTTGTCATTAAAAAAATTTGATATGGACATTTTAGATGATGTATTTACTCTTGACGTTTCAGTCCAAACTGTTTGGGTTATCCTCAGAAAAACAGTTCAAAAACGTCCAAAAATCTAACCAATACCAGTTTTTAAATTTATTAAATCATTTTTTAGAGGATATACCTCTACACAGTTTGGGCTTAAACGCCAAAAGATAATATATAATCGAAATGTCTAGATTAAGTCATTATATATTGTTTATATTCCGGGCAGCAAAACATTTTAGAAAACTTTATTTTCTTAACAATTTTTTAAATCGTTGTATTCACCTGCATTGGGACGTGAAACATCCCTCCCCCCCACCAGACACGATCGTCCCCCCCATCGCTCCCTGACGTACACGTTACACCAGGTAAATGAGAGATTACACCCCGGGCCGCGGGGGGCGCCACGTGTACACCCTGTAGTTCGTGCTTCGGTCGCGTGGCGCGATCTAAGACAAGATCTCCAGCTACCGATCCTGTACGTCAATCGTTATCTCTGTCTTGCCGGGCAGAGGACGAACTACACTTGACTTACTAGCCCGCGAACAAATATTACCGCGGACAACGCGAAGAACCGACTTATCTTGGACTCTAGTTCACTTTGTGTGGAATTAAAACACTAGATTACGATGCTACAGTCCGCACGAAACCAGCTTTTTGTTAGTTTTCCCTTATCCTCTTCCATTTTACAATTCTACTGTTGGAAACTTAATTAGACAATGACCAAGAAATACATTTTTGAATTAGGACTCTTTTCAAATTGTACATATTTACACGAATTTTGACCAAGCACATAAACATTAACGAATTCTTGAGGGTGATGTAACAATTTGTTTAAATTCATCTTGCTTTGACTAAAATAGCAAACAATACATTTTGGAAGAACTAGATTATTACGACAAACTATGGATTGAAATTGGGCATAAAAAAAGTCGAAATATATAATTTAATTAAATTCAGACTTTTGGTGGAGGTGCCGGGTACGGCAAATTTCATCAAAAACTCTTGTAATCACTTCCATGTTATGACAAAAAAAGGTTAATATATTATACCTAAGCCCAGTTTCACACAATACGTAAATACTGATATACAACTTACTTTGGATCGAAATTGGGCGTGTATAAAATACAATAAAATTAAATTTATGCATTTGGTGGAGGTGCCGGGTACCCCGAATTTCATCAAAAACTTTGATAATCACTTCCACGTTAAACATAATAAAAATATGATTTATGTACTTACTAAATACGTTTTTTCAAACAATATACCACTACCAATGTATGTACTGCAATCATCTTAATTTACTAGTCAATACAGATTCAGAGAAACAAATAATAAAAGCTCCATAACAGATTGATGATTAAATTGATTTTTAAACTATAAAAATGCCCCGAGAGTTTCCGCCGTGTCCACAACCTGAGATATATTTCTTTGTACAAGGGTTTTGTTTTACATGATATTGAGAACCAGGCGTTACTTTCACACAACTCCGTCGCTATACGATGCCCGGGAAAGTTTCACTTACTTTCGGAACGCTGCGTTGAAGCTAATACCATTATGTTAGATTTTGAGGCACATAATTTTTAACCGTCTCAAGTTGAACTTCGCCGTAGCCGAGATTCGAGACGGTGATAACTCTAGCCCCCCCCCCCCTTCACGACTAACATGGGCGTATTAGTTACTAATGAGAACGGTATCAAATTTGCCCCTGCTAAAATCTGCCGTAGCTTACACCACTAATCCAAAACATGAATTATCCTTATCATTATAATAATTACACGTATACTAATAATGGTTCATTAAGTTTGTTTATTGTGAAATTTAGTACGCTATTTTGGCTAAAAGCAAGGTCCTCCGTTATATTCACTACGGAATGTTGATGGGAACTTTCATATAATTCTCCTAGTTTCGGGTTTACCTCGTAGGGGTAGTCAAAGTATTTTCACAAGATTTTTATCAACTCGGTTATTAAGAGTTAGTGCCTTGGGTTAAGTAGCTTAGTTAAGTTAGCGCAGTTATTTAGGGAAGGTGAGACAGGGTTATAAATACCTTGGGTTAAGGTAATTTTAATGAGGGAGTCAAATGAGTGTGGCCTTTACTTAGTCCAATTATATTAGAGTCGGTGCTTGTTGTTCAAGACTGGAAACTGACAGAGGTCGTTTATGAGGTTAGGTACAGGCCCTTGTGGGTTTGAGTCCCGGTTAAGCCAAGGTATTTAGCTGCCTTGGGATCCATATATCAAAGATGTCTAAAATTTTTAAAACCAACAACAAAATCAATATGTACAGTTCAGAACAGAGTATAACCCACGTTTTGATTAAGGTCAATTCATAGTAAAATATATTTATTATCGTTATAAAATGCACGTATATTTGTACCGTTATCTGATATAATCGAGCCTTTTTGACGATTGCACACATGTGAGTGTTTATTTATCTTAAAGTGGACGTTAGAATTTTAACAATACCTTTGAGTTTTTTAACAGTCACTGTGCATTCGAATTGCTGCAAGGCGCTTAAAAATAATTAATTATTTTTTCTAGAAAAGCTTCTAAGATAGCGCTGTTCTAACTTTTACACTTATGCACATTAACACGCACCCTCTAGTATTGTTAAAATTCTCGCTTTATTTCTGTCCTTCTTCCAACCGCTTATTACCATGTTAAGTATTGATGTGTGTAATAATTCTAAAATAAAAGGAGCCTCTTGAAAAATAAAACAAACTCTCTGTGTCTAGACAGTCCCTCGTTCGCTCGAGCTCGTCATCAAAGTCCGTTTTTCCGTATTTATAATCCAGTTTGTTGCGAGGAATCATCTGTCGCTAGCGATTATTCTCGTCGTCCAAAGAGCTGGGATAAAAAATCCGATGGATAGAATCAGTGATTGAAGGGGGGGGGGTCAAACTCTGCGATGGCCGCACAAAAGAAGAGATTTTTGTAAAAATCCACTGCCCGCGGTCCCCCTCACCCCACCCTGGCTCATTTGATTAAACTGTCAAAACAATGGCAGAGAGAGGTTTGGGTTTGCCTTTGATCGGCTTGGTTGAAAATACTTTATCGATATAGACCAATAACCGGCCGATACATTGAGCCACTGTTCATGTGTAGTCACGATGTCGCTTTGTGTTGCCTGAGGGTGATGAATAACAGGGTGAATAGCGGCCCATGCGAGATACAAATACGGTTCGTCAAGTTAGACACTTGTTCCGGCATTTCAACAGGAATGTACAATATACTTCGGTTATAAATATGAAACTAGTAGAACAGGTATTGATTATTAAATTGTAATTATTTGGACTGTTCTTAAAATAAATATTACTGTAGTAAAAAGAAGAACCGTTTATGTCCAAATAATTACAATTTTATACTTCGATTTTTCTTCGGGGAATATGATAATCTAGTTAATTTATACGTGTGTTCATACCTCACTTTCAATAAGAATTTAAATTAGTTTCCGAACCTCAATCTAAATGTTTCAGATAAACGGTAAATGGTCAAGCTAAATCTCAAATTTGTTTATACTATTTTAATGTTTGAGATATTAATAAGGCTGACCACTTAAAAATTTATTCATTCTCATTTATTACACATTAATTAGTTCATAGTTCATAAATGACCTTAAAGATAATTTCCGAAATTACTTAGAATGAGTATTGCGGTGGTAGGAACTTACTTATAGTTCTGTCTCACTCTGTGGAGTAAGCTATATCTCAACCCTACCTACAGCTCAAGAATCCCATCTAGCACGGTCCTGCTAATATCGAATATCTCCGCCCAAGGCCTCCACTAATTAATTCAGTTATATCTAACAAACCATTTGTTTGATTGTCCTGGCTATCGTATCAACGCATAAAACCTCTCCACTGTAGTGACAATCACGACAGGTTACCTCTTGCAACAACATCAAGAGCTAACGACCCTATAGATTAGCTAATCATAAGTATATCTTCCTCTGTTATGTAGCAGACAACTAGCCGGTGTTACAACAAGTATATATAGTCTGTTCGTGGCGTGACCGGCCGGTATATCCTCCTACCAGCACGCAACCTACCCGTTGTCCCGCCCCTGACAAACCGCCCAGTAATATATGGTAAACATTAACATTTTTAAATGCATCTGATGGAAAAGAGAACGAATCAAATACTACTGAGACAGGAAAATGCTAATGTTTCTTTTTAAGAATGGAAATAATCTTTAGTCATAAACTTGTTTTAGCATTAAATAAATATTATATTATGCTACTTGGAATTAAGTGAAATCGACGCCTGGATATTCGCGTTAGTTATTACTTGTAATCACGGAGTTTTTTTTTAGGGCGGACATTCGTGATGTCTATTAGCATTTCCAAGTGCGTTATTTTATATTCACATCCTTTATGGTACTTATCGTGTAACGAAAATTATCATTTTTTAATCGTGTTTTACTGCTATTTTCACAGTGGACAAATTCGATATTTTTTATGACTTCTAATAACTAGATGTGGAATATTCCATGTTGTGATTTGATTCTAACAACATTAAAACATGGTCGATTAATGTAGCCTTCAATAATAAAGTGTTTTGTGGGCAACACCCAGACATCACGTTATGTATCAATCTGTAGCCTTCGAGCCCAATGGAAACATTCATTTTCCCAAATATTTCTCTTTTTTTGTAATAATGGTGTAAGGGACAATTGCTATCTATTTTGAAACATAACAATGGAAAACACACGTGTATTTTAATATAGGACTACCGTGTTTATTATTTATTCAAAATTTTAATGTAATTGCAATTCGGTTAAAAAATTTGTGTGTTTGAACAAAATTAGAGTAAACATACGTAAAAAGTCACCGAATTGATCATGGCTTTTAGGAAAATATAGGGTACACACACTCGTGCACATGTTTTCTGCGAGATGTCACAATTACATTTCTTGCACTTCTCGATGTAAAAACATAATTCAGCTGATGGTCTTTTTTTTGTACACTTTCTTTGAGAATATAACTAATAAGTTCAGTCTCATCCGCTTTATGGCTGCCTAACCTGGACATCTTCAGTCTATATTATATTTATATAATAAATTTGGTTTCTCCACACACATGAGTGTAACGTTCTCCATGCGCACTGTATTCATCTGTCTTATCTGTACTCACAAGTCACATACCACTAATTTAATAAATAAACTGTTTCCCTCTGTAAACTGTGACCTACTCAGAACCAGATCCGTGTAACTCAATGCTGGGATATTGGATCGGTTTTTATTTGTATGCGAACAAGTCAATTAATTCATCCTGTCAGATATTACAACACTTTAATCACTAAAACACCGTTTTGAGTTTGGATTAAAAACCTCTATTTCACTTGATTGATTAAACAAAAGCATTGATTGATGCAACATTCAGCAAAAAATAAAACAGTATGTTTATATAGTTGATTTGTCGTTCAAGAACTCTCCCTACGACCTGCAATGAATCACGTCGAGGCAAAGACACTCATCGTAACACGCCGGTAAAGAAGCTAACTTCTTTGCGAGCTCCGTGCATTACGGTAATTGGTTAGGTGACTTGGCCCTAATGGAACCAGGCAGACAACGAATATGTAACAATTTAATTTCATGAAGTAAGCCCAGGGGTGTAATCAACATCAGTCCAAAGGCACAGGGGATTTGAAAATATGACTGCCAGTTCACATTCAAAGTATCAAAGACCACGGGCGAACCCACAACTGGGAGGGATTTGTTTGCGTTCGTACTTTCTGATGTGGAAAACAAAAATGACGGCAACGTTGTAATATTGACGTGGGCTTAATTAACAATAAGCACGAAGCATACGCACTCACATGAAGTTGGGCTGTTTGGTTCGGCAACATTGTGCTCTTCTAGTGATTGTGTTTGTTTGTTATATACACACCAAAAATGTGTGATCTTTCACTTCTGAAAGTGAATGAGTAGAGTCTAAACTAAATAACATGTTTATGTTTTTTTTTTAAATTTAATATCACTATTGCATTAATATCAACCAAAATCAATTTATAACTAAGTACTTTTTAACATTTTTTAATTTATGATTTTAGAAGATCTGAATCAGAACTGGAGGGGGCTATGTTTGTAAACTGTACTAAGTATATACTTTCTAACTAAAGACGCACTTTTAATGGCATTTCTTTTGGTGTATTTATATATTTTTATCCATAGACAAGAGATCCAACTACAAGTGCTAAGTTAATTATCACTTAAAAACACAGATTGATCATAGTTCAAAACAATACAATATGTTGTACAAACATTTAATACACCAACAAGGATGATAATTTTACACAATACCAATAAGTAAAAAATGACCTTCATAACTAGAATGAATTGTGTGCTATGATCTGTGCTCTTCTTGGCACATTACATCGTTTCCCGCGAACATCGCAGTTAGTCAGTGACAGAGCCAGTGAATTATCAGAACACGAAATGTAGAATTGATAGATCATAGCGAAATCCAGTCTACGGCAGGGTCGCCACCACACAGATAATTAATGACCAGAATCAATAATAAAACCTAGTCACTAATAAATTCACAGACAAAATGTGATCGGTGCATAAAACAAAGGGTGTGATTACTCTTATCGTTGTTGACGTTTCATTACTGTGACAATTGACAATTGGACTTTGATTAATTAGTCAATGTTAGGGTGCGAAAGCCGTGTACCATATGGAAGTTAAAGCGAATTGAGCAATTTATGTGTATTACTCTATTGTTGCCGGTTTGGGTTCGACGCCGAGGATTGTTGTGTGGAATTTCAGAATTGTGTTGGCGGATGTGAAGTCATGTTCACATTTGGCAGACCGCCCCCCCCCCTCCTCCCCCTCCCCCCGCCCGCGGCAATCAATCATCGAATGGAATGTTCAATAATACAGCAGATTAGGCCTACTGTTTTTAATATTTGATGACTTGCTGCTGCCACATGCGCTTGGCTGGCTGGCTGCGTCCCGCTGCGTCGACATTGCACAGATCAATTCGATTTAGCTTAACATACCACTACACGATTTATTAACGATTATAAAGCATCCTTTTTATGGAAAGTTTGAAATACGAAACAACCATTGATTGCAAAAACTATTTTGCAGATGTTTTGAATAATGTTCAGGCTAAATAGCTTGTTATAGTTCAGGAAGTAAAAGCCAATGTGGGGAATTGCGTGATTGCGGAGGAAACAAGTACAAATTGTAATCGAATTTTATTGCTGTAGAGCCGGGCAATAAATAATAATTTTGAGATTTTGGTCTATGGGCTAATAACGCAGCATTTTGACATTCTTTTTATTACAAACCGTATATCCACTTTCGTGGCCCCCTACAGAGAAAATTGCTATTTAATCATTGCCGCAAGGAAGTGTTTTATTGCTGCTAATGGGCGGTTTTTTGGAGCTTAAAAACAAATAGTTGTTATTTTTACACATTTGATTGATAGCGTATACGATGTGTTTTCCGAGGGGTTATTTACTCGCGGGGCAGTTTAGATCTGGAAGAAACGTATATTACATCATTGTCAGTCATCACGGATATAGTTCAATATTAATACGTAAATTACCGAAAGGTGGTTCATTATTTAAGTATTTGTAAGAGATATTAAACTTTTTGTAAATAAATTAAATAAGTAGACTAAGAATCTACTAGAAATATGTGCTAACTCTCGGAGAAATCTGCTGCGCTACATGACCCGCTTACAACGTTCTTCTATCTTATGTTAACTAGTAGGTAAATAGGTAGATACTTAATTACAAACATTGGTACGAGACTGCTCAAAATAGGGAGCGTAGTTACTTTAACGACGCTTTGTCAAAGCCTTAAACACAACATAAATCTTAAATTTAATCTTTGGTGGAGGTGCCGGGTACGAAAATGGTAATTTAAAAAAAAACACAGCCTGACAAAAACATCCTGTATAATTCTCGGTGAAAGGAAATGTCAACATACTCATGTTAACTGGAGGCCGTGTTGGGTTTAACCGTGAGACGTGGCACACGCACAGACGGACGGACAGACAAGTGATGCATATGAGCTTTGCTCGGCAATAATATTACGTTTTACATTATTATTACAAACGTGAAAGGGGTTAAAAATTTGTATCTACAAAATTAACCAATACGTTATAACCAACAAACTATTGCAGTTTTAAGTGTTATATTTTTAATGTTTTTTTCAAAAATTAAATTTTTGACGGCAATTGATTTTTAGCTGCTGTATTAGTGTGCTACATTTTTTAATGAAAGAGTTTTAATTGACTAAATTAATTGATGGTAATGAACGTGTCATGTCAGCAAATAAGACATGACACCCGCTGTCATTTAGAGTATTGGTAATGCAACTAGAGCGCAAACACTGATGGTCTACCTCGCACAATACTGGTCAGCAGACGAGGGCGGCGCCCAACTATCATTACCAATACTGAGCGGACAGGGCTAAGCTGTTAGTTAATTGTATTTGCACACCCTGCGCAAACAAGAAATGATTAAATTCTCAATAGTACTCGGGAATTCATTTCACGAGTGCTGAATAATAGGTGTCAGAGTTGTACGTTTACACTGCACTCTTTCGACAATTGGAGGCTTACACTGGACAAATTATTCTACCTTTACGTACACAATAATGTATCTTTCAATATTGTAGACTACACAGGTGAAATACATAATAGCAGGCTCGTTTTGAACATTATGAGTACAAATACTACGGACAGAGTTGAGCGATGCAAAAGTTATAGTTCCAATGGGGAATATTATGTACTTTTCGCATGATATATTGATTAACCTTGGTTATTTCGGAGATAAGCAAAATGTTTGATGTTCTTCCCTATGAAAGTAAAAGCTGCTTTAACAAATACGTGCTTTGTTAAAAAACAACTCTTCGGATAAGGAAGTTAAGGGTGTTGATGAGAATTGGTTAGGGATGATAAGGGTTTCTTTATAGGACTCAACACGATCATTTGGATTTTTGGCAATGGCCGACCTTCCAAAAATTAGAGTTTCAAGTGAAAGACGTAAGCTATCGTTTCTTTGAATGTTTAAACACAAGGGTTTGAGAAATCGTTTGTTGCAACTTTTACAAGCACCCACATGTGAACGCACATTCAACCATTGCACATAGCATGCGTGGGGGTTATTTGTAAAACACTACTGTTCTTTAGAAGTATTACTATTTTTTATCAATCAATACGTTAGTCACAAAGGTCAAAACCAATTATGCCTCTAATTAACTAGCCGCAACGGGCGTATCGAGCCATCGAGATAACCTGCTTTGTCACAGTGCAACTCCACCAAATGGGCGATTGGATTAACCTCAGCCATGCATAGCAAACGCCGGCTTGTTGCTGGTCTGCGGTAACGACTGTCGAGCCTATACGCACTACGCAATACGCACGCATGTGTTGCTGGTCTGCGGTAGAGGGATATGTAAATAAAAGAGCAGAATCCAATAACGACAATTCATAAATGAACGTTTCAACATGACCGAGCACGTTTTTACATCGACTTGTTGAGCGTAAAATGCATAAATAATTTGCGAATTACTCATGGCCCTTTCAGTCGTATGGTGTACGACACGGGAGGTGCCGGTGTATGCAGGACAATAGGCTGACAACAGAAGTGATTTATCGGGATTTAGGGTTCACGGTTTTTCGAGCGGCAACTAAGTGCTATTGAAAGTTTAAAGTTATTCTCATTCAAACATTAATTAGATGACATCGTTTCATTTGCGAATGGTAACTTTTTTAACTTGAATTTAGAGTAATGTTTAGACTTCGATATAGATGGATTTCTAAAATACACTCTAATAAATTGTATTCATAGTTGTGCGAGCGACGTACACGATTACATTATATACTCCAAAAAACCACTTGCTTTTTGAATTATCAACATAAAATAGGTTGACTTTTCTAAACTTTCAATTCCAACCGTATAGGCTACTAAAAGGTGTCAATGGGTTATATTTGCAAATTTAAAATTTAAAATTATTTAAAAAATTGTTGTCAAACCGAGTCTAATATTTATAAAATATTCACTCTACTAGGTTCTCTACAATACAGACGGCTCCACAACCACAACCATTTTGCTTAAATATAAATTGGCAAATTAATTCGTAATAATATAGTTGAACAGAACAAATTTTTTACCAGGGTCAAAATTTAAACCAAAGTGGCAGTTTTATAAGATTTGCAACCACTATACAAATTATGTAGTGTCAGAAGAAAGCTACCGCCGGTGTTAGTACCCGAAAACAAGATGGCTGCTACGAACCCGGCTTTGAGGTTCGCCAAACCTCCGCCAGGAGATTTACTAGACCATACGTCGTAGTTGCAATCATTGCGCAATGGATTCACTAACCGCATCGGATCGTTTATCACCGTTTTACATTCGCATTGGTGACTTCCGTTCGCTTTCTAACTCGGCCTGTACCGAATCACACGATCGCTGAGACTTCTAGCCGTGTGACTGAACGGTTCACATTGCCAGGGCTGTGACAAAGTGAGTGTGGGACATTTGTCAACTCATTATTTCATGGTCTTGATTGTGGATGTCACGATATTTAACTCGGAAATACGATTGTTTGATATAGTACCACTATCTATATCATGCAATTGCCATTTCTGTCTAGAACTAATGGTAGAAGTGAAGTGCTATAGTATTTGTTAGCTAGAAATGCTGGTAATTTTTATGAGGTAAGTATTTTACTTTCTATATAACTTGGGAGTAACAAAAATGCAAAGGAAGTTTTATTTATGGGCGTTTGTTTTAAAAACTTTTAAAAACTATATCCACACAACACTAAGAGCGAAGGACGCATTATCACAAATCCCTTGAATGAGTTTAAACTCTGTTTAAACTTCAGTTACGCATAGTTTTATAACAAGTTTTCAAAGCAAGTTTACAACGGACCTGGTTGATTGTAGCAGGAAACCAAAGAATGAAGGCCTTCATAATCTTTGAGGAAACTGTACAGGCGTATTGCATTTTTGTTGGTCACTTTTTACTTTATCAACTTATTGACATGAAACTTGGGCTTTTCATAAAAAAATATACATTTTGATAAGTTTTGATTGTTTTTAACGAGTACCTTGAAGCATAGTAGGAGAGTAGTTATCGAAGATTGAACGTCTATTTTCATGTCATCTGTCGATAGGTTTGGACATTATTTTGTGATATCAGTCAGCTGAAAAAAAAAATTGAAACATCTCAAATTATTCTACTGCGTTCTCTTGAATGGAGAATGTAAAAATACCCGGTAACTGATAAATTAATCGTTATATTATAATTTTGGTTGTGTCAAACATATTTTATTTTATTTTCAATTGTGATATCATTTTACGATGTTTTAATCTGATTGATACATTCATTGTGATATCGTAATGATTGTCTGCACCCGTTGTAATAATGAACAATAGGCCTACACTAGTTTCATCTCTTTAATTTACACCCTTACCACCAGGTATATTTAATACTTCCATCACTACTTATACTACCGATAGTGTTGGCTCGAGTGCTAAGCGCTTGACTCTGATTCGGGAGGTATCGGGTTCAAATCCCGACGTGACAGGCAATCCTTACTCAAGGTTTTTTCCGAGGTTTTCCTCAGTCGTTCATGCTAATGCAAGGGATTGAGTCCTCTTAAAAACAGCCCTCGAACATCCCTTCACAATTGTCCAATCCGCAACAAACTTAGTTTATCTAAAGAGGGACATACATTGCACACTATAACAGGTTAAAATCAATTGGTTAATTTTACTTATACTAAGACTGAATGCCAAGTGAATTGACTCCGAAGTGATTCATCTCCCAACACCACGCCTTCCAGTGGCTAAAGAAAGCTCGCCTCACGCTATCGCTGAGCCAATCGATGCGGGCCGCACAGTACGAACGTAGATCTGCCTACAACAGCAGTTACTAAAAGTATAATGGGAGGTGATTCCGAGTCTCAGCTCTGTTTTGTCTTCTCTTTTACACGAAAGTGGCGATAAATTCCCTCTTAGAAACACGGGCGCACGCGCACGCGCACCGTCCTCTAGATAAACACGGTTAAACCCGTGATATATATTCAAAGTCAAGACAGGTTGTGCCGCTCGCATACAGTGCCTACATATCATCTTCATGGGCCGTTAATATTACAAAATATAAACCCTAGCCGAGGTTTGGCCCAGCCGTTACTTTGGATGGTCGACCTACCCTCACGCATGGGGACCACAGTGCTGGTTGTCAATAAAAACACCAAGCAGTTGCGTGGGGGGTCTGAGATTTTACTCACGTAATATGGGTTGAAAAGAACCATCCCATCTCTAAGACAATGTGTGATATATCAACGTGTAGATATTTTTTGGAGTAATGTAAGTGTTTATGTGGATTTACTTTGTGTAAACTACGAATGTTGACCTTCATTTTATAATAATTTACTTAATTTACCAAAGTTCGACATATTTTATGATTATAATTCTTTAAAAAAAATTAATCCGTGATTTGACCGCAGTTGAAGGTCATAAGCATTTCCCCCTCTATTCTTTATTACACACATTCCTGTTTATATTTTAACATACACGTTTTTTGCACTTTTAATTTTGATATGTTTGTTTATTGTTTATCACCATAGAATCATTTATTAGTTTAGGTATAATTATTTAGTTTTAATTTTTAATTTATTTATGTGTGTAAAATATAGACCAGTGCATTCCTCTGCTGATCGTTAAAGGCGAGATAAACGGTAAACACCATTTTGCAAACATCAGCTATAGTAAGTAGGGGATTATTTTACTCCCTTCGTCGATTGCGGCACAGGAAAGTAAAATGCCCACAGTAAGTAAACACAGAAGCAAATGTACTAACAAAGGAACTTGTATATTCTACGGAAAGCTCTCTTGGGTATTGATCTGTGCGGTCCAACAACATCATGAATATTTCTCTAGTTACGAAGTGAACGCGTCGTGCGAACTCGGTGCGATACCTCGTAATGCAACAGTAGAATATACATAGCCACAAACACACACACAAATAATTCCTGTTTTGACAGTAGCTCGGAAGAAAAAGTCTCTTTCACCGAATAGCCACCGGAATTAAATCGTTGAAAATCTGACTGGCTCTCCTCGGTAAAATTTCAGTTCGAGATGGGTCGAAGATGATATAAATTGGGGCTACATAAATTAACATTTTCGTCAAATCTTTCATGTAATTGGTTTAGGCTCTTGAACAAAGAGTGTGCATTTGAGTCTCCTCTCAAGTAGACTACTAACACGCTTAGCAAGTAGCTTATTTCAAACAGTTGTTAGGTGAAAGGGTAAATTAAGTGTACCGTTAAATCCATTCATAAATACAAATAGTTTAAGGATTGTCTTGCAACAAGTATTTCAAATACACAACATAGAGATATTCACAAGAAAGCCCAAGGATATACATCAGGGTACTGGAAAAAGCAACAGTACAAATACTCATTAAAAGATAAAACCGACGCCTATATACATTGAGGGAATATTATTAATTATAGAAATAGTACATGAAATATTTGTAATTCACTGTTAAATGTGGCCATAAACCAAGAATGACAGAAAATTTTACATTTTGTCTTGGAATTTGTACTTTGTCACCAAATTGAACAAAATGTAACTTCTGCTACTACCACTTATATCACGTACTCCACTATTCCGATTTTAGCATCGATAAATGTTTTATGCCAATGTTTTTTAACATATTATTTAGTTTAGAGCACAAACAGTTTTAGTACCTACAATATTTTCTTGTTTCACAATACATCGTTCGTGATAATCCATAGTTATTTCTGTTTTACATACCACGAAGTCCAATCATAGTCCGTAGTTATTTTCTATTTAGCGGCGTTGAAATATTCAACAAGGCATCGCGTCCTCATTAGTCCGTTCAACGCTTAGTATAAATTATCACGAGTTGAGTATTGAGGAAAGTCACGCCTACACGGCACGAGCTTGCACGAGAGTGCACGAGGTGTCACGAGGAGGAAGTTGCGACACAACACTGCCTATAGTTCCTCGTTATCTAAAGCTCACGTCGTAACAAAGCCGGGAAAACTAGGAGTTTTCCTTTTTCTTGTGCGGGAAATACTGGCATAACTCAGTGACAAACACAGACGATATCCACCGTAAAACCGCAGTGTTCTTTGTAAAGAACTAAACACATAAACTAGGATAAACTATCTACTAATATTAAACTTATTCCAGTACGTTTGCATTTAAAGTATGAAATATGTTTCATTCAGGGAACATTTAATAGCAAAGTCGGGTCGAAACAATGGGGACATGAAAGTTTCATATTAAAAATAATGTTCTTTTCTATATGCACATTTTTATTTTCGATTCTCTCTTGAATATCAAATCAATCAACGTCAAAGTAGGGAATACGTAAAGAGAGTAGAACATTCAAATATATTCGAGAAAAAATGTGATCTTTAACATTATGCTGTCGTTATAAAAAACTTTGCTGCTAGAAACAAACGATATAAATTCAAACTTTGTAAATAACAGGCAAACGTAAACTTACCTTACGAATACAAACATTAATAGTGAAACGAAATTATTTACATTTTTAGCGTAACAATGAGTAGGATTATTTTCTTAAAGTTCAAAAGACTTGATTGAATTGAAAATGAAGGTTGAGGTTTGCATATTTAGACTGTTGCAGTGTTTACTACAGTTGTCTCATTAGTGACAAAACAATCTTTGCCCCGATGAAATTAATAATTCTATTTCCCCGGGGAAAACTTTAATTAGTGTTCGACATTGCATGTTTATCAATTTAAATCTCTTAAAAACACTGCTTATTTTTGTAATCAAAATTGTTGTTTATGAGGTGGTATTTCAAATGACAAGCTAGCATATATCATAAAATACATCTAAATAATAATAGCTCAAATCGATAAAAACTTAACTTGAGGTTCTAAAAATGCAGGGACACTGGAAATCAGTGGCAGTCGCTGTCGCTTAACGGTATGAAAACTGTACTTTCAGTCGCACTTTGCTTCTTGTCACTACAAGTTAAAATAAAATGCGATTTTAAATTTGTTTTATTTTTAACCTTTTCACTGTTCAGTTATAAAACCGATGCACAATGGAAGTCAATACATAAAACTATCATTGCATAAATAGATACAAAATAATAAACAGTAATGAAACTCTATATTTATTTTGTCTGCATTTATGTAACTACTGTAATTTAACTGTTCTTCTTTGCTGAATTAGTATTTATAACTGAATAAGATTAACGTTTAATATATAAATAAATAAAAATTAATTGATAAAATAAACTAATACTTATTTAACAGCATCAAAGTGACAATATATATTTGCCTGCCCATAACCGCGTATTGCAATACTTAATTTAAAAATGCAACTAATTGTGTCGTGTAATTACTTATGTGGAACAAATAAAGTGATCATAGCACAATGTTTACACAGCAAAGTAGAATTTGCAACAAAATAATTATGGAATAGTTTCTATCCATCTTTCTTTGATGTTTAACGACCGTTTCCTTAACTGAAGAAATTCTTTGAGATTACAAGAGATATTCAAAAATAAAACCACCTTCCTTTACCACATTTAAAGCGCTATTTTCCACGTCGGATTGCCATCGTTAAAGGGCGGAATAATTTGTACCCATGGGCATTGAGGCGGCTAACGAATCGTTAAAATTCAAATCAGTCAGTGAAAATCCACCCGGTTTTAGTGACCCCAATATTATTTAAATTGTATGCAAATTACAATTTGAGTTTTTATAATGTTAGGATTGTAATTATCTCCCGATTGGGGCGCAGAAATCATGTGATTCAATAAAGACCGTGAAATTGAGTTGTGAGATGACACGGAATACAGAATCAGACGACGGAGAGTTCTGACACATGCGCACTGCAATACAAGGCGGGGCGCGGAAACTTACAACATTTAGCAACAGAATTCCCCATTTCTTGATTTTCTTATTCGGGAAACACTCCCGTAGGTGAAAAATAAAAATATATAAATAATTCCCCATCATATCGTGTCCACCTTAAATTTTTGCTATATACTAGGAAGTTTCGCAAACGCTTTTTCAGGCGCGTTTTTGGATGAGCGTAATTGGTGCATTGAGATGCCAGGTGTTATGCAGATTTTTTGTTGTTCTGTGAAAAAATCATTACTAAGTCGAAGAAATTTTGTAAAACGAAAAAATCGTTATTTAAAAAAAATCGTAAAATTGCGATTTTCATAAAAAATAATATTTTGATTGCGCTCAAATTTCACACGAATATATTAGTTCATCAAATTAAGTGTGAAACAATCATTACAATCGTATAAAGCATGTAGGTGTTATAAGTCAAAGAAATTTAAAAAACAACGTAAAATTGCGATTTTCATGAGAAATAGTTTTTTAATTGCACTCAAAAACGTGGAAGTTCTACGTTCAGAGATTTCAAAGGCCCCCATAAAATTTCATCACAATTAAGAGTTTCGGTTTATGGTCTAAGGATTTCTTTAATTACTTCCAAAATTAACTAATGTTTGTTTATTATTGTAAATTTAGTGTAATAACCTTTAGTTTCGGTTTTCCTGAAATGTATTCGAAGTTTTGTACGTCTGTGATTCCGGATGAAGTTATACTTTCCTTTAGCTTTCTATCCGTCCATTGCTACTTGGATTAGAATTGTCGATTGTAAGAATTCAATTCATGAAGTTTTGAAATTGTGTTGTGTTATAATATTATGTCTTAATAATAAAAAATTTAAATTACATTTTATTTTCATTCAAGTTTTAGTATAAGTTCCGCCTGAAAATGTTAATACTATCAAATTGTCCGTCTGTATACATTAATATCCCACATTAACAACAGTATCTCGCTTGTTATTAATTCCAAAACTTCTCAACCACATAAATCTTCTCCTACACTTCAACCATCACCCATGTACGAAGTTAACCCATCGGCTTTCTCGCCAGTCGATCGAAAGGCTGTTTAAAATGCGCGCCGACTTCCTGGCCATCGGAACGACGGGCTGGAACAGCAAGGGAACAGCGCGCTACATTATCGGTCGTTGTAGAAATGTTCGTCATCACCAAGAGATCGCGCTCAATGTACTCTACGCACTTCGCTGCATCCAACGATGTGTTTGGCCGTCACTCGGTCAAGTTTAGCCTGTCTATGCTTGAAGGAAAGATTATGTTTGCATTCGTAGGTGGTATGGCGGCGCGCGCGCTATGGCGGCTACAGCTTATTGCAATATTTTGAAGGATATACGAAGATGAGGGTGTGATATTTTGACACCAAGAAAAATTCGGAGGAAAGTTCATACACCTAGACATTATTTAGGCTACATTTTAGTTTTTATTTCAAGTAAATCGGTTATTTTTGTTGGAGCAGTGAATTTTTTGCTGAGGTGCGCTCCGCAACCCCATTTCGTAAAAAATAAATGGATTTGAGGGGCCAGGCGCAGCGATTTTTCATCGTAAGCCGATGGTTAAACTGACACGTACGAGCGATAAGAGCGCTAAAATGCAAATATCCAACTCTTAAATTGAGTCACGCTGTTTTTATTTCATTTTAGAAAATTAATTTTTCATGTATGGATATTCACGCCTTATGAATAAATTCGTCTGGCAGACCACCGCGCGAGAACTCTCGAATTGCGGCTTAAATCCGGGGGGTGGCATACTAATCACGTGAGGGGTAGTTCCCACCCCTCCCCGCCCGCAGTTAGAAGTAGAAACACCCCCTCCTCACGAATACATTTTCCTCAGCAGGAAACGAGTGAAATTGTATGATTCATAGCGAAATAAAGCTCGCAGCTTGATTGTGGACGGCAGGGCTCTTACTTGCAGCTGGCATCTGATGGAGGTCCTAACCTAGGCTCTACCTACCTAGCTCTACTATACAAACACGCAACGTTTTCGACATTGGCGAAAAAAATAAATTTCCGGTAAAAGATAACCTCAATGTAAACCAAATAACTTATGAAACCGTTCTCGTCGGTGTGGATCGAGCCTGCATCCGGGGCCACAATCCGAGATACCGGCCTTAATTAAACTTCATTAATAATAACTGTCATACTTTCTACCCAAGCATTGTATCCTGTATTTTTTATGTCGATTAGTTTTTTTTCGGAATCGGAAATCTCAATCGGGATATTTATGCTCTTGCGTATCGTATTTGAGCGGAAAGATTGTCAGAAGATGTATTTTGGTGGTGCTGGCGTGTCTTGTAGCGAGGCCGTACTTCGCTTTATGCAAACTAGACGATGATGGACTTGAGGGGTTTTGCAATAAGGAATTCAAAATATTCTTAGTTTCAAGGATGTATTATCTTGGGGATGTAGAATATTTTACACGATATTTTCTCAAGTCTTGAAAGTTTATATTACGCATGTAGATAAATAATGCTTATTAAAACAAGCAAGAGTATACGGACGTACTGAAAATAGAGGGAAGTTGGCGTACGGACGGACATACAAGTTATGTTTATTCCAAAATGAGGATATATTGGTCTGAAACGGCAACGCAATAGTTCTGTAAATCCTTATCTCATTATATGTTTACGCTTTGATTTTTACCTTATCTTAATAATTGTCGTTGACTAATGTTTTATATTAACAGTTTATAGAAAATATTCATATTCAACCGATTAAGTCGGATACGTGTCATATTTAATTCAAATGATTCCATTAAGATTAAAATATTAAAAAACACACCTACATTGCCGAACTGCTTTCACAAGATTGATCGCATTAACTCTCACACACAGCACAATAATTCTCTCTCACACACATACATGGACTCACACTCACTCACTCACTCTGACAAACCAAAACATTAGCTAGTTTACATCAATATTTTACAATTTCAACTAAATATGACGTGGAACTTTAGCCAATGTGATTGATGAAAGATTTGAAAGGCAGTTTCCCTATATTCGACCAGACTGCAATCAAAACGTAATGACACGGTAAAAACCAGCCGGGCGATATTAACGAGCCGACGGCTACGCGATATTATATTCCAGCATAACACATGGTTGGTCAACAAAATTATGCTCATAAAATATAAGTCTGGTTGAAGTATTAATGATTGCGCCGGATCATATTCCAACAGATAGCGACATTACCGTGTATGTGGCGGGATATATAGCGTTGTCACGCGACGCTGTGATCCTGCAATAAACATTGGGACAATCACAATCCTTCATGTTATGTTACACGGACGTATAATGAATATATTGACACTAAAATTAGTTGTTTCAGTGCGGTTCTAGCCAAGAAAACAGCTTCAAATTTAAAATTTCATTTATGAAGATATTGTATCACGTTTTCAAATAATATTTCTGTTCAATTTATCTCTGAATGATCTGCTGGTACATATATTGAAGTTTGGATAGTTATTCGGAATACGTTTATGCTAAATTTAAACAAGTTTAAACAATGTTTATTGGAAAAGAAACGGCAGTCATGAGGATAGTCGAATGGGTGTTCGTGGAGGAAAATAACCGTTCATAACAATACTTTGTATAAATTAAAACTAAAAGTACATAAATTTATAGTGTCTTTAGTTGCTAAATTGGTAAGGATGTTAAAAAAAATACTACAAAATTCCAAAACCAACTTTACTGTTGTATTGCTTTCATACATTTTTGGAGGAGACAAACGTTAATGTTTTCATCTTAAATGTAGCTTTACGACATTAGTTGTAACTGTCAAATGTCATTAAACCAGTTGAAGAGGACTGAATAGTCTTTTCGAAATATCGTTACCTCCATAGTTTTTTTCTTTATTTAAAAGAGCAGTGTATAGTCCAACTAATTCATCACATTATTATTGATAATTATAACAAATAAACATCCTACAATAAGAGTTTAGATGGGGAAAATTAAACATATAATACAAGACGCCAAATTTGTCAAGGAAAAAATGCTTGCGATCAATTTTTAGGCGTATTGTTTGATTAATTTTGTATCGGCTCAAGGTTAATATAAATAATAACTTACAATAATTATGAAATGAACTTGACATAACAATTTCTAATGTCAATATCATAACTCATGTTAAATGAACATTCTACCTCGAGTGAACTTTTATGGTTTGATATTGTTGGAATAGTGCGTGAAATGGGTTTCTCGGCCGATGTCAGATAACAGTTTCTTGATGACATATGTCATTATTGTTTTTATTTTCACCCTAATTCCACCCTCACAACTTCAGAATGTACGTTTTGTCACAAACTAATGTTTAGTAGGGCCTATTTTTCATAACATCTACAAATAAAATGCTACTTGACTATTTCCGACTATTTTCGATCGAATTCACCCATAACGAAAAAACAACAACCACAACCACAGGTCACGTGACGAATAAGTTGAATTCCAACCTTCTTATCCCGACAAGCGATTCTCGCTCAAAACACAAACAACACCATAGTAAATGTGTTTATCTTCTCTCATATAATTCACAAACCGTTCAAACTTATCTTTCCAATCTTCTCACCACAAACTCCTTTTGTTTAAATATTCTTCTTAGATTAAGTAGGTAGGGTAGTTACTTACATATTTTATTCACGTTTGTATTTTCTAATTTTCTAAGTGCATTCAAAATCGTTTTTTAATCAAACCATAAATATTCCAATACTTTGCTGTGAGCGATATTGTAAGTACCATGAACATTTTGTATTTCATGTTATGTTTACATTCGTTTTGTTTGTTTTATGTGGACTTTCTGTTCTCTGTATAACTAATTTATGTTCTATTTTGTTATTGAGTCCTCAAAAAAATATGAAATGTCACAATCGGAAACGATAGAGAAATAAAATAAGACAAGAATAACAAACACTCACACACATTAATTGTGAATAATAACAAAACTAGTTGTGTAATTTATTCCAAACTGAGAACAAATCACTCAAATAAATTCTAATAAAATCGGGTCTATCTCTTAATTTAGCCACCCTCCAAAATGCAAACTCTTCGTTTTCTAAAATCCTTAACATCTGGCAATCCACAATACGATTTGGCTGTGTTAATTACAGTAAATTAGCTTGAATACAAATAACTGACAATATCTTCAAATAATAAATTTGTTATATATATATATATTGATAAACATTGATATATTAGGCACTTACAAGTCTGTTAGAAGACAATCAATCTGGTAATTGCACTACATCAAACAAAGCAATCGACCATTACGTGCTTTCTCTACTTACCTAACGACTGGAAGTATATTTGCATACGCATCAGACATATTGATCACTTAACGCTCTCAAACCCTGAGCCTGCAAAGTAGTAAATGGGTTTGACATAATGAAAGCGGTTGCAACCCCCCCCCCACCCCCCTTCAGAAAGGGGAAGACTCCAAACTTGCCTAGCTGCGTTAGCATTATTATCATCACACTGACTCCAACGTTAAGTTTCCACGATGTAAGTGTGAAATATATACCTATTATTTATCAAAGTATAAAGAAAGTTGAATTTGAAGCTACTTAAAATAGAAAGATGCGTACATTTATTTTAATCACCTATTTAATTTCAACAAATTGGTCTTTATTTGGTTTAAAAAGAATTTTCCATCTTTTACCAAATTTACTTTAATGTTTTGAAATATTATTACTATGCCAGTTGATAGTTTTTTCTTTACAGAAGACTTATTTATGTTATCTTAAAAGTTTGCCCCTACTAGGGCTCGAACCCAATACCTTAACTTGACCTTAACGTACCGATACTCTTTCCAATTAGGCAATTGGGGCCCGAAGGAAAACATTTTATTTTCTGTAGCATTTCGCACAAAACCCTGATCAAACTTCTCAAGTCTGAAATATATGCTTTGTGAATCAAAATAATGCCAACAAACACAGATCTTTTTTTTAAATTAATTAATCGGAAACACTTCCGTAGTTCAATCAATCCAGAATGCACCATCGTCTCGGTAATCGGGAGACCGGGGTTCGATATGCCGCTGAGATGGATTTTGTATTTTCTGGATTGATTTCCATATTATAACAGATCTTTTTGTGGCGACAAGCCTACAAACAAATGTCGCAGCTTATAGCAGAAACACGCCAAGAACCGAGAATCAGCCCCTCGATAACACGAGTGACAGAGACGAGAGAGAAGAGAGTGCGCGACTGGTACAGTGAGTGCGGTGCGTGCGTCAGATAGGTGTGTGTGGGGATGATTTACGCTCATTAACGCACGGCTTGTCGCCAGCTGGTAGTCGTGTAGACCTACCCTACCCTCAGTGGCGGTCCACCCCACATGAATAACATCAGAGTTTGTTACAACCCCGGCCAATGCTAATTAATACAACCTACGCAATCCTACAAATACGGAGTGATAACGACAACGCGGGTCTCGTTTTAATCAATGTGCGAATCTACAGGGAAAACTTTGTTATTATTACTTTCATCGCATCCCGATGTTAAAATGCGATTTCAACTCGAACCAATCGGGTGCGTAACTAAATATTCAGTGGACAGTCACATAAAAATATTACTCAGTTTGAAATTAACACTATGTACAAATAGCATAAATACCAACGTGATACAATCATTTATCTCTGATCGGTGATAGCTATTTGAGATGAGTCAAGTATCTCAATCACACTTAGTAGAAAAGTACAATAATTTAAGTTTTAACCTCCATTCATATACATTTTATATGGATACTTATGAAAACTGAACTATACTTCATATTTAAAACGTCGTAAGTGAAATGGAGTTAAATTTAAAATAAAATAAAATTCTGGTGGTTATTTTAGCCACTCACAAACAAATTTAAACTATATATTTTATTTCTCGATTTGGTTAGTCGGGACTCGGGAAACACTCCCGTAGGTGGAATTGTTAATATTTTAATACAATTCAGATTTTTTTAAACTTCCGAATTGTATTAAAATATTAATATAAATTTTATATTATAAATTTTGGGATACGCTTTGTTGAAAAAAGCGTTTTGTGGAGGTATTTTAGAGACAAATAGGTATGTGTATGTAACGAAATGCTATTTCTCCCTGGCAATGCATACAGCACGCCACTGTAACCAACACGTAACCCTCCATTATGCACGGCACGCCACTGTACAGCGCGGTTGTATCAGTCCCGACAGAGGAAATCGCACAATTACCGAAACTCCGGCCGGCGAATCAGTAATTCCCACATCTGATCGGAAGCCGTGGAAATCATGCGCTCGACTAATAGCGAGCCGGTCTGCAGAGCTTTTAATATACATCACGCACGGAACAACACCAACAATTCATGAGCGCCGGTAAACACCAGGACGAGACATTAAATATAGAAACAAAATCAGGTGGCCTGAGTTTATTAATTGATTTCAGGCTGGAGTATCAACCGCGTCGATATAACGTGGTCACTGCATCAGACCACCGATAGAGTTGCAATCCTGGGTCACTCTTTGGGATATAGTTGCCTGCAAATAGAAGTTTCCAGACCTCTGGTTGACATAAAGCTCTAAACTCTCATTGCTTAAGGCTATTCGACCGCGTTTTTCTATTTTCCCAAATATGCAACCAAGTCAAAATATAGTGAATGGCTTTGAAACCTGGCTCTATAAGGAAATCAAAACTTTTTTAAATTTTTCTAATCGGGCTCACGGCAAATATCGCCTCTTCAAATAATTCCAAAGTTCAATTTGCCCAAGCACACCATTCAACGCAGGTAGTTGTGCTTTTGTGACAAATTTTCAACTGGTTTTCTAGAGGCTGCCTGAGAGAATTTTTTTTAAGAATTGTCTTTCCTGCAAATTTTTACGTTTGGCGGTACAAATCTATCGGTACAAAATACCGCCAAACTAAAAAATTCGCAGGAAAGACAATTGCAAAAAAAAACTTTTTGTAGCATATTTGGGGAAATAAAAAATCGCGCCTTAAGACAAAGAGGATGCTATTCGACACAGAGGGGGATTGATATAAGTGGGTGATTAGCGATAAGGAGATAAATAAAGAAATAAATATGAACTCAAATATTAACCATTTTACATTAAGTGCGATAAAACATAACAAAACAAAGCTTAAGACATATAGTCAACATGGAACTAGAAAAATGCCGAGGATATTAAGAGATAATAAGAATTGTAATAAACTGGCCAACAAGATCGTTATCGTGATGCATATTTTGAATGATCGATATCAATCAAAGAAGCTTACAATAATGGAAGGTAATGCTTTGAAGGGTACACATATTGAAAACGAGACCTGCCCACCACGTTAAACTTCACACCATGTTACATCTTTGCCTCTCACATTAGTCCGATGAATATGTATGAAAATGATTACGAAATCAAACTCCGGAAAGTTGAGCCAAGTAAGTATAACCCCTTCACCAGCAGCAAGACACGTTCATTTGTGAGTGTGACCGCTTCAAAGACCCAATTAAAATTATGTGATGGTCTAATGAACATCTTCTTTAAGAGGCTACGGCCGTTCAAACACCCGGCCACAAAATGTGGTGATCAAAGACCCCTGACTGAACGTCATGGCGATCCTACTGGTGTATAAATTAACTTTAGGTCATACATAACGCATGAGGGATAGGCTTATAGATTCGTAATGGCGTCCGACACTTTGACGGCCATGTCTTGATTTGGTAACCTCACTTTGTAGTTTATCTTCTAGTTTGCTAAATATTGTATAAATTAAACATTGTATTGGATTCAGTACGTCTATATCTTATTCGTAAAGCAGTGATAATGATAAACAAAATGGTTGCCACAAGCAACGACACGTGAGAATGTACACGTGTATATATGTGTGCCTCGCCGTATCGCCACGGTCAGGGACGAGACTCTACATTTCAAGAAAATCACCATCAAGGATAATATCATTCATTATTCAATCCAATATTAATTTTATTCATTGATATTTACATGACAGAATCATTGCTGTTGGAAAAAAATCGAGCTTAGTTCTTTTCCATACTGGCTTAAACCACCATTGGATTCTGTTCTTTCTTCTAACAGTTTAAAAAACTGTGAATCATGCATTTCTTGAGATATTATAATATCAATATTTCATCCGCTATTAACGTAAATTTACATTTTATATTGGAATTTAGATTTGCTCTCGCGTTTTGAAGATGCAAGCAAAACTACAGATTGCTCTGTAGAAGCACCCAGTTGTTCTAAGAAGAGTTTCCAGATATCGAGTTGTTGGATATCAACCACAAACACAGAATGTTGCTTGTGACGGGTGTACGACCAGGATTCTTTCAGACTTTGAGATGTTTCAATAGAATTGAAGAGACCAAGTCACGTTATATAGTTCGTCCTGGATTTATTTCCTGTCCGTTGGCCGGCGTTACCAACTAAACCTGAGATAACTTCGCAGTAGTTTTAACAGGTCGATGTCATAAGGTGTTAAATATGCTGTAACATCAGGAATAATTGGTAGTGCAAAAAACTAACATCAATGCAGAAAGGTGTGAATGTTACACCAAAACCAGAAATAGAATGGGATAAATTGAAATACCATTTTTTTCTTCGTTATTCCACGGACTATAAATAGCAGCTGAAAAATTCGCACTTCAAACATCGCTTCAGAAAACGATTTTCTTTTACACAGAGGTGGAAGAAAATTATGAATTGAAACAAATACGAAAAATAGTTACACAAAATATTGACGTGTAAATCTACCATTCCCCTAAAAAAAATAGTTCGGGCTCATGTTTGAAGCATTTGACTCAAAAGGGCAGTGGGTTCGAATTTTTCATAACAAAAAAAATAATTTTTGTAATTTGTTTCTCCATCCTTATCTATACTACCCATCCCCTCTTAAATAATTAATTGTGCATTATTACACGTAAAACAAAAACTCACAGGATTAATACTTTTTAATTTTCAATTAGATATTTTAATTAAAAAATATGAAAATACGAAACCACAACGAATCACTTGTAACTTGACGTTTCGTCCAAGCTATGGTGGACATCTTGGAGAGATATTCTAGTAATATTGACGTAATGTTTCACGTGAGACGTACGTATGTGTGCAGTCCTAGCCACCACCAAGTACTTGGTGAGGCAACAGGCTCACGCTGCACTAACTGTAACACCCCCGAACCGAATGCTTATTGTTACTTCACGTAGCGTCAGCAGACAATTACAACAGTGTTGAGGTTAGCTGGATGTTTCCACAGCTGTAACATTACAGCGGGTTCGCGAGACACACTTTGCAAGTGCCATGCATCATCCAGACATTCGCAGTCAACACACCGGAATCTTTGGTTATTATGGTAGATATGTCTCGCCGAGCGCTGCGCAATACGTCATAATATCACACCAAAGAAGAGGCGCGCAACTGAATTATGGACCAGCCGGCATCACTACCTTACCTCTCTTTCTCTCTCTCTCTCTCTCTCTCTCTCTCTCGCTTTCTCCTTGTCTCTCTTTGTTTCTGTCTGTCTGTCTGTCTGTCTGTCTGTCTGTCTGTCTGTCTGTCTGTTGTCGTTCTGTTATCTCCATCTCCTACTCTCTCCCCACCTTCTCTAACTACTTTTCCTCTCTCTCCTTGACCTCTTTGTTTCTGTCTGTCTGTCTCACTCCCACTCGTCCGGTGCAGAGTGCGAATCCTGTCAATCATCACTCAATTCAACATCCCGTGTGAAAAGTGTTTCAAACAAATGTATCAGCAAAGAGGAATTTTGTGTTTCAAGAGATTTATTATTGGAAGGAAAAATAAATCTCACGTCACATTTGGACGTGAGGCAGTGTCTAGTTACCACACCTTCTTAGCCTATCTCAACACGAACCCAAGTGAAGAACAAGGGATATATTTTTAATCACTCAGGAACTTTTCAAACTCTAATATTAGACAAACGACTTTTACGTTCCAGTTCAGGTGAAGATTCTACAAATGGACATTTCTCGGCATTCATAGCTCAACTACTAGATAGAAGCACCGTAGCGTTGAAAAAGACTTGATTTTTCTTCACTTCTTTTCATTTGATAAACAATATGTAAATATTAAGTCAATTTGCATTTAATGCTAATTTTGCCTCCAATGATGTCTTCAGTATATAAATCACATCTCTTCAATCGCGCAATATTGCTTCAGAGTTGTATAACTGCACCAGTGTGTCCCGAGTGTCAATAAACGAACAGATCCGACCGTGGAACCGGAAATGACAATTCCTCGTCGACTACAATTTCGTAATGAACCGTTATTTAATCCTTATAAAAGTACCGACGAATCTGATTTGCAAGACGATGTTCCAATTTGAATTCAAATCGTGCGACGCTAACGCCCCTGGCGGGGTTCTCCGGAAATAGGTCGGCCTCGTCTAGTTATTGAGAAGGAAGCTCATTCGATTACTTCCCTTTAAGTCAGTGTCCAATCATTTCCATGCTAAATCGAATACACGTGGGTCTATACACGTGTTCTAGGTGGAAGCGACTCAATCGAAAGCGAATGCGGTAAAAAAGATGGAAAACTTGAAAGGTTTTGCTTACACAAAATTTTCGTCGACGACATTTTTTCTTGGTTACATTTTTAGCGATGAATGGTTACATTATAACTCTCAATGTTTTGTTCGAACTAATCAGGAATACATACAGGTCTATATCAGATTACAAAGACTCAAGCTTAGATAATATACTGATGAGTATAGTTTATTTAATATGCGGCCGTGGGATCAACGGTATGTTCCAAAAACTGTATATTCTGTATTTGACATCCAAATGCCATTGATTTTTTTAAAGGTGTTACGCAAGTGTGCTGTTAGTGGTGTAAGGAAGTCTTAAAATCATAATTACAAAACATTTTCAAACATTGGCATCAAGATTTTATAAAATAATAAAGTGATATGGGAAAAATGTCACACACTTTAAAACAAATACGTCTAGCTATTATTGTACTAATAATAAAATATAACGACCATACTTACTTAGAGTTTATACGCTTCTAATGATTATATCTTGTGATGCATGAAGCAAGATAAAATACTCTCTTGCTCGTCGTTGCAGTCTATACATTAACTAGTTGAGTAATCGCTGATCTAACAGAGTGTGACATTACCTCGAGTGAGCGCAAGGCGGCGCACGCCTTCCAGTTGTGTGTGGCAAACACTGTTTTATTCAGGAACTATGTCATGCGAGTCCTCGAGACGTCATAACCTGACATCGCCGTCATAAAGTAACACTCTACTCGCATGCGTTGGTGACTTAACCTGCACGTACGTTAATAAATCATCCCCTGAGCAAGACTCGCTGTATGGTTCATAGTTCGTTGTTTACGGTTTAACGAGGAGTAGGCTGAGGTTTTAGTACTGAGATACTGCGCAGGCGCATTGAAAGTTAGAAAAACAACATTTTGTTGGGTGAGAGTCAGTTTTACCTGGCCCCTTCAGGTGACTAGATAGAAGCTCTGGGCAAATAAATCGATATTTCGATACGATATATCGATATGAGCGAATAATTCTTCGATATCTATATTTGGACTCCATATTGAAATATCGAAATTTTGAAAAAAATCATAAGGTTTTATCTGGTGTGACTCCCTTCAGGTGACGAGATAGAAGCTCTGGGAAAATAAATCGATATTTCAATACGATATATCGATATGTGCGAATATTTATTCGATATCGGTATTTGGACTCTATATTGAAATATCGAAATTGGAAAACAAATTATAAGAATAACAAAACAAGAACGAGAAAAGGAATGTTTGGATCTAAGAAAAATGTAGCTAATATATCAAATTTATGTTCGAGTGCTTAATAGTGTAGGTGCTGTGCTGGGTAGCCTGTATTAATTCGGCCTGACTTTGACAAATGGTGGAGGTGCCGGGTCATTCATTGCGAGTCTGAAAACGTCAACATCGTTATTCATTTTATGTGATAGATTTTTTCCCTCATTATTAATATCTCAAACAACTTTAGAGGGTTATTTGTTTTTTATTTTGAATTTTTTGCACAAATAAAAAATGTTGATATATCCACATCGATATCGAAATTACCATAAGATTTCGATAATTGAATGATATGTCAAAGCCCAATTATGAGGGTGCGAATGTTAATGTAATGATATTATAGAAGACTTAGTGGAATCTCATAAACAACTGAATAAGCTCACAATCAGGATTGCCGGTGGCGGGAGTCGAATTCATGACCTCTCGAATCAGAGTCTCACGCGTTACGCAAGAGCTTCCTCTGTCAGGACAAGCTAGTGTCTTAGCGCAACTATAGAGTATTTCGCGACGGGTGAGACTAGAGGGTTGGGGGGGGGGGATGGGGGATGCTTGGACCACTTTCTTACAAATGAAGAACAATGGGGTTTCTAATTGAGTTTGGACACTTCGCTCCTTCACCAGAGACGCGTGTTGAGACGTTTCAGGCGTAAACTACAAGTACGTGCGTTGGGATGTCCACGTTCTTCAAGTATAGTACATCACAAACACAATTCATGTGAATGTTAGCCAAGAATACTTGAAAATAGTAAAGAAAATGTCCAAAAAATTGTATTTCGATATATGTGTTAGAAAATGGATAGGGTATTGGTAGAAGAAAAACGCAAACTCGGATTGCAATGCAATAGTTGTACTAACGCATAAAAAATGGTTCATTTAAAGTTCGCAGTAAGAAACCGCATTAAACAAGCAGTTGTGTCAATGAGTTGGTCAAAGTTGAGAAAGAAAATGTTTAAAAAAATAAGTTAGAGCGAACCCACAAAATGTACAGACATAAATATTAAAAGAAAAGTAAAAAAATAATAAAAAAACAAACATATATTTCGATTTACCAAAGTGATGTCTCAACTCTACGGAGGTTTTGTTGGGAACAATCTCCACTAAGACGTCCCTCATCTAAAAGCGAGTGTTCCTGTGGACTCATGCACAATGTAAATAAGTTGCGATTAATGTTTCAACATGACTGGTTTGTTCGAAAGTCAGCTAGAAATGCTTCACTTGCAAGCCGATCCACGTAGCTCACACAATATGAGAAAGCAAAAGAAACTTCAAAATTAGCCTAGAATATAGACTAGCTTTTAACTGGTAAAGAAAATTAATGATTATAACTAAGAAATAAAAATTGAATTTGATGTACAGAAAATAAATGATCAAATTTTCAAAATCGCCGCGACTGAATACAAATACGAGGTGTGTTCATTTTCGGTTATATGATAGATGTTCTGTTTGGGTTTGATGTTATCCAAATTGTACTTTATTACCGTAACTTCGACAAAAATGTGCGAACACAGAATGGCAATTTGTCGATATTTGAGCTGACAACTAAATAACATTTTTGTGTGGACATTGTAGCGACCGTTTAGCTCTGTGAATGCCCCCGGGATTTGTTTGGTGATCGTACTATCATGCGGGCAAATAGACCACTCGCTGTAGACGGGTGTAAATATTGATTCCCCCACCACGACCAGGCATAAAGCATACGTTTAGTTAAATGAGCTTAGTCCTAATCGACAAGGGACGATATGACCCGGCTCGACCAAATACAAAGTACTTGGCAAATAACTTTTTCTAATCTTCCGTTCTCTTCTGCACACACAAATAAAAAATCCAATCCGCCATATTCACGGTGGGCTGCACTAAAGTAAAGTATGGCACGAACTTCAACCCAATCCTCGTTATTCTTCGAGACTTTCGCGCTTGGTCGGAGCAAAGCGTTTCAAATTGCTATAAATGTCGACCTGTGCCGGGCTGGGCCGCAGTATCGCATCGCTGAAGACGCTAGTGGAGGAGTCTGAGGCTACACTCTCTGGGTGACGCCGAGACAGAGAGTCACGCAGGCAAGACGTGCGTATTGCTGCGTGGGAGGGGGGGGGGGGGGGGGGGTTATTGGTTCAATTTATCTCACGCAGTTCGTTTGGGGTTCGAAACCCGATGAGATTTGCGGATAAAGTCGATTTCAAGTTGATGGTTGATGTTAAGGTTAAGATTCTGTCACGATTTGGATAAAACATCTTTTGAAAGGGCGAAGATATAAAACGTTGTTTTTACCTACAGCTACGAAATACGAATCAATATTTCACACGTGATTCACAGAAAAATATCAAATATTTGCATAACAGGGCCGAATGTAACACGTTTGGCAGAAACATAATGTTACCTTCTGATAGCATGGTCGTTACAGATTACTTAGCAATGTTGATAAATATGACGACGTTATAGATATAATTCACATCACATCAAATACAGCTTACTTTTGTAAGAGTAACAGAAATAATAAAAGCCATACTTTTAATGGCGATCACAATGACCCTGATTATGATAGGATGATGATTTTTTGCGAGATAATAAATGGTGATAGACGACAATTAAGGACGATTACAACAATCCCTTGCCTAAAACGGGATTCGAACGCACTTCCTCGTAGAGCCACACGCTTCGGACCAGCACTCTAATCATATGTGCTTCCGCGGACTGCATGATTATGATGATTGAAACTATATAATAACTTATTTAAACCGTTGAAATGGGAAATATACATTTTCGTACCCGGGAACCTCATGAAAACCGCAGCAAACTCATCCTGCGGTCTGATCTGTAAATCGTATGAAGATAACGATCGTTTCCGCACTTTAGCACAATTTTGCGTGTCGACTGATCTGTAAAATGATAGCGATCGCTATGATAACGAGAATGAAAAAGGAGTCGCTATGCTATGCTATCAAGATACGATAAATGGCGGCCGTAGCGACTATTTACAGATCAGGTCGATAACGATAATTTATAACGATTGATATTTCATATCAACCGTGATCGCTTCGCTATATAGCGACATTTTACAGAATCGCACTGCTGGTCAAGAGATTTCCATCAACCAAGTGATTGATTCGTACGAGTTGTCGCCCCCCCCCCTCCACCCCTTCCCCCCAGCATTCAACATTACTCTCAACCCCAGGGGGATTACGCAGTCAGCCATTAGCTTGATGGTGTCATCATTTAATATTAATAATGTTATTAATAATTTAAATTGTTGGTTATACTAATGCGATCCTGATTGTTGTAATGATTATCGCTATGACGTAGAAGATGTTTGTACAGATATCAAGTGCATAGGATGATAATCTATGTATAATGATGTTTAATTTAGAACCCTCGGATAAGCGTTACTTCTAGGTTCTCAATCAACATTGATTGTTGGAATAAATAATTATATATCATTATGATAAATGTTTACAAGGTCTCATAATTACTAGATAGTGCTTTGAAAATACATCGCCGTACGTTTCCATGTCAATATTATTATGATAATAATACGTGCAAACTCTCTAGACGTTATTGCAAGTCCCTATATCAAGCAGTAGTACACACAATTAAAAAGCATTAAATATTTAAAATACTTTATAGAGAAAACGCTAACGTCCCGCGCGTTGATGATGAGCTTTTAAATGTTTAGATTTGCATGGGATATCTTACTTTGCAAGTTCTTGTTTTGCTGCCAAAGCAATACGCATTGCAGCGATTGTTGTCAAGTTTCTTTTGTACCTGCAATTGGTATATTTTCCGTAAAAAACTTATATAAAAGCTTTATTTCTATAGATTTTGGCTAACTATTTAACTTTTTCTTTAAAAGGTACTACATCACCATAACCTTAATGTCCATGTATATATGAACGTTGTAGCCCAACCAGTTTGGTCAGAATTGGCCCAAATGGCACGAAAATATCGCACAAAAATCAAAAACTTATATTAAAAGCTTTATTTCTATGGATTCTGGCTAACTTTTTCAACTTTTTGTTTCAAAGGTACTACATCACCATAACCTTAATGTCCATGTATAATATGAACGTTGTAGCCCCACCCGTTTGGTCAGAATTAACCCAAATGTCACGAAAATATCGCACTAAAAATCGAAAAAAATCGTAAAAGTACGATATTCATGAGAAATATTTCTTCGATTGTACCCAAAAACAATACACCTCTAATTTCAGAGATTTCGAAGGTCCTGTCAAATTTTCATCAAGATCGGATATGCCGTTTGCCTGGTAGAGAGTTAACAAACAGACACAAAACAAACAAAAAAACAACAAAAAAAAAAAAACACCCGAGCTAAATTTTTTGGGGGTCAGTGAAATTGAAGTCTTCGCTTCGCTCATCCAAATATTTTAAGAAAAGATAACAGAGAAAGAAAGATACAATGTAAGATAAGTGTCGGGATGATGATAGGATGGGCATGTGGGCCTAAGCCTAAACCAAACTGCATTGTTGTAACTAGGAAAACGCTAAAGTCCCGCCGCGTTGATGGATGAGCTTTTTAAAATTTTTAGTTTGCATGGGATATCTTTACTTTTGCAAGTTCTTTGTTTTGCTGCCTACGCATTGTAGCTGATTGTTGTCAAGTTTCTTTTGTTACCTGTCAATTGGTATTATTTACTGTAAAAAACTTATATTAAAAGCTTTATTTCTATAGATTCTGGCTAACTATTTAAACTTTTTCTTTTAAAAGGTACTACATCACCATAACCTTAATGTCCATGTATAATATGAACGTTGTAGCCCCACCAGTTTGGTCAGAATTGGCCCAAATGGCACGAAAATATCGCACAAAAAATCAAAAAACTTATATTAAAAGCTTTATTTCTATGGATTCTGGCTAACTTTTTCAACTTTTTCTTTCAAAAGGTACTACATCACCATAACCTTAATGTCCATGTATAATATGAACGTTTTAGCCCCACCCGTTTGGTCAGAATTGGCCCAAATGTCACGAAAATATCGCACTAAAAATCGAAAAAAATCGTAAAAGTACGATATTCATGAGAAATATTTCTTCGATTGTACCCAAAAACAATACACCTCTAAGTTCAGAGATTTCGAAGGTCCTGTCAAATTTTCATCAAGATCGGATATGCCTTTTGCCTGGTAGAGAGTAACAAACAGACAAAAAAAAAACAATGAAACAAACAAAAAAAAAAAACCCGAGCTAAATTTTTTGGGGGTCAGTGAAATTGAAGTCTTCGCTTCGCTCATCCAATTAGGCCAGGCGTTGATTGATTTTAGTAAAACTTCGTTGAAATTATTACCGGTGATGATGTGTTCAAATTATACAATTTAAAAATAGGTAATGGCTACATCACATTTCTTCTTTTCAATAACTATGGCCGCATTGTAGCCGTGTACGATAATTAGTCGTGTTGCTAGTAAGTAACTTCTGATTAGTATCAATTTACCCGTTGAACAATTAGTTCGATATCCACTGTGGTTTAGTTTGTAACTCACGCATAGACAGATGAGTGCGCCACTTGCGCGTTGTCCGACGCAAAGTAAGGTTTTCAACCAAGTGCAGCTTTACTTGGGTTGGTAGTCATTAATCCTTCATTTAATTGTAAAGTTACTTCAATATATCCTAAAAATGGATTATTTTTAGTTTGATTAAAATAAAATTTTATTTTTTATGAATAAATAATTCGCGTGTTTCGATTTTGAAATTATTAAATTAGTCGAAACAATAACTCACAAAACATAACTGTAAACAATGAATACAGTTAATATTTATTTAAATACAATTTTAGTTTGACTGAGAAGTTATTATAAACCAAACACAATTTAGTGTGTCAAATTCAGTCAAATTTAATCAAGATTGAAAACCACGCTGGATTTGGTGGAGGTGCCGGGTCAGAACATGTTGATTCTTTTAAAATAGAGCATACAATATCATAAACATAATAACAGCTACAGTTACAATGAATAAGGTTTAAGAATCTCAATCGTTTTTATTACAGTTTAACAACGTGTTGATTCCTTGTAATTCAACGTCATACAAGTAAATTTTATTATTTTAGATTAAACGTGTAACACCACATTTTATTGTCCTATTTTTCGCCTTGTAGCTGATACAATAAATAATGATAAATAATTAGATTTTTATGGTCTGTCGAGAGTAGATAGCTGACCAGGCAAAGGGTACTCGTACACATGGGATGTCTAAAGGTAACAACAACAAGAAAAATACAACTTTTAGACTTGCCGATAGTGGTTATCGAACCAGAGACCTTCTTAATCAGTATCGTGCCTCCGTCGGTTACCAATTCACTGATACGATGAATACAAAAGAAAGGTATAAATGGAAACGTAATTAAATGTTATTGTATGTAATTTTTCCTTCAACGAAACACTAACACATGTATTGTAATCATGCAGAATAACTATTCTATATTTCACTATAAAATCGATTTTTATAACTAAATATAGACAAACACACCTGTTTCTCGAGTACTTCTTCGCTGAGGTTAAGTCGCCAGAGAAGCTTGCCACGTGCGCAACACGTTGGCAACACACTCCCCTACTTCATCGATCTCAGCCGTGTTTACGCGTCACCCGTCACTTGCAAGCAAATATTATGCTAACGTACAAAGAAATTGTGGGTTATTTGAACAGCTGACGTATTGTACAGTTCAAGAGGAGTTGTGTGCTGTTGCTGCCGTAGAGAGGTTTACTCGAGAGCTCACATTCAAATAATTAACGAACAGAGTAATTAAAACAATGTTTCTTCATGTCAGGTGTGTTTAAATATTAGGTTTTGTTTGGCTCATTAAAACTTTAAGGCCTTTCAAATAAACGAAAAACATATAGTCATAAAATTAAACTAATGAAAAATGTTAAGTCAAACAATCGTTTGCAATTCCTGCGCGTTTAGAAGAAATTTTACGATTTTATCTGCATTGAAAGACATCATTACAGTTTTATTGTTCACAGTTTTGACAGTTATCAACACTTTACTCTTCTACGATGTCCACATTCGAGTCACCACCTTACCTAAATATTTCGGAATAAAACCCCAGGCGAAAACTCTCTCGTGAAAAAGAAGAACTCCTCAATACCTGAAAGTATTTTCCGTGGTGGCTCTGAGCTTAACGTGTAGAAGGGACCTCATCCCTTAAGAATGTTACGAGGAAGAAAAGTATGCATCGCGCAGGAAAACTTGGTTCTTTAGAGAATCCTGTCATACTTGGGGCATTCCTGCGCCAAAACGAAAGCAGTCACATTATTGATCATACATACTTGTACAGAGAGTTTGTTTTATATTTTTTAACGCAACATTAAATCTCACGCGCGAGAAAATACGTTGAGAAATACGTTTTGTTAATTATAAAAAAGTTACACTTTCACAGGCTAATAAAGATAACGCCAGGTTTTAGTTTTAAATAAGTCTAAATCAACTATGGACTAATTTGACGAGCAACTATCCAATTTGCATGTAAACATTATTAAAGACTAAAAAATTACAACAATTTCAAAACTGTTATTAGAGCTCTTAACGTTATACTAAAGACTTGGGGAATTCTATCACTAAAACTTTACCATTACAAAGAATAACGCATGCCATGATAAAGTGATAATCTTCAGCATTTTACGAACAAGCCCCATGCGGGATTGCTAAATCCGGTTTTGATTAAAAGTTTAAATATTGCCTTTTTCGTACGTTCAACTGATCGACTCGGCTAGTGCAGGGCTAGTGCAGGTCTAGTGCAGGTCTTAGGCAATCTAGTGCAGGACTAGTGCAGGGCTAGGGCAATCTAGTGCAAGAATGGTGCAGGGCATGTGTATAGGTCTAGGGCAGGGCTAGTGCAGGGCTTGTGTATAGATCTAGTGCAGGGCTTGTGTAGGGCTAGTGTAGGGCTAGTGCAGGACTAGTGCAGGGCTTGTGTATAGATCTAGTGCAGGGCTAGTGTAGGCCTAGTGCGAAACGGTTTTCAGATTTCAACAAGACGCCTGTGTCGCCTCTTTGGTCTGATCAATATTTCAGCATGGTGGCTGCGGAGGTTAGGCCGAGAGAGGGACGTGGTCGCGGAAACATGACAGTTTCATCCGAGGGTAATAGACAGTGAGATGGGTCGAGTCGCGCTGATGGCCTGAATTAGCAATCAATTTGTGATCGAAACTGAAATTCTAGGAATTCGCGGGAGAGAAATTGGGGGAACGGGAGAGGAGAAAGGGGAAGGGGTGATGACATTCTAACAAAGTATGGGATTCGAAATTTGATTGTTGAAACTTTTTGGTAGCTAATTCATAGTTGACAAATCGTTAACACAATTTGAGAATAGATTAAAATCAAAATCGAGAATTACTTTTATGTCCAATTCCATTCTACAAAATAAAAATTGAAATAAAAAAAGAAAAGTCAAACATTGGTGTTTCGTTCAGATGATTATACCAACAACGATGCAGTTAAATTAATTTTTCCTTCGCGCTATTGAGTATATCAATAACAATCTATTTACACTTTCAAATATTTGTAAACATGTTTTCTCTTGTAAAAACGTAGGAAAACTAGTCCTCATAATACAAATATTTCAGAGTGAGTGAGTGAGTGAGTGAGGTGAGTGAGCGACTGGTGAGTGCGTGAGTGAGTGAGTGAGTGAGTGAGTGAGTGAGTGAGTTGAGTGAGTGAGTGGGTGAGTGAGTGAGGAGTGAGTGAGTGAGTGGTGGAGTGAGTGAGTGAGTGGAGGAGTGAGTGAGTGGTGAGTGAGTGAGTGAGCGAGTGAGTGAGTGATCTAGTATTCTCCCGCCAGTCTTATCGTGCATATATTCGCAAGGTGGTGCGAGTGTATCTCGTTCACTTATTGTTCTCGATTGCACGAGTCGATACGACAGAGTGAGTGAGTTGAGTGAGTGGGACCTCATGAATTATTGAGAGCGCGTCGGCAAATAGACCATCTATCGATCATCACGGTATCAACAAAAAATAACGCCCCTTTAAACACCACGCAAAAACATATTTTAAGTGCGAAGTTGTGAATATTAAATTGATATCGATAATTTTTTCTCTTTTAAGTATACATTTAGAAAGGTTTTGTTGGGAGAAATGAAATGAAAATAAAATGCAATCATTATAAAGAATTGCTTTCTGCGTGGCGTATCAACAAAGGTATCAGTTTCTTGGAATATAATGAAGCCTCGCCTAGATCCGATGCGAAGAACAACATGAACTTGAGAGTAAATACAACCTTTTGTGTTTCAAGTTTAATTCCACAATGGCGGCTCATCGTTAAATACATAAAACACCGACATCGAATGTTGAAAATTGATTCTCATTTTGAAACAATGTGTTGTATTTGAATTAATTGAGAATGCAAGAATATTTTCCTAATAACATAATGCGAATTGATGACTGGAACAAAAGATAAAACAATGCGTAACGAACCTATAAAGAATACGATAGAGGCTTATTACTACTACTTACTTAAAGAGATATGAGAATAAAACCAGAAAGAAGCTTTAAATGTGTATCTTTAAATTTTTCATAAATACATGCCGGAAAAATCGCGACTGAAATGTGCTACAATGTTATAGTTTATTATATAATGTATAACTGTGAAGAATTACCAGAATGTCACCATCCTTAACGAAAAGACAGGGTGTTATCTTGTGTAAAACGTGTTTAAATAAAGAGAGTAGCTGTATCAGGTGTGGTCTTCCACAAAGTACCCACTCATGTTATCACTATGGCTGCTAGGTAGCTCGCTCTAGTTTCTATTCAGCAGCATATGATTCATTTGTTGCTGTAGACTAGAATGCAGGGCCGTGTTGAGGCTTAGGTAGTGAGGTGTCCCTAGGCAGCTGCCTAGGTTGCCTAGGCTTAAATACGACACTTCTATAATGGATGACTGAATCATTCCTGCTTGACCTACTGCTAGATTTACACATTGAGACACGACCGTCTTCCATCAACTTAACACCATAGAATATAAAACCTTGCAGGAATGGTGGGACCAAGGAATAAGCTAAGTAATCGAAAACAGCACTTCGTTCAGTTCCAATAGTCACTAGTAATCTTACATTAAGCACGATTATATTAATATTCTCATTGTTAGGCGATTAGTTGACTTGAGATTATTTTGTGAGTTTACTTCATAGACATTTTATGTTTCTCGTTTATTGATAAAAACAAATTTATCTCCAAAATTATGACACTGACAGGAATAAGTAAAGATTCAAAATTTAACATATCAAATTTTATAAAAAAATTGATTAAAATAAAAATTTTCCCCACAAAAAAACTTTTGTGTTATACGTAATTTGTATCGATGCAAAAAATTAAATTGTTTCAAATCGTGAGGGCTGTTAACTTTCACGTAAATTTAGAAAAACTAAAATTACAAATGTTTTTGAAAATTGCATTATGTACCCTACACAATGCAACGGCATTTCATTGTTGTACGACACCAAAGTTAAATGATTCCTGTACTTAATTCCTTGTTGTGATTTGTATGACCGTCATGTCAGTTCATGTATGTAGCTCAGTCGGTGTTCCAATATGCAGTGACATAATCAGGGTTCTGTACGGTCGGAAACACGTTGACCGACAACCATGTAATTCACCGAATAAAAAACTCTTAATGAGGAAACGGCATTGCCATATTAATAAATAACCCCACAACCAACTCAAATAGGAAGAAGTTCAGACTTGCTCTGTTGACTTGGTTAGCTGGAGTTGTATTTAATAATCATTAATCTACTACTACACGTTTAGTATTGTGTGAACTGTTGAATATTAGACACATACATTTATATGTGTAATGCACAAATTGAATTGTGTAACATTACGAGGAAATGGATATATTTATCATCGTAAATTGTAATTGATTATTGTGATGTTTTGTTAAGCTGGTATTTGTTCATGGACGCAAATTTAAGGATGTAACTTTATAATTTCAACCGCGACCTAATTATTTTAGAGCAACGAAAATACTTATCTTATTATTTTTACTGTTGCTAATTAAAAAGTAACTAAAATAATACTTATGTCGAAGTAAATTGTTACTAAAATATTCACAACATAATTGCAAACTGTAATTATCCATCTGTTTCTCGGATTGAACATAGCCGTTGCTAAGCTATTTGGCAATTCAAACTTACCTAAGCCATTTGAAATTAATGTTTATAAGGAATTGAATTAAAAAAACTTGTAAAAATGATGATTAGATAAATAATGTTTAATAACGGGTGTCTCTTCTGTTACAGGTACGTCGTTCAGTTTGAGATGAAACCATACCCCTGATAATATTTCAACCTCCGTTATACTTGAGGGTGAGTTTGTGAAACCATGTACATTTGTCAGCGTGTTGGCTGCTCCTTAGGTCTCTATTATTGCATATTATTTGGTATGGTATCCCAGCCGATCGAAATAATTAAATACAATAACAAAAGTCCATGCCTCTTACGGGGTTCGACACCTACGTTCCATGCGCTTCGCGGCTGGTCCCCAACCCAGTGACCCACCTACAAATTACCACATAAGTTTTAAAAAAAGTATAACAAAATTTAAAAAAAAACTTTTATAATAATATGATTTTTACGACAATAATTTTGTTTTTGTTTTCGACAAAGGAAGTATTATAAACCAAACCAAATAGTGTGCCCAGAAAAAAAAATCGAAAATTTCTATGGTTTTGGTGGAGGTGCCGGGTCAGAACTTCTTTTGCAACTGTTCCTTTTAAAATAAATAATCAAGATACAACATCGTAACAAAACTAAATTGTATCAGAGTTATAGTAAAATCTATTAATTGCACATGATTCGTAGCCGATAAAAATATTGTATTGACTTTCAACTGGTGCCATTTGGACATAGGTTTATCAATGATTTTATTTAGGTAATGATAGTCGATTATAGTTGAAAGTTGATAGGTGTATTCCCAGGTATTTCTTGTGTTATTAATTTGATGTAATTGCTACAACATAAAAATAAAGTGTTTGTTTGTTTGGGAAAAAATACAATATGCCACGCTTCTATTGGTGTCATATTTATGTGGTTAAATACAGATGTTCACATCTTTAAAACTGCAAATGCATTCAGAGGCAATTCAACGTAATGTATAGAAGAACAAACCTTATCCCTGCAAATTCCGTAAGGTATCACCTTCAAGATACAAAATTGCTTAAACCCAATAAATGACACTACAGTTCCCAAGAGAGCAAACAAAATAAATAATGTGGTCCATAAAAAGGACGAAACAGACAGAAGGAGATTAAAATTTGATATTATAACCATCTAGAAAGCAGCACGTGCAAGCTGTTAAACTGGTCAATCCGCGAGGCCAGGATTGCACGTGGACTGATTCACAATCGAAGCGAGTTTTCTAGGCTAGACCGAACCGTGTTGAGAGGATTGCCTGTATCAGTGCGAAGAAACCTAGCCCATAAAACTTTTACCCCGCCATTTCCCCGAGAAAATGGCGAGGAACACGTACGACAGACACAAAGAAGAAAATGCGATTACATTGAGGAAGATAAAGGAAGGAAAGAGGCCGAAATGGAAGTGAAGGGTTGGTATTGACGAAACAAAGTGATTTAGAGCTGTTGGAGGCACGTGCTCTAAAATTCACCCCGACCTTGAGGTGGTGGGGAGGAGGGGGGGGGGACAAAGGAAAACACTAGATTCACAGCACCTGGACACCTAGAAGAGGCACAGGAAAGCACTAGATTCACAACTCCTGGACACCTAGATGGGGCACAGGAAAACATTAAATTCACAACACCTGGACACCTATAGATGGGGCACAGGAAAACACTAGATTCACAACACCTGGACACCTTGCCACAAGGGCAGTAGATATGCAACCCTTATAGTTCTAAGTTTATGTTTTGTGTCACGAAAGAACGTCCGAGATATTAGGTTAACTAAAGAAAGTTTAAGTAAATCTTGTAGAAAGTATTTCCGGTAGGGAATTGAACTTGAATCGCCAACACTTTGTTGAATTGAAATGTTGTGTTAAACATGGCAAACAAATCAAAGTTATTTATTTTATTGCCCAATGGTTACATCGAATAAAATCGTTTAATCCTCTACACTTTTTACTGAATCCTTTACTTATCTTACTGTAAATTAATAACATTTATAAATTCAATTTTTAAGTAACGTAAAGCGTAGTTTGAGCTTAATTTATATTGGTAAGACAAAATCTTGCAGACGAAATATTGCAAGCACAGGTTATGTACGGCAAACCTGGACTAACTGTATAGACTTTGAGACGCTAGTAAAATTGAACAATCTCTCACAACTTTTACGATGTTATTATGATAAAACGCTTTTGACCTCCAACTACTTTTTATATATATATAATATTAGGTTGAGAAAAGATAACTTGATTCCAGGATTTAGAATTAATATGAAGATGAAGAGTGCATGTTGCAACAAGTGTGACGTATATGGGTCGAGTTTATTTAATTTTCATCCCATTGAGTTGTGAAACTCATTTACAAATGAGGACAATTATCTGTTAGCACTCTGTGTGGAGAGCATTTCCCCACAACCCGGCCACTAACGTGTATATCGGGGGATGGGTTGGACGTTGTACAATAATTTAGATTAATGACCTTACTTTGTTGAATTAATACGAAGCGGTGTTTTTAAAAGATAGCGCTCTTGACTGCCGATCGCTTGGTACATAGCATTAGCTTGACATGGGATAAATTGATTCTAAAATTAAAATTCTCTCTCGATATCTAAAGTGTATACAGGTTTTTTGAAGGATAATCTACATTCAGAAGATCATGCATGTTTAATTCAGTCTCGTCTCTCGTTAAAAAAAACTTAGCAAAATGAGAAAAATTTTCAAACATAAATATTTATTTCAGTCAAAGCCAACATAAGATATGTACAAACTTTTACTTTTTAAAATATAGAGAGAAACAAGTTATATATATAACATTATAACTTACGATTTTAAAACTACTTAGATAGTTGATCAGTGCGATTTGGTAGTGAATATGTTCAACCAAGAATTATAATAACAAGTTTAATGAGTATTATTATTAGTAATGATAATTGTAAAAGGTTCGTAAGATAATTAAGTATTTGGTCTCGTCTGGCTGCTGTATCCCTCCCTGCCTGTACACGCCTACAACAAGCCTACATCAGCGTCGCAGGACACTGAACCGAGTACTGTTATTGGTATTCCAAGTACATGCACAATTAGCTCTAAAGCTCGTTACGTAATTGTGTAACTAGCATTAAGGTCGCAGATAGATGCAAGCAATCACCTCTAGGCGACTTCGTTTACTGCATAATTTTTTGACTTCGTTATTACAATAAAACTTAAAGAAATTATCAACCACCTTTCTTATGTACTAACCGTACTTAAAAAAAATTCACATTTGATGCTGAAAGAAGGTTTTTAAACAGGTGAAAACTCAATTGCAACTTAACCAGAATATAACAGGATAATTTTGATGCGTGTATTAATTAGGCACAAAACAAATAAAAATGGTCTACCAAAAAAAAAACAGCTAATGTAACGGTTGCAAATGCTAGTTATAAAACGGACGAAACATACAGAGAATTAATTACTTGTCAAAATGTTATTTGAACAATTCATTACTGTATCAATTTGATGATTGAAATAATCGTTTAGTTCTTAGACGGAATAACCATTGAAAGTAATGCATAGTGTAAATAGAAGAATTAATCAAAACTTTAATGAGATATAAAAGACAAAACGTTGAACGCCACAGGTGACTGAAATGTTGAACATTTAATAAAATAGTTTTCACGAATTGACGAAATTTGTGAAATCTTTGAAAGTCGGGCTGTCCCTGCATGCTTTATTAGAGTTTCATATACGTCGGATGCTTCTTGGCCGAGCGAAAAACTATTTTCTAACTGCCAAATACATCGTATCATCTTTTACAACCCTTGCTGTCAACCATAACAATGCTCCGTTCAATGATCATAAGTGTATCAATTGCGAGCTTGAGGTATATCTTGTTATATGTTTAGTGGTCTCTTACCGTTCTGTTGTGTCAGGGGCTGCACTCCATTCTCCTCGGTTGCGCCTGAAACAGCCCGAACAAGACTTCTTTCAGTCCACGGTCACGGAACTCCCGCGTTTGTGGGTATTACACCAGACTGCACGCGAACATTCCAGGACTAATGTGTGTAATGGGATGTCTGTATTGTTTGGCTCATCTCGCGAGATCTTACAAGACACAGGGGATGGTCTGGGCAGTGGGAGGTTTCTCTACGCAAGATAAAACTTTACCGTTCACTGGTGTACTGAAATCTTTGAAACTCGAGTCAATGTGTGACAATATCTATAACTTGATAACTACAAATGCAGGATGTTATTTTTCTGGTACAAAACTTGGTGGGGTAATCATTAATCACGGGGAAAATGTATGTTATAATGTGGTTGAACCTAATTATATCACACAAACCTATTCAAAGTCTTTGAAATTTAATTTGGGACCATTTAAACATCTTTTTTTTTCTAACATTTTTTTTATATTAAATTGTTCTTGTTTTTCGATAGAGTTTATACAAATCAAATTGTTTAAAAGTTTTAATAAAAATCGGAAATGGTTTTGGCCCTTAAACCATTTATTGATTGTGTATAGTTTTCTTTTCTTACCAATAACGTTTTAAACTGATTAAAAAAAATTAGAGATAAGAAGTTTGTAGTAAAATTTAAAGTACAAAATCAATCCATACTGTAAACTTATACGTTTACAAAATACATCTTACACAAATGCACTGCAACAATCAAATCAACGCTGTTTATGAGAATAGTAGGCCTAATGCATAAATATGAATTATTTACATGATAATTTATGACAATTATTATAGTAATGGTAACTTCCAAAATTTACAAAATGCTTTTACATTCCTTCTAGCCTAGCTATCAGAACATATTTTCCCAACGGAATATGGCAACTATTCAAAAGCGTGGCGACAGAATGGACGGCGCCTTTGACATCGCAAACAAAGCGCATCCAATTCACACTCGCGCTGAATGGCAACACTGCGATACTCAATACATCAACGCTCTATATGAAGGCATTCATCCGAGCACAAGTCAATACAATGAAACAGAATTTGTCACCGAGGTTGTTTTAGACTTAGCGTTTTTATTTTCACGAGGTTTATGAGCTAAACTCGGACGAACAATATTTGTTTTATATTTTTGATCTATTTTTATAGCAAATGAAGTATTGAATGCAGAGTGAACTCGATAGATCACTTTATTCATCATAACACTACAAAGTGTTTTAAACATCAAACGAAAGAAATATATTTATTTGTTTACTTATTTTAATCTATAAATGAAATGCAAAATTGCAAATTACTGGGTTCTAAGTTTGTGAACACGACCAACTGTATCGTTCTAGAAAACAATTTGAAAGTAAATTAAAATAAATGAGTCAGTCATTCTTAGTTATGTGAGGTGTGAGATATTTTATTTTTGCCCTACGCAAAGAACTGATTTTATGATTAGATTGAGTGTGTCTCAGGTTGGTTTAATAACAAGGTGATATATTGACTGTGTTTAATGTTGTTTGAGTAGTGGAGTACATTACATTATATAGCGTGAAGAATAATTACTATGATTCACCCGTGAAGTATTCATTACATTCGCGGTTCTGATTCGTATTCGTTATTTAATCTTGATAAACACTTTCCGTAACGTGAAACTTTCAAGAAGGCAGAATAAATAGTTGTAAATATGAGCGGCCCTAGATCGATACCTTGACGCACTCCCGACACGCACGTATTATTTTATGTACATCTTCGCGTGATAAACGCAATCTCTGCCTCACGGAGAACGGATGCTAGGTAATAATACACAGCATATAGAAGGGGTGATAGCATCGCTGAAACGGAGAATACTGCCTGATGAGGTGGAAATTAATGATCTGTCTACTTTATAACATCGGGTAAAACAACCCCTATTAACCCATTGTTCTTTCGAGTGGAAAGGTTAACTACCTTCTCGGAAACTTAATTGGTCAACTGATTATATTTTGACCTTTACCGAAGCAGAACACAGGGGCTATGATGTTTCTCACTATGTACGTAATATTTGCAAGGAAATGATGCATTTATAAATATATTATATACGTGATGAACAAAATGTTAACAAAACAAGAAATAGACAAAGTATAATATGGTGTCTTCACAGCTCAGTTGGTAAGAGCAGGGCCCAGACAGTCAATGTCCCGGGTTCAATCTCCGGTGGAGGCACTTCTTTAATTTCTGTCTATAGTACCATTATATTATATATTGTTTAACCTTGGTTTTATAGTAGGCGACTAAGAAGCTGTTATGTTAGAACTTAAGTCAGAAATTAAAAAAAGTTGCTTACGCCGGGGGGGGGGGGGGGGGAGGTTTCCCCAGTGTAGGCACTTTTTTAATCTCTGTCTAATAAGTATTATTTATTTATTTCTTATAGCACAATAGACAGGTAGTCCTTGTTAGGGATTAAAACGGATCGGAAAGGTCGTGACCTTCGCCAAACCTTACTGACCATCGTTCTATTAGTTTTCTTTACCAATATATGCTCCCCTCTTTCAAAATACCCCTTTTACGGGGGTGGAAATGGTACAGGGTGAACTGAATTAGATTACAATAAACACAACTTTGTTTAAATCAATTGTTCCAGATTTCGTGAAAGGTATTTTCACAAATAAGTAATACGGAGGTTATATCAAAAGCTCTTCCTACCCAAACTCAAATATTCCGTGACCCTTCTTCGAAGTTTCAAACACATTTCGAAATCAAATTAATCTCGGATCGATGTATTGAGAGCGCGCTATTCTACACCCGTTATGTCTATTTGCTAGTTAACTGTGATTCAGATGGCTTTGACATTTGGGTGGTGGAGGGTCGGGGGAGTGGGTAGGGGGGGGGGGAATCAGGGGTGATTTCGATGCGGCGTTTGTCAGTTTCTGCCTTGCCTGTTCTTTTCGCGGACTTTTCGTTTCCAATTTGTGCTGACTGTTGCTCGTTCGCCCCCACCCCCACCCCACCCCACTATTTACGAGCAATTAGATTTTGATTTTAACTGCTAACGCGCTACCCGTGCCGTGACGCGGACCTACCGTGAATATCACCCCTCAACTCTCGTGAGGACTTAGCTCGCTGCTGCAGCGCGCAGATATTCTCGCCCACCCTACCCTTACTAATCTTAACCAACATTCATTTACTTATTGAACGTCTATTCACATATTATACGCATTTATACACACACAATTCACTTTCAACAAGCATACAGAGTGTTCTTGAAATAAAATTAATACTTGCATAAATTTGTACTTAGATTGAAGCCATTCAAACATAATTAAATTTCAACAGAAAGCACCCAAATAGTACATGCTTAATTTAATAGCTTGTATTACTATTATTTTCTCAATTGCATTGCTTCAAAACTAGATCCTAGATACATATTTCACAAGAAAATTCATCTTTGGGATAATTTAAGTGTCGATTCCAGGTTTCAAGCACAAATTCTACAAAAAACTTAAAAATTTTATTTGGTTAAATTTAACTATTATTTCAAAATGTCCAAACTGAATAATGACCAGTTATCACAGCTTTGAAACAAAACCCCCGAAATCCTATCATTTATGAAAATCGCTTTAAAAATTTCAAATAAAACAAGATTTACAAGTGCGTATACTCTCCACACAAAGGTATAAATAACTACGGGCTTTATTTCAATAATTATATATATATATTTATTTAAATATTGTTCAATAAACGATTCTTGCTTCTTCATTTTCGAAATTCCGGCCTTATGCAGCATGTTTAATTATATTTAATTGCAACGCAGCACATAAACCCACCTCCTTTCATCCAGGAAATATTTATGAGCAACGTTCGCTTTTGATAAAGGATTAACAGTTTTCTAGCTTCTGGCTCTGCCATATTTCCCTTCTACTTCACCGTGATGTAGCGCACCGGCGTTCTACTGCACGACCACGAAGCACAAAGAAGGTCGTGATGGTTATTTTGTGCTACTCTAATACTCGACTTGCTGCGCTTTAACATACAGGGACTTAATTAATATAAGCTGATTACCCAGTTAGCTCGAAGTTTCAGAATAATTAAAAAAAGGAAAATATATCATCAATTTTCTCTTAATATATTTAAAATTCAAACATTGCCGAAATCAAAAAAATTCACGAACGTGTTCATTTTTTAACATCTAAAATAAAACATTTTTGATAATGTTATAGAGTATAGACTATAGAGACGAGTCTTGCTTTTATAAGTCCAGCCATCCGTGGTGGCTAATGCAACAGATGGTAAATGAGGGAGCAAGTGTTGTATATTATAAGGGCTAATATTTTAATATAATGTGTATAGTAGTCCCAATGAGAGAATGCAGAGAGCTCGAAATTGTTTTCCCAACATACCAACTTTGTGAACTCTATTCACGCTAGCTCAGCGTGGATCTGGCACACGGAGGAACTCTGTGATCTAGCACAGATAATTTTTGCTTGTGTTGGTAAAATATATTTCTCTTTCATACACAAAGGCGACATTCCCTTTTACCGCGCATTCATTCTACCCCCACAACTACAAAGCAACTACATTCTTTCGTTGGAGCTAGTTTACCCCTGTGGTATTACATATAGAATCAAGCACGCCAGCAGCGAGCAACCTATACACGGGGCTACTATACCTGCTTCATTCAGCCAACCATAGCCAGCCAGGCATTGACGAACGGCTTTGCCGAATGTTTAATGTAGCTCAACACAGTTTGATTGAGTTACGGTGAAAATTTAATCGACTTACCTGACATTTGAAGGATATTTAATTATTCAGCGGTCTGTGGTCTCCTGGGTTGGTACCCGTGCACAGTTGGCAAGGAGTTATGTTGGCTAGATTAGTTCCGCACGGATCCCACAGGACGAGTTAAAGTCGACCCCACTCAAATACCGCAAATGTAGTTTTCGGTTTTCACTCAAATTTAATTCAATTTTCATAGTAATTAACCTAACTGGACTAACTCAATCTCATTGCTGGTAAACGGCGTGGTGTTTGATGGGGAGGTTCCTCTCGGGACCGCTAGGAGCGCCAGAGCTCGTGCGTCTTAGAAGCCCGTTAAGATCTTGGTTTAGTAAGTAGGGAAACATTCCTCTAGGTGGAATTAGTAATATTTAATACAATTAACAAATTAAAAACTCGGCTCAACCGTGCATTGAACTCGGGTCTCCCGCTAGCCAGGCAGGTCCCTGTTGAACTGGATTCTTTAATATTACGTATTTCTTAAATATTATTCTATTTACACGTCCGTATAGCTATGTGCATACACAGACACTGTGCCAGTACAGAAGTTCAATGGTAGCAGGACCAAATAGCATATGTCAATTTGAACTTCGAAATCTTGACCATCCACAAGTAGAGTATCCATTTTCGAAGGGAGTTACAAGGTATAAGCCTACGCACGCAACGGAGAAACACAATCTTGACATTGTTTGGTGCACTATCCCGTACCGACCCTATAATACTCAGTCTATAGGCAAAACCGTTACGTTACTCGAAAAGACAACTTTTCCGTTGATTGCCGCTTGAATGACTAGAAAATCTGTGTAGTATACTTACGATCTGTACCATCTTGTCTTATATTATTTGTTAACTCATTTGTATTTGTAATTTATGTGGTTTTGATAGGTAAAATTTCGGCATAGTAAGTTAGACACTTTGGGACTGGGGCCTCATCTCCATTTTCTAACTTTCTATGGAGTTCAAGATCTATTGAATATTCTGTCTGTTCTAATAATAAACTATATCCATATTATTATTTTTTTATGTCATGTTCCGATGGTTCGAAGCCGTATGAGTGGACCTACTCGAGAGCGCTCATATCCAGAAGGTAAGGTTGTTCTACATAGCTGACCACACTGGACTACTTAAGAATTGCTGTCTCCTCATGCCACTTGGAAACACTAGACGGATTATTACGATTTCTATTACTATTCTGCAGACGCCTTCGATAACTTTTTTTAAACCAATGTCATTAACGAAATATTGCTCTCAACGAAATAAAATAATTTCCAATTTTGATTAGTGAACGTGTAACGAACTAGTGGTAGTCGAACCTCCACCACCTGGTCAGACGAGTGACATCTGTCCTAGGTGCGCTAACAGCCATGGGAGAGGGATTAGCGCTGCTGTTAAGACGAGAGTGTAATTGGTAGCCCAGATGGTCTCTAGTGGATGAGGGAAAGTCTCGGGACTTAGGGCCGGGCTATAACTGACTTCTTCACACCCTTAAATCACCAGGGTAACTTTTAGCTTAAGAGATTCCCTAGCTTAATTGAAACTTAATCAAGGAGATTGTGAATGTTTTATATTCGACAGATACCTGGTAGAACACTTTGGGCTTATTTTAGTTTTTTTACTAGAAACGTATACATTCCATTAAAAAGTGTATATTATAGAAAAATTAAATTTTTATTTATTTATTTATTACTTATATATTATTCAATATAAATTTAAATCTATATTTTTTTAAATAGATTCTAGGCATAAATAAATCTGATCAAAAATGCAACTCAGAAAAATAACAAGAATAATGTTTGATGTAAGGAATAGAGTAAATAATGACAAATAAGTAATTGCAAGTTGAATTTTACACGAACTTAAACAAACGAAAGAAACTGAAACGAACGAACATAATGCAAAATCTTCTCTTCACACGTTTAAAAATTATAATGACGTAATTTCTCCAAATCGTTTTAGTAAAATTAGCAGACTTATATTACATAGCAAGTAAGTTAATACCGAATTACAAGACATAGCTTCTTAGTTGACGTCAACTAGAGAATCTAGCCGTAAATCCTGACTATAATCCCAGCAGTTTCCTCCACCCATTCTCTCCATCCTGTAATTACATCATCGATACCATCTTATAGCACCACCATCTGTCATAAACAATCTGATACATAATACCCAGCTCTCAGTCGCCTCAGGGTTGTATTTGTATTTGTAATACAAGGCGCACGCGACGAGGGAAGTTTAGCCCGCAAGCCGATTACAAGAACCGCAAGCTCATCGCTGTGTTGCCGTACGAGCTAGCTAGAGCGTCCCGCCCATAGTTTAATTGCTACTCTCCGTCCGACCTGAGAAGTCGCGAGGAGAGACAGGAGAGAGAGAGAGAGAGAGAGAGAGAGAGAGAGAGAGAGAGAGAGAGAGAGAGAAAGACCTGCAATCTTCTAAACGGAAACAAATTGCAGTAATTAACCCCCCGTCTTTTTGTAATAACGACCGCTGAGTCGTGGAATCTATTCGGGAAAGGGTGGGGTCGAGTTGTAATGCAATTGTTTGATAATTGTTATTTCCGAAGGAGAAAACGGTTTATGCAATTCAATTCTTTTAATTCTGTGATGGAGCTCGGCCTATCTTGTTTTTAACTGTAATTACAGTTACATTAAACCTTGGAATAGAAATTTCAGAACTTAGGATGTTTTCACGCAGTGAATACTAATTACACAAACTATAAATGTATTGATACTTATGGCACTGCGCATTTATTACGTAACGCAACGATAATAAATGAAGTGGATTTAAGGCTATTCGACTGCGTTTTTCTATTTCCAAAATATGCTATCAAGTCAAAATATAGTGAATGGCTTTGAAACCTGGCTCATTTAGAAAATGAAAACTATTTTTGAATGAGAAGGATTTTTTTAGAGGATTGTCTTTCCTGCGAATATTTTTCGTTTGGCGGTACAAATCGGTACAAAATACCGCCAAACGAAAAGATTCGCAGGAAAGACAATTTTTTCAGCCTCCAGAAAACCAGTTGAAAATTAATGTCACAAAAACACAAATACCTACGTTGAATGGCGTGCTTAGGCGATTGAAGATTGAAATTATTTTTAAGTAACGATATTATAGTCGTGTGGCCGATCAGAAAATTAAAGAAAATAGTTTTCATTTTCTAAATAAGCCAGATTTCAAAACCATTCACTTTATTTTGACTTCGTAGCATATTTTAGAAAACAGAAGAACGCGGTCGAATAGCCTTAAACGGGACTAACTTCCTAATTTTAAATCTTCTCGTGTGTTAAAGATTCATCTATTATTTAAAACATATCGTAAGTGGTTAAAATTGAATACAGTCTCTGACGGTCTTGTAATTTGTTAAATTTGGTTAATCTGATGAGCGAATGACGTCACTACATCATGCTGTTTATGAGGCGACTCTAGGCTCCATCATCGCTAGGCAGCACTCGAGGTGCATTTTGTCTCGAAGAGGGTTTCTTTAACACCCGATTAATCTAAGAATATGAAAGTCAAATGAAGCTAAATTGAAATTGACTGGTAGGATATATATTTATTGATAATATGACGTGTCAGTTTCATCAAGGTGATAAGTTGTTTGTTTAATAAGGAAGAAAAACACTATTTTTCGGGTTATCTGTGTGTTTATATTTCATTTTAATTCCAACATTTCGGGCAGTTCCTTATGCCCATTTTCAAGGATGATACTATTTTTAAATATATTCTATACATAAATTAAAAAGTGCTTCCAAGGTTAAATATCAAACAATATAACGCTGTTACACTCAATCGTGGGGTGGATACATCTAACTAGATGAGATTATCAAATTCCTCGTTGGGTCGTATCAAGGTAGTAGATATAATCCAACTCTATTAACCCGCAGTTAACATCCCTGTGGGTTAGATACAGACGTCGTGTACTGCATCCACTTACAATGCAACGGTGAATCGTGTTGAACGAGACGATCAGACAAACTCGCAGTGTTCCCTAGATCAACGTAAATAAACCTACACATGCTAAGAGCCACATGTTCGCAATCGATTCACAAGACCTACTTTGTGCAATTACATTGTACGAGAGATGATGCAATTATTGTATATGCGCTGTGTTTGTCATTTATATAATTAGTATATTAGCGAAATACAGTTAATAAGATGATGTTGGAATGTCGTAAGTTGAGCCGGCGAACATTCTCGGTGCTCGTGCACTCACTTGTTTAATGCAGCCATTGAGCCACCGTTGTTCTCATCGTCCTTCAGAAAGTCACGGTAATAGCTCAAACTTTATCATTATAATAATAACACAATAATAATTATAATATTTATCATCTACCAATTATTATTTACTTTATAAATACGAATCGTTAGGAGGGGATCATTGCTAGCATACAAGTATCTCATTCGAGAGAGGATTCGTCAAGTCTAAATGCATATTCGGGGGTCCGTTTTATGAGGAACCGTAACCGCCAGTGTTGGCTTGAGCGCTAAGCGCTCGACTCTGATTCGGGAAGTCCCGGGTTCAAATCCCGTCGAGACCTGAAACCCTGACTTAAGGTTTATTTCGAGGTTTTCCTCAGTCGTAAATGCAAATGCAAGGGATTGAGTCCTCTGAAACATTCCTTGGACATCCCTTCATAATTTCCTACTCCAATATATCTAGTTAGTACACGTGAAGAGGGGCACATTCAGGTTAAACTGGTGTGCAGCCTAAAACGGATTTCCTACAAAAAAATTATTTAATTTATGAGAAACCGTATGAGATTCTTTTGTGTTTCATAACAAACAACAAATTACAAAATCTGTAGACGACAACGCAATCTGAACATTTTTATGCACAAACAAATTCAAACATTCAAAATACTCAAATTAAAGTAATCATGCTTTATTTTAAGAGCACTGAACAATTTATAGTAATGTACCGAATCCTTGAATTTATAGAAAATTCATCCATATTGTATTATGTATAAGAAATGTGATAAATACATACAATAGAAACCAAATCAAACAAATAAAATAAACATAACTGTAAGGCATTCACAAAAATGTCCTAATACTTCTTTCCAACATCATTGCGACAATAGAACGATCACGTTCTGTGTTCATAATACGCTAACGTGCAAACGGTAATATAGAAAGTGAATGGACACAACGGAAAATTCTCGCAGAAACCTCAATGTGAATTCCCACGGATAAAGTAGCTGATTCTGCATCTATACGTATTACAAAAGTAGCCGTTTTTCATATATACGCGAAAGGTGGAATCAAAATTAAGCCTCTTTTAATAAGTCCATATGAATATAGCGCGAGTTTTTGCATTCATATTTGAAATCTATGTGAGAACAGGCAACGCTGTAAAGCAGGTGTGCCAAGTGTGCAAATATACGACGCTGAAAACGCCTCGCCCAAAGTCACTCAGCCGTAATAGTCGGCGGAAAGAGACGCAAACTTTTATCATATTAAGAATTGAAAATATACTTGCATGGTTTTTTTCTCTTCGCAAAGTTGTAAAGATGTATTAATACTTCTTTAAAGCGAGTTTAATACGAGAAGATGAGAAATGGTAGACGGTGAAATCTCATTTTTATATATCGGGTTTAGATTGAACAAAATGGAAACATTAAATAAATATTGCAATTCACCAACATGGTAACACGCAGATGTATATAGCTGTTTAATATACTTATTTTATGCCTGACAATACACATCAAATATCAATTCATGTATATTTATCGCTTACAATCTTTGCAATACAAGTAAACCGTACTAGTAATGAAATGTAAATGGAGTATTGGAAAATTTTAAATAAATAATTTTTAAAATATTCACTTCAAAATGTTGTTTTCTAATAACATGAATAATGAACTTAAACTTCTTACTTTTCTTTCTGTCTCTGTTAAGCTTCAAGAGAATTAACAATTATTGTCAAAACCTAATTTAGTAATAGTGCACTATATTATATTTTGTACGAGCTATTCAACTAACTTGCATAATGTGAAGCCTCTTTTCACTAATGGGTTTTAGTGGTAGAGGAGATCGCGTACCTAAGATATTAATAGTTGTCTTGTTAGATGCGTAATAGTTAAACTATAAATGAGCTTAGTGAAACAGTCTGGCTATTATTGGGCTCATCCCATTATTATCTACATTCAATACCCCATCAGTCTGAAGGATAAAGACGCAAAAGTTTATACAATTTCGAAACAACTTGTATTGGTAATCTTACTCGGCAAGTGTAGTGATTAGAAGTAACTATCCATTCCCAAACAACAAATACGACTGAAATCGAATCATGAAATTAAATCGAGTTCTAAAAGGTATGTAGAATGTAATCAAACTTGTATCGTCATATCAATTACAATTGTAATGTGTTTACACTCGGCTCGAGTGTTCCATGCTACGCGAGCTAGATTAGTGTCTCTACTCAACTGTCAAGTAATTCAGGCGCTCAGCTCTGTCTCGCCTGATGATGCTGCTAGTTAGACTTGCACGATAACGAACGGTTCTTGTGTGAAAACAATAGTCAAGATGTTGTTTTGTTTAAGACATGCACGGGTACCTTAAATAGGGACCGAAGCTATATCTTAACATTATCTAAGAACACACAAATTATGTGCTACGTTATAATAAGGTTTTGTTAATAGATGCTACAAAGCGCCATTTTTTTAAGTTAAAACAAAGGTTTCCAGATGAATATGAAATATGAAAAAACTTCATACACGAGTTTTTGAAGGTGTCCAAAAAATAGATGCTACAAAACGCTATAAAACAACACTTGATAATATTTTGGTGAAGGTGCCGGGTATGGTAAATGTCCACTTTAAAATTAATAGCCCCGTACCCTTTGACACCGCGAGTCACAAAAAGCATTCTTCATCTTCCTCATTGAAGGACAATGCATATAAGGCATGTCAATCGGAGGTCATGTTCGGTTTTCATCTTGAGACGTGACACACGCACGGACGGACGGACGGAAGAATGATGCTTGTAGGGAAGCGACGCACTTTGATAACACGAATTCCATGGGTTCCGGGAATTTCTGGAAATGTATTTGTACAAATTGTTGACGATCTCTCTCTAAGGCTACAGATTCTTTTCAGAATTTTTGTTATTTGTTTCAAAGGCAATTATGATGTTTGTTGGAATTTAAGTCAATATAATCGGGAAAAAACACACGTAAAAGATAGAACAAACAATTCTTTTAGACCTTCGGTTTAGTAAAATGTGAGTATTTTTTCAGTGTTTTACAAAAATCGTATTTACTGACTGAACACAGCGCTAGTTCTACGTGCCGAGTTAGATTTATAACAAACGTGTGAAACATATTTACGAAATCACATTCGATGTCACACCCTTCGTGCGATTATCGAAACTCCCGATATAATTTTAGCTCAAACGAAATGGCTGTCTGTCAAGACTATTTTTCCATGCTCGCTCCAGCCAGCCCTAATTCGATTAACCACCTCGCTCGTGCAGACTTCCACCCTCCCGAGCACATTGTGTGCATTAAACTTAAAACAACCACACCGTTTAGTGTTAACTTGCAGCCCCTTTCAGAGCAACTTAGCCGCGGAGGCAAACTTGCGTCGCGTATCTCCTTCTCCTTCTCCTTCTCCTTCTCCTTCTCCTTCTCCTTCTCCTCCTCCTCCTCCTCCTCCTCCTCCTCCTCCTCCTCCTCTTCCTCTTCCTCTTCCTCTTCCTCTTCCTCTTCCTCTTCCTCTTCCTCCTCCTCCTCCTCCTCCTCCTCCTCCTCCTCCTCCTCCTCCTCCTCCTCCTTCTCCTTCTCCTTCTCCTTCTCCTTCTCCTTCTCCTTCTCCTTCTCCTTCTCCTTCTTCTTCTTCTTCTTCTTCTTCTTCTTCTTCTTCTTCTTCTTCTTCGTTCTAAGTTTGGTTCACTTGCGGATTGGTTTTGTTCAGTTTGTAGAACATCCCGGCTGAGTTTTGTATCTTCTCGTCACTTAACGCTTGATATATTTCTTGATTTAAGTAATAACGAGATAAAAAACGATGTTTTTTCTCTGAACACAAAACAAAACATTGACTTAACAAGGGCTGAATGAAAACATCAAGGAGTAAGATTAGCTTATTATTTTAAAGTAGACGAAAACTTTAGATCCAAGTTGGGCCAGAATGTTGCTGATAGGAATATCGAAGTTATAGAAACACTTGAAATATAAGAATCTGGGAGCATGACCCTTTATTCGTAAAACCTGTACCTACCATATGGTGAGGCTCAATGTTAGCGCACACGACTCGGGAAATAGTCGCATGTCGACGAGGCACTTTGGTTATTTGTATTTTTTGTAAATAAAAATTGGTGTAACAGATTGACATGCAAAGAATGTTGACAAATACCAATTAGGGAATGTCAAAAACGAGGCAAAACAAACAGCAGTTGAGCTGTGTTTCAAATGAAATGTAATTCAATTTAAGATTGTGGGCCTATACTCAAAGACAATCAGGAGAGCGTCGTAGATTGAAGATGATGCACATGGTCTCGCCGTACGACTTAATTCTACCATCCACCCTAGAAATAACGGGCTTCATATATAACATTTCTTAATTCAGGATTGCCAGTGGCAGGGTTTGAACCACGACCTCTCCAATTAGAGCCTGGTTTTCAAGAAGGTTCCGTTGTAAAGTTTAGACGTAATCCTAATTCTTATTGATCATCCAAGAGCCTTATTTAATAAATCTGATTAAAAAACAACACGGCTTAAGACAGTGCCGCGTTGCATACGCATAGCGTGTATATATAGGCTTCTTATTTAATAACAAACTTGACTCAAGTTTCACACCAAAGTTTCGCTCTTAACAAAAGAGATATAAGTAATCCTTGATGTAGCTCGTCGTGAATAAGTTAAGCAGTTTGAAACCCTGGATGTTATGTTCACGAGGTGTGAATCAGAACTAGGGTCACTGGAGTTTCCGAGTCCAGCCCGGAGCTCCGTAGAGAGAACGGTTTCTCAACAGCGACGTTTCGATAAAGACATTGCGACCAAATGGATTGTAAATACAGATGATATAGAGTTGGAGGTTTTATCAAACGGGTCGAGAGTCTCCAATGTGGCCACTAGTTGGCTCGAGTATTTCTTTGAATCAAGACAAATCTCCCACGTTTAGTGGGTTAAATCCTTCTTGGAGGTTTGCCTGGCACTAAGGGTTGTGTAACATATCAGTTTGACTTGTTATAATGGTCGGAACACGGAACAAGGGCTTACGTAAGGGGTTTCGTAAGGGCCCTGGGGCGTACATAACCTTATGAACAGATTGTACTCGGTTTATAGGAAGAAGAGCTGTATAAAGTGTCAATATATTTCCTAAGTGGAATCCTGCAAAACGTATTGACCAACTAAATTTATTGTTTCACCATTTATAAAATTGACTTGGGAATTGGCTTCGTTTTATAATGAATAATATATAAATGTTTTCTTCCAAATTATCAAAAGCTTATTTTGTTTATTTATTGCAATGAATCAATATTTATTTAATGTAAATCATATTTAATTAATTATACTGATTTGTATTTTTTTTATCTTAATCCAATTCTAAAGCTAAATTTAAAAACATATTCTAGAATGTATTAATTGTAATTAAGAGTGTATAAATGAGGTTTACTGATGTAAGCTATATAAAATACCTTATCTACCATCCTTGCAATGTTTTAAATTTAAGTGACTAAATTAAGTAAAAAAAGAAGATGCTGTTAGAAACCTCTTCCATAACGCGATTAAGTAAAACACATCGAGTCGTTTGCTTTAGAATGCAGTAAACATCATCAATATTGACCTCAGTGGGTTAACCCTACAGCGCCGCAGGAAGCTTAGCCTGCTAATGGTTGTACGCCGTGCCTCACCTATAGAACGCCTTGCACACGCTCAAACTTAACGACAAACTACACATTGAGATTCAAGACAAGTACGACATAAATAGTTTTAGTTTCACATTTCAGCTAGACTTGTTAACAAATGCAACCGACGTTAAATGTTAAATCGCAATGAATGTTTAATTTTTTTATTCGATGATGGTAAAAAAAATAAAAGTATTATAACGTGCCTTCGTATCGACTCTAGGACGAGATATTTATTTATTTTAACGTATATCCTATTTAGTTATAAATTAACAAAGGACAAGTAAATAAAACTAAATACTTAAATGCAAAAACAATAATGAGCCATAGATAAGTAAAGTTTATAGACGTGGGATATAGGCATAACTTTTCAATCATCGATATAGTTCTAGTTTTTCATCAACTGTGCCCTTTAGCTTATCAAGTAGCAAACACCCGAACAGAAAGAATAAACCTTAGACACCTCCAACATTTCAAACTGACACTTTGGAAACTTGTCTGGAGTTTTGTATGTGTTTTGTTTCCCTGCATCTCACTCTGAAGTCACCTTACTCAACCTTGCGTCCTGCGAGCCTGCACTGATTCCCAACCAGTGTACTCCACCACCACCAGGATTATCTCTCTCATGTAAGTCTTCATCTAGTCCTAATGTGACAAAACTCATCTGAATAAAATAGCGTGCTACCTAATCCTCCCCACCCTCACATAAGCCGCACTAACTGGATATCCAGACAGGCCTAAGTGGTTTAATCCAGGGGAAAATGCACTCGTACGAGGACTGACGAAGAAGAGATAGATTAGCCAGCTCTTTTTAAATTAAGGGGAGTTTATTCGCGTCAACAATGTAAAAAAATACAAATAGGGGAAACTTTATTCAATTCTCTATTATTTTGAAGATGGTTTTTCTTTGGGAGTAAAGATATTTTCAAGTTTAAGTTACTTCGTCTGTAACATTAGCCGTGTTTGGAATATAGCTTCCACCATGGCGAAACATTTCAACCTTCACTAGTCTGGATCTCGTAGTAAAATATTTTTTGCAATTCATTTATTGGCATTCAAGTTAAGCTAGAAGTATTCCAATAGTCAGCTTGTTAGCGAAATTTTCGAATTTCCCTTTTTTATGAAACGTGTTTTGTTTACTTTGTTTAAAAATTTGTTTTCATAGTTTTCAAACGAAAATCATTTGCATTATAGTTGCACATTGAAAATAGTATTTCATCTAATTGATATCTCAGTTGATAAACAGAACATTTATCTGGGAGCTTTTATAACATAAACTTTAGTTTAATGAGGGCCTCGGTGCAAAAACAAGACAAGTCCATATTTGGTCCATTATGAGTTAGGTGCGCTTTCATGGAAAACAACATGTTACCCAACTTTTAAAACAAAAACAAGACATGTCCGGACATATCTTCACTGGCTATATGGAATGCAATGTCACGATAGTGTATGTTTGTGTCGAGAACAAGACAAGTCCAAATCAAGATGGCAGTGGTGTACCAGGGTTGTTTGTTTACTAGGCCTGTCATAGACATGTTATAGGTGTCAAAACTTGTCTACTGCAATAAAATGAATTCAACTCAATAAACAAATATTTAGGGGTTGGTAAAATATGAATCTGGTTTAAGTTTGTAGGTATAGCTAACTGCTTGTAGGGTATGATTGAATGAGTTCATAAAATGGTATTTTTGACCTCAATATATTTAATTTAGGTAAACAACTAAAGTTCCTAAAATGTATAGGCTTCTGCCTATAGGGGTTGATAAATTTTAAATTATTAGGGGTTGGTAGAATATGAATCTGGTTCTAGCTTGTGTATAGCTTGGTGCATGTAGATTATGATTGAATGAGTTCATAAAGTGGTACTATTTGTTTCACCTCAATATATTTAATTTTGGTTAACAACTAAGGTTATTAATGTATAGACCACTACCTAGGGGTTGAAAAATTTAAAATATTAAGGGGTCAATGGAAGGTGTAAAAATGTCAGCCTAGAGAGAGTGTAAGTTAAGTGAGTTCATTAAATATATGAGTTGACCTAAAAATCTGATTATGTTACACCTGGAAATACCTTGTTTGTTGTAAACTTAAGTTAAAAAAACTTTTAGGGGTTGATTCTGAACTGAAAATCTGATAGAACCTTGCAAGTAGGGCTCTTATGTAAGAGCATAAAAATAAAAAATAAATGTTGCGACTAAATTGGTGGTTTTTGTTTTATTTTAAATGTCTCGGGGCAAAAACAAGGTAAGTCCAAAAATATTTAGGGGTTGATAAAATATCATATTAACGATAAAATTTTTAAAACAATGTCAGATATACCTTCTAATACAATATAATTTCAATATATATTTGTTTGATCATTATATTATGCCTTATAGTGTGCATACCATAAAGGTGAACTTTAAACTTCGTTTTACTCAAAATATGGAATATGTGACTTGTCTTGTTTTTGCACCGAAGCCCTCATTGTTTCGAGTGAGGTAGAAAAATTAAAACAAATGCAGCTCCCCTTTAAATATAGATAACGCTTAATTAATAATCAAACTCGTAAAAATAACAAGGTATCATAATGCGGAAATATGCATGCACCATGAGTGTTAAGTCCTCGGTGTTGTAGTGGGTGGCGTCGGCGCCATAATAAAACACCGCAGCCAGTCAGTTTCAGCGGTGGGTACGCAACGCAACACCATTAGCCAGCACGTCGCGCATTGTTAACATCCGCAGAAGCGATTTACAGTTTGTATTTCTACTCTCAAACTAACACCACCATGATGGGGGCCCCTCCCCCACACTCGGCGCAGACTAATAGGGAAATCGATATCGGGAGGAGGGAGAAGTGAATTTTATACACACACAGTCAGACACTGTGATGTATGGCTCCCACGCACAAACACACACACACACACTCGCACGCACGATGCAAAATACGTTTTAACGAGATGTAGGGGCGTAACATAAAACCAGGGGCGGGCGATGAAAAAGTTATTGTTTAAAGTGTAGACCAACGCTTCTGCTGCAACTAAAAGGCAGGATAGATGAATAAATACATAACAGAAATAAATGCAATTCGTATGTAGAGATACCAACTCAACCATATAACCTATTTTAGATTAAAGCGGACTTGGACAACCCACGAGCGAACAATGGCCAACCAGAAACCGGTATTTTAAATAGATAACACCGACCCAACTCGTTGGGTACGATCCAATCGTTCGAGACGATCTCTGCCGAACAGTCGAACTGGTAGATGACTAAAATTTACATTAATATATACAAATTCACAATATATAACTGTCTACACAATAGTACATACAAGACAACAATAATATTATCATGTTGCTCTTTTAACAGATAAAAATTATAACTCAGTATTGATAGCATACTCAAACAATCATTATATTATATCAATTTCAACATTTCTTCGGCCATCATTACTTGTATGCTACTTTTTAACACAATGTGTTGTTATTATTTACTATTATTAATGTGTATAAAGTAGACTCTCTACCTATGTTCAACTTGTGTAATATACGAGATGTTGTGAGAACTTTGTCGTCCATTAACGTCATATCTTTATCAAGACTGAGTATAAACACAGTTCAAACTCTAACCTTAAAATTCGATGGTTGTTTTCCCGTCGTATTTCCTTCGGTTGTACAGTTTCCCCCCGAGATGAGACGCGTTAGGAAACATAATGGCAAGCGCTCTGACCCACGCGACGATAAAAGTGAGATATGCGATCGAAAACTTGTGTAGTTTTATACTTGTTACGAGGGTGATCGTCAAGTTTCAGACCGGCTTGTTTGCATCTTGTTGCTACGTTACGCGAGGCGCTCCTAACATGAGGTGTGGTACTGTCTGTACGGGGGACAGAACACGCTTACTCCTTGAAATAAGTAACGTGGAAATATGTTACTCGAAACGCATCAGACGTGCAGTAAATTGATTATTTTTTAAATTAAATAATACAACAAATTTAATGGAATGCAAATAAATTTCAAGCGATTTTATGGTATATATTACACACATATTAAGGTTAAAACTGGTTTCAATTTGAGATTCATCAATTTTAGTCTTCTAGTTTTAAAGTTATATATACAAGAATATATTGAGTATAATTGTGTTATACTAGTAAAACGCCAAAATCGTTGTTAGACGAGTGAGTGAGCCATGTGTTGAGTACCCGGAAACATTCCATTTCTTCCCCCTACCTTAGGCCTCCCTAGCCTATCATAGGCTAGAGTGGCGCATTATGGCCTTGTAGTTGACGCGCCCTTATAACAACTAAACTTAAAACCCCAATTATTTATACCAATATAATTACCAAACTTAAATGCAAATGTTCCCGGGTACTACAATGAGCAACTAGAGACGGACATATTTAAGTAGGAAACACCAATCAATCAAACTGGACACGATTCCAGCAGCAGACAGTTCCGAAATCAGCACGGCTGATTCGGAACCGCCTTAGAATTTATAATGTGCCTCGTTGCTAGGACGGCTCCAAATCACAATTTACAAAATCCACAGCCTAGAACTGAGGACTTAAGTCACATTAGAAGTTTAGAAACTTCTGCCTAGAGCGGAAATCGAACGCTGGACCTTCTGCATTAAAATGCAGACCCTCTAACCACAAGACCAACGAACCAAACAAAATACAAAATACAAAAGATTGTGAGAGCAAGTACCGAGATGCTATTTGTTGCTTATAGTACACTGACCTATATGTTAAAAAAAAACAAAACACTTAATTAATAAATTCACCGCCACGTGTGCTACACTTTCAAAAAATACCACAACAATAAAAATAATACCTCTCCCCGTAACATAAATAATAAAATCAAGGACCCGGCACCTCCACCAACAATGCTATTCTTATGGAGCTTAAAATTTTCTCGCTCTACCCGGCACCTCCACCAACAATGCTATTGTTATGGAGTTAAAAATGTTTTAGGATATCCGGCACCTCTACCAATCTCATATAACATTGTTATTCGAATCATTTTTTATTACATAATATGGTGAATTTGACTTCATTATAATATAATTATGGACTGTGATGTGCATTTAATTCCCAAAAAATAACTTGGAATAATGTGACCTTTTTTCAGTTATTTTTATTTATTTATTTATTTATTTATTTATTTAACGTCTATCCTATTCAGTTTAAAACTGATTTACAAAGGAGGATGACAACTAAATAAATCTAAATACATAGATGGAGACACAACAATGAACTACAGAGTAAATATTTGAAATAGTAATATTACAAAAACACTGACAAATTTCGCAAAATCGCAATGGATCTGGCTGATTTTTTTAGCAGTTCTCAGTAAACTTGTACAGGATGAATGTTTAAAATTTCAGCGCAATCTGTTCAGCGATTCGGCTGATTTTTCGATGTACACAACACACACACCCACACACCCACAGAATCATAGAATATAATCTGATTTTCTTGAATGGTTTCCTCAGTCCAGTGGCGTAGCTACCGCCCCCGCAGCCCCCGCGACTGCGGGGGGGCCCTGGCCTGACAGGGGCCCGAGGGCCCCTGTCAGGCTACAGAGGGCCTCTTCATCTTTCGAAATAAATTTTGAAGTAAAAAATCTCTCGCAGAACTTACCCCCAAAATTACATATTTTGTAAAAAAAAAAAAAAACGCATTAGTTCAAGTTGACAAAAGAGAAGAATGAACCGTGATAACCAATTTTATACATATTAACTTCAAAAATGCACACCTCTAAACAATTTGCACAATTTTGTCAAATCACCCTAGTTGAACATGGCCATGATCATCTGTGACATGACTACTGTCAGTTCTGTCAATCTTTTTTTAAATTTTATAGAGAACTGGGTCGTATTATAGTAAGATTCCAATTCCAGATCTTTTGAACGGGGATATTTACAAAATGCCTTTTCAGAGAAATCTCATTTCACATAGTATATAACACGGTCCATTACACTAATAAATCATGACAACCCTTCTGTTGTCTGACAGAGGGATGTTTCGATGATGGCACTCAATTATTAGTTCATTGACATATCATTCACACTTCAAGTGATCCTATGACTTCACACCCATTTTAATCAACATCATCAACATAGTCAGTATTATCATAAGTAGGTAAGTGATTATTTTTTATTTATTATTTGAAAGTGATGCAAGTAATCCATCCACTGTTGTTTTTGTCGTTAGATTTGTTGATTGGTGTGTGTACGTAAATGTATGCAAGTTTAAAAATGTGTATTTTCTGGGGTGTTTTCATTTATCATTATTAGTGTTGATATTATTAATATAACATAATGGTTTCAGTAAATAAATGTATTAGGGATGTCATCGAAATTCGCGTTTTAGGCCATCAAACATAATGTAGGGCCCAAAAATTTTTCACCTACGGTGTAAATGCCTCCGGCGGCTGGGGCTTCGCCCCAGACCCCAGCTATTCCGCGCAAGTCGCGGGGGGGCCCAGGAAATGTTGCTACGCCACTGCCTCAGTCGCTTCGCTCCCTCGTCTAATAAACCAGATTGTCGCAGATCACACAAATAAAACCTTATGGGCTTTGACATTTTTGGTGGAGATGCCGGAAACGGAAAAATGTCACTAAAACGTTAGCCACAAGAGACTTCGAATTAAATATGTTTCAAGATTGTTTAGATTGTTAAGCTATGAAATATATATGTTGACGCTAACATGCTCTCGCTGAGTGGAAGGGGTAGCCACGTGTGCACGTGTCCACGTGTGCACAATCAACCTAACTCGGTGTGTCTAGTTCCAAACTGAGCGGACATTCTGGTTCCATGGGACATCTGTCCAATCAGCCTCTCTTATCCAACCGAGTAGGACTCGAAGATTATTCTTCGCAAGAACGAAAAGTCCACTCTGATCTTTAAGCTCTTTTGTGAAAGTCCTTTTCTCATTTCCGTCAACTTTCTCTATTCAAGAAATCCCTGACGATTCCATCGCACTTTCTGTCGACGCCGACGAAGCCACCACCACAATTGAAAATTTTATTGAAAAAAGTTTGTTATTGTAAATTCTCGGAATGGATTTCTTGAATAGAATTATTCGTAATGTGGCATTCAATGTAAATGTAAGAATATGACACATGTTGCGTTATTCACAAGAGGTTATGCTCTCACAGAGATTTATAAGATTGTTAAAAAATTTGTACATTTAAACATTTAAGAGAAAATCGACAAACTGTGTACATTTTTGAAACCCTTTTGATCTTTGTGGTTCTAAAATGATATTATATACTACAATATACCTCGGAACTCGTATATAAAAAAATTCTTTATATAGAAACTTTCTCGTTTGATTAAAAAAAAACAAGTCATACAAAACCCATAATACGCAAACCATGGAACACATTGTTATTTCGCATAATGTCACATAAATGTAAGATAGAAAACTTTAATAACTGCTTCCTCATTCATTTTAAATTATCAGAACTTCCTTTTCAGCACATTTTCTGTGTCAACAAATGGATGAAAACTTTTTCGTCAAACTCGTCGAAAGTTTGATTTCTCTGTCCATCCACCTGACAAGCAGACTTTCTTATGAGGTGTGTGGTGTGCACTTCTGTCCGTTCGTTCGCCTACACCGGGTGTAACTTTCTCCTCCAACTAGTTCATTACACGGCTTTTGTCAGCGCGTCCGTCAGTCACCTCGCCGAGAGAAACTTGGCGCCAACTTCAACTTGTGTATACGGGATTGACGCGAACATGCAGAATGCATCAATAATGAAAACAGTTGACACAAAACAAGAGACGCGAGAAACTTCGGCAAACAAACTTCTTTGTTTGTTCTCTCGTACGTTCAGTGAGAGAGAGAGAAAGTGCGTAAGACAATGTTTATTGACTAATTACTTTGTTTGAGAGTTGGGAGTTGAGAAGGCTATAGATACTTGGCTGCTGCTTCTTGATTCTACAGTGGTTAACTTAAGTGATTGAAATGCAAACTCATCTTCGAAGATACAGTAAAGATAACCTTTGGATAGTTTTTTCTTCACGATTTTGTTTTAGTTTTTTCAAATTCGCATTTATAGTCTACCCACTCAGTCTTGGATTCGATAAACTTTATTGAATTTATGAAACATATTATGATGTAGTACATAATTCAAAATTTCGTATATTTCAAAGATTTGCGTTCGGTGGTTTTTTCTCGCGAAAGTTTGATTACTCCCTGATTTGCTGTTCCTGATTTTTGGCAAACCTCATTCATATTCGTTTGAGTGGGATCGTCTTATAAATATTTTTTTCGTTTCGTTTTTCGTTTTTGATTTTTCCCCCTTTCTTTTCTTTTCTTTGTTCTTTTCTTTTCTTTTTTTACCCACTACTTTTTTATATTTGGTTCATTAATTAATTGTAGTTCATTGTTGTGTCTGCATCTATGTAATTAGATTTATTTAGTTGTGTAAATCAGTTTTTGAACTGAATAGGATAGACGTTAAATAAATAAATAGTTTATGTCACCAATAACATTGTTATCTACGTCCTCTACTACCTTAAAAGGAAATGTTATATTGTCATAATTATTTGTTTACGAACGTACTAATTGATTACATTTATATATCTGTATATTGTTGCGATTATACCTACAGCAATTTAGTAACAAAAATATATTGTGTTTCCACTACTTTAAATGCTAATTTTCATATGCCCCTCAACGTTCATAATATACAACTTAAATACACACAAGTATCATTTGAAACACATCTTATTACCGTGTTCACATTATACGTAAACAATAATTTGTTTCGTTCTAAAGTATCCAACGTGGTGTAGATTGTCACTTAGCTGAGCGGAATGAAATTACGCCGACTCAGACGAATATAATATTCAAAGAGTAAATATCAGTTACATTGTTACGAGTCTCGGTGTCGTGTGTAAAACATTTGCAGCCCGTACAACATGCATCTCAGGGTGACTCGGGAGAAATACCATTGGGAAATCGTACACTTCTTCTTAGAATGGAATGGCATTTTTATGAAGGTATCATTTATATGATGGCATTAGTTCTTGACACAGCTCTCTAGAATGACTAACTTGCAATATCAACCCTTCTAGAACAACATTATGTTTCACGTTTAAACATATCTTAGATTTCATTTGGCAGGTTTTGTAGATATGTTTCTTGAGCGTCTGTCTTATACATCACAGTGGAATATGTGATATTATACATAATGTACACGGTAACTTGAGCAGTTTATTGTGTCTGAAAGCTTGACAGAGTAATATAGAAGTATACTTGTTGTTTGGAAACTTTTAACAAATAACGGAATATTCTCCCAAACCAATATATTAAACTAACTTATTGGCTGTGAATTTAGAGGGTGAAAAAATCGTATGCGTCTAATAATCATTAATAATCACTCATACGTTTCAGTGCTAGCTTGTAACACAGAAGGCGACATAATTCATTGCGATTTTTAATCTTTTGAATGCACTCATAAATAATTGAAAATTAAATATTTAGAGAATCTAAATTTAGTTTTTGGTACTCAACGTATTCTTCACGTTGAATGGGTCAACACCGAGAATCGCTTTTTATAACGCTAGAATGTAAACGAAAATAACCCAACTTGCAACTCTCAACTGGGCCGTGAGATTTAAATTTTGAATTTTAAACAAAGTTTTTTTTATCATTATTACAGCCGTGTGCACCAAGTTGTAAGCTTGTATTAAAATTAATTGCAAACCTCCGTGGCGTAGCTCAAGTTTGATGACATTGGAGTGGTGCCAGGGAATGTAAGGTGTTTTTATAGCCGCTTCACAGTTACCGAGAACTTACTTCATCTGTGCAATCTTCTAAGCTCGTACGAAGACGGATAATGTTTTGACGGTTGGCGATCTTGACACAGTTTTTGCGAGACCTAGACTAACGCACGTACTAAACATAGACCCTAACACAAACTAACACTTGTTTAACTTGTGGCAGTTATCAAAAAACCGCCTTTCACGATTTTTCACATTAAAAATTTCGAAATACTAACTTTTACATATAAATGTAATTGTATGCATACTTCATTAACAGTTCATCTAAGACAGTTAAGTGTTGAACTCAAATGTAAATTTCTCTCCTATTCTGGACACAACTAAGCAACGAATTGCACCAATACCGACACATCCACCTACCGAATATTGTCGAGACTTTTGTTTTAATTACTTAAATTATTGAGCATTAAATTCATTTCACGTGTGATAGCTCATGCTTAACGCCACCCAACAACATAGTAAAATAACTTACTCAAACATACACTTTCAAATAAAATTTTAACAAATACAAATACAGAAAATAAATAAAGAACCCAGATTGAAATTGCATTTATAGCGAATGTTAATTGTTTTTTTTTGTTACAGGTAAGGAATCTCTTCCAACATTCTTTGAGCTGGAGTAAAGGTAACTACCAACGTCCTAAAGCACGTAAGACATCCAACCCAACTACTTACCGTCGCTAATTATATTTAGTTTCAAGAGTGATAACACGATTAAGTTTATCGTAAAACTCCCTGTAAGTTTCTACGGGGGACGACCGCGATGCCTAGAGCAGGTGAGCTGTTCCTGGAACTTACTACCACTAGCTAGCAAGACTTCTTCTAGCTGTATGCCGTGTAGGACGAGGCTAGTAGGAGCTAGGCCGCGGGGCTTTCTAACTGGGGACCTGGACTTGGGACCTAAGCATAAAGTGTGCTTGTAACCTAGCTCTGGTGGTCAGGCTTTACAATTTGGGTGCTAACATAATTAAGATAATAATTCTATCATTAAAACAGTTTAGTATAGACATGTTAAGTTATTACGTATACTACGGTTTTCGAAATAGTTCTCAAAATAATTCATATATACATTATTATTTACACTAAAACATCAAATTAATTTAAATTATATTTATTTACATACGTTCTAATAATGTTACTTTGAAACTAATACTTACTTATTATTTGTGCACATTTATGTTATTATTATTTATGTTATATATTTATAATCCCGTTGAAACCGGTAATTTTGATTGAAGGTTATTTCCGAGGTTTTTCTCAGTCGTTAATGCGAATGCAATAGATTGCGTCCTCTTAAACAGCCCTCTGACATCCCCTCTTAATTGTCCTATGCTCAACATACCTAGTTAGACACCTGAAGAGGGGCATACATTGCACCCTAAAAGAGGTTTAATTCCCACAGTTAAAATTTAAAAATATTACTTTTGGTAGAAATATATAAATATATAAATTATACTTAGATAAATCTCAACATTCGACCTTGTGTATTGAATTAAACATGTCTAACGGTTCTAAACTCAGACACATTCAGTTGCTCTCAATTACTGTATAAAATATTTCGTTTCACAACCATGAAATAAATTAATTTAATTGTACACAAAAGAAAATAGCAAAAACAAATAAATATTTAATGGGATATTAAAAAAATGAGAACATAAAACGACGTATGTAAAATTAATTTGTGAATTGGTAAAATAAAATGCCACGCAAGCCGAGTAGATTGTGACACGGCGGTTGAGAGCGACCACACAGAGTAGGCGATGTGGCCGTATTGACCCCCTCGACGGCAAGATGCATGACAAGCACCCCCCCCCCCTCAAGCCGCCACAGCTGCTAGCAGTGTCTCCAACTGGCACACTCGAGCCCATCCACGCACAAGTCCTTAAAACTGAAATTAAGAACGCAGCTCCAGCCCGACACGAGTAACGAACTAAGTACATGATTAAAAAACAAATTTGCATCTTAATGAGTTTTCCCTCTGAGGCAACAAATTGTTAAAACAAATTAAAGAAAGTTCATTTAGTTTCCGAATTTTGTATGTTGTAAAGGCCGCAATAAATAATAAATTATTTTCGAACTTGTCTTTTGATCTAAGCCTTTAAATTAATGATGTATAAGGCTACTCTGCAAAGATATTCTCAGTCACATTCTTGGTGGCTTGTGAAGTTCCAATAATTAGGATCTAGCTTACAAGTAAATGCCGAAGCAGAACTTCTAACGCTTAGGAACAAGTCTCCAACAACATTTCTTGAGTGCTCGTTTACAGCGCTGTAGAACTTAGCAGAACAATACAACTTAGAGAAAGCATCTAACACCCAGAGTCGATACCAAGCCAAGATATAAGATCATTTATGAGTTTCAACAAAATATTTGGTTAAACTAGCCAAACATTTGTATAAATTACTAGGAAAAAACGCTTAAGTTCCGCGCCGCGTTGTTGGATGAGCGTAATTGGTGCATTGAGCTGCCCTGTGTTATGTGAATTTTCTGGTGTTCTGTGAAAAAATCATTACTAAGTGAGATTTTTTTTAAATAATTAAATAAATAAAAATAAACTTAATTTTTTAATTGTTTAATTTAATCGTAATTTTAAAAAAGAAAAAAATCGTAAAATTGCGATTTCCACAAGAAATAATTATTCGATTGCGCTCAAATTTTACACGAATATATGAATTCATAAAATTAAGGTTCTGGAAAAAATCATTACAATCGGATAAAGAATGTAGGTGTTATTTGTCAAAGAATTGTTTTAAAAAAAAAAACCCGTAAAATTGCGATTTTCATGAGAAATAATTTTTGATTGCGCTAAATTTCACACGAATATATAAATTCATAAAATTAAGGTTCTGTGAAAAAATCATTCCAATCGGACAAAGCAGGTAGTAGTTATAATCGAAGAAATTTTTTTAAAAATCGAAAAAAAATCGTAAAATTGCGTTTTTATAGGAAATTTTTTCGATTGCGTTCAAAAACGTGGCAGTTCTAAGTTCAGAGATTTCGAAGGTCTCTACAATAACAATCGTTAAACGCAATAATATCGTAAAAGAAGAATGTGTAAAAACAAAAAAATAAAAAATCAGATTTATCCACAAAGAAAAGAAAAAGAAATCATTCCGGGATTTGTCGTTCCTCCAGTGTAGTAAATGAATCCTTTTCCTCACGGAGCCGACCGTAGTATACTAATAACCTTATGTAAAGAATTATTGCTTTAATGGTACGTATACCCATAGGCAACTCATTTAAGCACGTATTTTATATCAAAACAATTACAAATTAATTAATTAATACATTTAATCAAGAATATTTTCATATAACCAGTGTAACGGTTGTTCAGATGGACAGACTTTGACAGATCATACAAAACGTCAAATGATTTTGGGGATACAAAACGTCAAATGAAACAATTCGATTTATGCAATTTCGATGCCGAACTGTTGTCAAGTGATGATAGCTGAAGGTAAAGTACGAATGGCTCAATTCCAAGTTTCGTCAGTGACTATGAACTAGTTAGGCTAACTACGGGTAATGAGGTATCTGCAGTAACCTGCACAACATGCCGAATAGGCGAATATCAGTTTGACCTATTTCCACTACTATTCTATGCGAGCAACTAAGTTGAAGCTCTAGGCTCACACAACAAAAAAGTCTTAAAGTCTCAGTTAGCATCAAAGATAAAATGAACTCAGGTTAAGCAATTCCAGCATGGCAAGCCAAAACGAAATCACGGACCAAAGATTGAGAGGTGGAAAGCGTCGTTGATTTATACTGACAATGCCCCTAGTTTCAGAAGCAGTATGCAAGACTATGACTTTTAACGCCTGGGTTTTTTTAAAAGATGTCCATCAGTGGAACTATTGAACTCACGATGCGCACGCATATCAACGCGATGGAAGTTGCTGCGATAGATTGACACCCCCGCTTACCAACTCACCTTGCCAAAGATGCCGGAGGCCTTATATCTTTCCTTTAACCCTCGCACATCGGACCCCCTTTTAATAATGCTCAAACATTTCCTGTAATGGTAGAATACTAGGGAAACCAATTAGCAGGTCGTGTAGTTTCACGTCTTAACTCTTGGAAATAACGGAACTTCCACAGATATCAATTTACAAAAATTGCTAAGCACGCCTTTCTGGTAAAAATGTTAAAATAACAAGAAAATGATAAACGATAAAAATTTGATATATTACAGATCGATTATAAATATGAACGTGTGAAAATATACATTATTTTGAAATCTTAATACAAATAGAACCGATGGCTGATTTATTATTGTCAATTCCAAAAATGATGCAACACATCTAGCTCGAAACTGTTTATGTCTGCTGCAGTAGCATTAACAGGCCTTATAACTTCTTAAACTAGACCAGCCCAATGACTTACACTCTAACTACTTCAATGGGTACCTGTAATTTACATTAATATTTGCAAAATAAGCATTGATATTTTGTACACAACTCTTGCCTGGCATATTTGTCTCATTGGTTTGAAATAAAAAAGTAAGATAAAAGTTTCGGGAACCTTCATTTATGTTGTCATCTCAACACTGGTTTTGAGGAAGTCTCATCATTATTTTAGCTGGATATAGTGGCATCTAATCTAAAGGTTATATCAAGTGTGCATGCACTCATAGTTCGCCACTTAATAGCCTGCAGGGAGATAGAACAAATAATATAATAGTTCATGGTAAAGTTATCATGCAAGTGTTTTATGAAGCTCACATGAACAGCGTTGTCTAGAAGCTAGGATAAACAGCGCAGTGTCTCATGTCTTGGCCAAGTGAGTTGAGCGTAGAGTTACTGCGAGTTAGTTGTTAGTTAGACTAGACTGGCTGAGTCGGGTACCTTATTAAACCGTCTCGTTGTACGGTGTAATCCGACCTTGAGTAATTTCAGAACAGGGAAGACAACGCTCGTATATTACTCGGGGCTACGTGGGTAGACGCATCACCTGAGAGGTGCGTGTTCAAGGCTCGGCACAGTCATTCAAACATTCTCTCATGGTTTCTAGGAAGGACATGATTACATCGTATGGCAGCCATTATCAAGGCTTCACAGGAGGATTCTCGCGTGACGAATAGTGTTTTTCTAAGTCTTCGGATTCAACTTACACAATCAAATGGTATTCGACGTTTTTGACGTATACTGAAAGAACGGGCACGCGTTTATTTCAAACTGATCAAAATGAATTGTAGAAATATGCTTTTTTGAAGAATATCTTTAAAAAAATGTTAAATACGTAATTTGAGATAATTCATCATCAGCTACAGCGATGCAAAATTTTCAAGCGTGTGGCTTACAAAAAAAATGTTATGTTTATTTCTCAAATATTCAAATAATTTTACGGGACAAGTGAGAATATAGATAGAAATGAGAGTTTGCGTTTTATTATTAATTACTACATTAACACCGGATTGAATAAGGGTGGGTGTAATATTGTAGCCTTGTTCTCTTACTTAAATATTACGTGTATTTACACGGTTTAGCCTTTACTTTACATACTTAAAAGTTTTATATGTACAAAACAACAAATAAACCAAGAAAAATACAACAAGCAAGTATTTTTATGGAAAAGATACCGGTATGAATCATCCTACGTTCAGGATTCTATGAAACATATTTTATTTGACCAAATGTTTAACCAAATACAAAATGCTATGACAAAAGCAAAAACAATATTTATATTATATGTGAAAAATATTGAAATCAAAGGTAAATTTACAAAGCTGCAAACAAAAATGAATTATCGTTCCCACTCAATGTTAAATTGTTATTTTTCCGGTTGATTGTGTACTTGTAACTGGCCTGGCTGCTGTTCTGTGTGTTTCCCACTGCACTCATTATTAGTTTGTCCCCGCGGAATGATTGTTGGTGAATGCGGTTTGAAATCATTGACAACGTTAACTAATTGGCTCCGATCCACTCTCTTCCCAACGCTGCGGCCGACCTGATAGTGCTGGAACATCGGGTTTCAACTGTAGCCAGACCAGTCGCTTTTTGGAAAATCAATTTCTGATTCGAGTTGTTAAAGTTATAATTACTAGTATTATATTTTGTTCCTCATTAAATTGATCATTAGTTAGAAAACGGAAAGTTATATTTTATTTTTGTAATCTATGGAACGTAGTAAGTGGCTTTATTATTATTTAATGAGGTTATTTGTAGACTTGTTCTAATTGAGTAAACGCGCATTTGGTGGTTCAAAACTTCGGCAGCATTTTTGTCATTTTTTTAAAAAAGTTTATTTGGATTGAGAGCGCGTCAATCGTTAGGTCATATTGCGCCACTCCAGCCTAGGGGGTATGGGGAGGAGGGGCCTATGCTGGTCAGAACCAGCCACGGGCAGGGAAGGAAATGAGAAGGGGTTCTCACGAAGCGGTCGTCATCGTCGTCAGAGGTCATCAAGAGAAAGGGAAAGTGTCCCCGACGACGATTGCCAGAGCTCGCCTCTAGTATCGGGGAGTAATATACTCTCCTTCTTACTAGCCGTTGTTTGCTAGAAGGATTTTATCTCTTGAACCGCATTTTACGATTAGCAGAGCCATGCTCTGGGCCAATTCTACTCCGGGCCCAGACAGGGTTATTTTTATAAGTGAAAAAATGCTTATGTCTGTGAATATCTTAAATTAATTGAACGAGTGAGCGTAGCGAACGTATGTGATCTCCATTCGACTTAAACGGCCCTTATGGTTTTTCTGCGTGCGTGCGTGCGTGCGTGTGTGTGTGTGTGTGTGTGTGTGTGTGTGTGTGTGTTGTACGTTGAAAATCAGCCGAATCGCTGAACAGATTGCGCTGAAATTTTAAACGGACATCCGGTACGAGTTTATTGAGAACTGCTAACAAAATCAGCAAGATTCATTGCGATTTAAACCTACACAGAAATAATAAACTGAAAAATAGACTTCCAATGTTTAGAAATTATTTTTACGACAATGTTTTAGATTTTGAAAATATATTTTTTGTTTGTTATTCGCCTGGCCGTGAAATGCCGTGCCCATGCAAGGTCTGTCGAATGTTGGACGTCAAGGTACCCCCAAATTCCGCTCGTAGATTGAGTAAACCTTGCAATATTTTCACGTATTTCGTACTGGCTATGTTTACCATAGTAGGCCCTATTGCCACAGATGATGGACTATACTGCGTTATATGCATTTCAAACATGTTTAATTATTTTTGAAATACAATCTAGAAATTACAAAATCTTTCCCGACCAGGGATTGAACCCACTTCTTTCACATTTCGGCTACAAGGGCGCCTTAGCCAACTAGACTAGGGAAACGCCAAAGTCGTAGTTAGACGAGTGAGCGAGTCATGTGGTGAGTACCCGGGAACATTTGCATTTAAGTTTGATAATTATATTCGTATAAATAATTGTTTTTAAAGTTAAGTTGGCATACGGGGACGGGCGCGTCAACTGTAAGGTCATAATGCGCCTCTCTAGCCTATGATAGGCTAGGTAGGCCTAAGGTAGGGGGAAGAAAAGTAATGTAATCGGGTACAATGTTTTAGATTTTGAAAAGATATTTTTTGTTTGTTATTCGCCTGGCCGTGAAATGCCGTGCCCATGCAAGGTCTGTCGAATGTTGCACGTCAAGGTACCCCCAAATTCCGCTCGTAGATTGAGTAAACCTTGCAATATTTTCACGTATTTCGTACTGGCTATGTTTACCATAGTATGCCCTATTGCCACAGATGATGGACTGCACTGCGTTATATGCATTTCAAAACATGTTTAATTATTTTTGAAATACAATCTAGAAATTACAAAATCTTTCCCGACCAGGGGATTGAACCCACTTCTTTCACATTTCGGCTACAAGGGCACCTTAGCCAACTAGACTAGGGAAACGCCAAAGTCGTAGTTAGACGAGTGAGCGAGTCATGTGGTGAGTACCCGGGAACATTTGCATTTAAGTTTGTTTATTATATTCGTATAAATAATAGTTTTTAAAGTTTAGTTGGCACACGGGGAAGGGCGCGTCAACTGTAAGGTCATAATGCGCCTCTCTAGCCTATGATAGGCTAGGTAGGCCTAAGGTAGGGGAAGAAAAGTAATGTAATCGGGTACTCAACACATGGCTCACTCACTCGTTTAACAACGACTTTGGCGTTTCCCTAGTTAGTACGTGTGTATGAATATTTTTGTAAATAAACAACAGGCGGTTCAACACCTTGGACATTGACTATCATCTTTGGAAAGTCACCTTATTGTTCATTCCTTACTTTGCGGGTTTTGAATTTGTAACAACATTTAGTTTGTTTTTCATAATCTACAGAAAGAGAAGTCAAGTTTTTGCAGAAACATGGTTTAATTTAAATAAATAAAGAGCTGCATCCACTCAACTGTTTGACATACATTACATTCGTCTTTCCCCGATCTGCGTCACATCCTAGAAGGCACCTCTGCTGGCGACAGCTGATGAAAATCATTAAGATGTAGGCAACCGAATTAGTTTAATTTGACATGCACTTACTATGTGCTAAGAGCATATTCGCAGTATTAAAAAATACATTTATTGGTAAAAATGTGATTATATTTCCATGTAAAGAATACGTATAATTGAAGATGGATCAATGTTGTGCTTATAGCAGCTATAATATTCACACGAAAAATATTGTGGTAATGCTCGATGGGGGGATATGGGGGGTTCTTGCATCATCAAGGTGCTCTACAATCTACACGTGTCGTAATAAAACGTGTTCGTGATGACATCAAAGAGAGCATCAGCTTCAAGATATTGATTATATTGAGCAGTAAGTTTCAACGAGGTAACTGAAATAGCTGTGCATCTAACTTGTTTGTTCACGTGACAGAGATCCGAGGTTTCACGCAAGCCACGCCCACACAACTTTTCTTGCAGCTACGACAGTACTAACTAAACATAATTGTATATATTTGTGAGAGTGGCAATATAGATGAAAACGATCTCGAATCAAAGCTCTGAATTTCCCAAATTTAAATCAATAAATAATTTAAATTTATAACAAAATTCGATGGTTTGGTGGGTAGGAAATTATTTAATTCAATCACTCCTTAAACATGTTGTTTAATTTTATGATTTCCTAATGAACGTTTTGTGATCAATTCACATTTTTCGATACCATATAGACTCATAGAATCTTGTCAACCCCTATTTTATCACCCGCTACGAGAATCTCTTCAATAAGTCGTAACGCGTACTAAGTTAGGTATATCGATGTGTATTGGTGCATGCAACATAGATTACTTAGACTCCCTCTCTCTAGTATTGCACCGAGTAAGAGAATGGAGCCATGCGCCACAGAAGCTGGCTTCGATTCAAAGTTCTGTCATTACTTCTTTATCGAGTGCAGCGAACCACGCAGAAACCAACGATAACTCACTATTACATTCCGGCCGTATTCTCCCGTGCTGTTTTACTAGCGTTATCAAACATTATCTTCTGATAATTCGATGTAACATTCTGAGTGGAATATCTTCTACCTTCGAAAAACTTTACAATGTAATAAGCAAGATAACGTGTCTAAGGTATACCACATTGTTTTCAAAAGTAATTAAAATCTCAGCTATGTTCTGTGGTAATGATCAATACTTGGACTTCAAATTAAATTTGTGATATCAAAAATAGAAAACAAACCAATTTCGAACATTTTTTCGAACACCACTATTATGTTAATTGGGCACAAACTGAAGAAAATACCAAAAATATACCAATATTAATAAATATTTTAGAATTTTAGCATATTTTCAGTGAAGAAAACTAATTTATGATAATCGATAAAGGAATTTTAAATATAGCACGTGATACTGTTATTCTAGTGCGCTCGAAACCGGATACGAACACTTCTGACTGAGAGTATTAACTTTCCTCAGCCAGTGGGTAACTACTGGGACTGATTTTTAAACTAGTAACTTATATGCTTCTTGGAATGATTCCACGATCTTCATAGGCGAAGAGAGCACTATTAAATACGCAGAAACATGTTTTCTTGTTTGTGTTCAATATGGCGACACTTTCAATAAAACATTAAAATAATACTTAGTAAAGTAAAATATAATGACACATCTTGCTTTTATCACAATACACAATTAGTTCAATTTGAATAATTTTGCTATTGTATTGTCATATTGATTAAACGAACGAAACATTTCATATTGATGGAGTTAGTATATGATTTTAAAATTCGAATTTTTGTTTTGTATTAATAATACAAACTATTTTTCACGCAAATTCCTCCTAGAAGGTTCCTACCCCAACTTGCGATGGTCGAACTCACGGCCCCCTGTGCGACCACCAGGCTTCTCAGTGGCAGTGATTGTTCGGGCGAGACCTGCACGTCACAGTCCTAGTACCGAATATTTAATGAGGACGTTACAGCCTTCAGTTTACTACCCGCCCCGACGCGTTGACACAACGTCACCGTTCACAGTCGGCCAAGACTTAACGGCTCAAATCCAATTCCAGTTTGCAATTCGAAATTAAATTTCATTACTCTGATACGAACCTATGAATGACAGTTAATATAACGGGGACTTAACGACGAAAACAATTCACAGTACGTTCGAAGCTATCAAGAGAACTAGATTATATCTTGGCTAGAATATTGCACTTGAAACAACGACACAATTAATCAATACAAATCCGTGCGTAGTATATTAGACAATCAAATACAAAAAGCACTGAACAACTCTACTGGTTTAATGCATATATTTTAGCATACTGTTACAAGTATACATGCATATTAGCAAATTGAATATCGTTAATTGATTCTCTAATAGAAAAAAAAAATAATTTATGTGAAATTAATGACTATGGCAGTGTCATTTTACAGATATTCCTGTTTGTTTTGAAATTATGTTTACAAGGTTAAGAATTCTCAAACAACAAGTACTATACAAAACCCTTGAAACCAATAAGTTCTAAAGGTACGTGTATTTAGCATTTTCAAGTGTCATTTTATAGCGTTTAGTAGCATCTATTTTTTGGCCACTTACAAAATCTTATATATGATTTTTTTTCACTTTTTATTTTAAAATTATGTCACCAAGGTTGAATTAATATCAACTGAATAAAAATGTTTTATAATCCAATTGTACGTACTATCTAAAATAAAATAAAATAAAAAAGGTCTGGGAAACCTTAGTGAAAATAGAGCTTTGTAGCATCTATTGAACAAACGCTATCTTAACGTAATCCTAACGTATAAATTGTCAATGGCGGAAATCATTCTTGCAGCGCGGTGTGCTAATACAGAGTCAAAGAAAACAACTTTGCGTAATTATGTGAAATTTTCTATTAAGCTATGTTCAACAACTGAACAAAATGCATGTTCCTCAGGTGTATTTTATAGCAACTTTATTAGAACGTTATGCATCTATCATTAGTTGAAATGAGGCGAGACATAATTAATGTTCACATGGGATGGTAGGGGATGGAGGCCTATATGGGCAGCCTTAAGATGCGGTTACCCGCGGTGGATGGGGAGGGGGGGGGGGGGCAACGGCTGAAGTTGATATCCGAGACCTGATTTCGACGCGTGCGTTCCAGGGGTGCCACAACAACTTCCTCGCGACCAAACTACACTTGCACTCCTTTAGAAACGTAACATTCAGATACGACCACTTTATTCAACTACACTTTTGTTTTTACGTGAGCTAACGAATGACTAGTAAGTCTACCATTCAAATAATTAATATAAATTCGAGTGGTTGATTTGACTATATAACCGTCATTAATCGTAACGGTTGACGCGCCCTTAATCAAGAGATGCTAAAACCAAATATACTTTTAAATACGTAAAAATATCTTTACAAACATGTCAGGATTAAAATATTCTAATTCAGAAACATTTTTTTAGATTTTGGTGGAGGTGCCGGGTTAGGAAAATAAAAAATGTTATTTGTTTTGTTGCAACCAGTGCATACAATAATAACCGTTAGCAATACAAATGAAACTTTTGAAAATGTAATTCGTAATTTGTAACAAACCTCGCCCAAAAAACGTCGATTATCATAAGTTAAATTTTTAACTTAAAAAAATGGTTGTATTTATTAATATTCTTTTCTTTAAGGTTAGCAGTCACCAAATGTGTTTTCAACTATCCTTGTGACACTTTAAATAAAAGAATATGTTGCAAAACAAATAATAAAGTACAGACTTACAACAAGAAATAACATAAACATACATAAAACACCAAATATCGTAGCATCTACTTTGGAAACTTAAATAAACTCCGAGGTTGTTAGAAAGTATTGTGATTAAACATTGAGTACACGTTCATTCTAGTGACATGCATTAAACACACCGGACATAAAACAACTACCAACAACCGCACTCGATTTATCAGGGAATGTTTTTAAATCCAATTATTCCGTTCATTGGTTAAAACGCAGGCGCATGATCGAACAACGCTAATTCGTTCAGCGGTTGAACTAAATTTCAATTTGTTATTTACATCCACTACAATAATTATATTGGAATTGAATCGGAATAATGTTTTTAACGAGGGTTAATACCTAACGTGTGAATGTTGTTTACAAAGTGACAAGAGGTCATTATTAAGGAAATGCCCATGGAACGGTTATTTATACTCTACTTAGTATATAACGTGAAAGGGTTACATTCATAAGCACAAAGAGATATTCCTACAGAACAAACAAAATATAGGTTAACTGTGTTGAGAGTTTCCAGGGTCTTTTACTATTGTGCAACAGTATCGCAAACAACTTTAGTGAAAGAGCAAGTGGCATACTTGAATTTCACAAACAAAAAATAGAATTACTTATATTTAAGGGTGTTTTGTATTACGTTAAGGAAACATCTGGCAAACGTCATTAAAGTGTAAATCTGTCATATTGCCAATTAAAGCTTAACCTTGGGCTCAATCGTGCAACCATCATGAACTGCACTTATCAAGCTTATAGGCTGTTTATTGGCACGAATTTCACATTCAAAGTTTAAAGCCGTCAACCAATTTATTTGACTGAATAAATAATAAAAACTAATATGTGTTAGAGTCTACCACACTCATTTAAACTGATTTAGTGGGGGTATAAACCAAACGCATTAAGCCACTTTAAGCCCGACGACAATCGACGAACACAACAAACATGAAAGAAAGTATGAACTATATTTATTATTTTTTGATAAAATTTAGTGACACCTCACTAATTGCTCTTTTCACTAAAGTTGTCGCATGCGATCAACTGTCATCACTGTCACAATTTATAAAATAGACCCCCTGCTTTTAATCTTTAATAATATCGATTCGATTCTCACACCAAGATTGTGTTTTGTCAAACAATTTTTGAAACAACAATAAATACGTAATAAAACATCTTTTAGGACCGAGATTGAGAAAGAAACGCGAAGTAGAGAATTTATATAATGTATGAGCTTGTGAGGTTGGTACTGATTCGGTTATGCCCTAAGATCTGCTGGAAACTCACACACACCAAACTAAGCGTTGTTGGAATGTTATTGAGTTACAGATGATTGATTTATTCATGTTTTATAATGCGTCTCAGATTAACGAGCAAGTTGTCACTACATATTGTGCCGAGAGGGGGTGTAAAACCTAGAGTAATACGCATTTCACTCAAGACCATCGAATTCCCCTCTGGACACCCCTGTTGTTTGACTCGTGGTGCCCAATATTCTTTCCTAGAATTATAATACTCGTATAAATCACATGCGGTTCTCAAGACTTCTAGCCTGCGTATTCCACAAAGCGCGCAAGAAACATCATTGTGCTGTTTTGCATTGCAAACATTATTCGAATTCCATTCAGATTTATTTCCTGTGATAATTTATGTTTAATGTTACATGTTTGCTCTATATATTTATGATCAAACCTGAATTTTAATACCTTCAACAGTAAATTCAATGCCCATAAAGATTCATACGAGTGAAAACTCAGTTTCCGCACGACATCGAGAAGGCTTGTGTTTGCCGGTATGCAGTCTTAAGGGTGCACTATACAGTAAATCTCTAGTTTTTATGAAGCGCATTAAAGGTTTGGTGGAAAACTTAGAATATATACGATATGTAGTTAAGATGTCAACCATCGCGTTGTTTCGCGTTATATTGTTAGATATGCCCAAATATTTTTAATTCCGTGCTTCAATGAAAATTTATGAAAGTAATCTTCCAGAACTAAAACGCCCATCGTACCATAATAAAATTGTGCACATCAAGTTTTCCAGTTTAAACTTTGACAAATACACAAACCACATTTTTTATTACCACAGATTGTCTTCTTTATTATTTCAGATTTACTTACGAAAGTAATCTCTAGTAAATTTCCTAACGGTTTTGAAATTTAGTGACAAACAGCACAGCATACAATTATTACATATTTTCTTAGAGCAAAGATGTTTGCTTAAGATGTTCGTTAAATATGTATCAAGACCGAGAAGGTAATACCTGATCTGTTGTGGCTGAACGTACATCGGCCAGAGAAACTTTCCTTGAAACTCTCCCAACTCTGAGAATCTTGCATCGTTTTGTGTCGAACCGTTTCGTCTCCATCCTCCCTCCCGGCTCAAGTGTTTACATTCCTAACCTGGCCCTCGTGTCGAGCGCCTCTTGTAGGGCACCCTCGTCCAACAATGGCGCGTGTTTTGTGCCTCCCTTGCGCTCCGAGAGCCAATTAGCCGACCGTAAAGCCCTGTTTCACCCGCGAGCCGCCTCCCAAAAGCCTCGAGAAAGCCACAGTCCATCAAACGGCCTGATCCCGACGAGAAGTAACAAAATGCCACAGACCTGCGCTCAGGACTCAGGAGCCACTCCAGGCTCAAGATCATTAAAAGAGACGAAAGCATTCACTAGGTTTCTAACCCTTCAAACGGTTCGGGTTTTGAATCTTGCTAAACGTGGAATCCGAGATTCCGAGATTTGTTACAATCTCCTCGGAAAAGTTAAAGATGATGCTCCATCTTTTCAAAGGTAAAGCTTTCGACTCGGCTAAAAGCGCAAAGCTCTCTGACATTTCTGTCATCACAGAGTGGATATTTTTTGCTATACTTGGTTTCTTTATTATCTATTTTATTAAAAATGGTCACCCATCTTCTTTCATTTATCTTTTTAAAGTGAAAAAATAAATAATAATATATTATCTCTTTCGAGAACTCTAGTATACCAAAACTGACTACACTTACACTATAAAGTCTATCTAAAGATCATCTGGAAAGTTGCAAGAGAAGGTTCGTTTCATGAAATAAAATAGGAATTACAAATTAATTAATTAATTAATTGTAGTTATGCTAAGTTTTTAGAAAGACAAAATTACCGCCGAACATTTAACCCGGCACCTCCACCAAAACCACAAAAAATTATTTAAAAAATCACAAATAAATTTGTTTATTTACCATTTAATTACGCCAAACATTTCTCAAGAAATGCATTATGTCAAACATTTTACCCGGCACCTCCACCAAATTACATTAAATATTTATTCTGATAATATTTATGATCAAAACTCATCAATAAGTTCACGTATTTACTATAAATTTGATATTTCTAAAGAAAGTCATTATGGCAAACGTTAAACCCAGCACCCTCACCAAGACAAATTACCCAGAAACCTTTGAGCGACGTGTTATTAAAAGTCAGACAATTTTTCATTACTTTCACAAAAATAAAGAGCTGGCAATAATACTATGAAAGGTGTGGTGGCGACTCTCTCAGAAGTAAGGACAACGCTTTTTTGAGTTGGTTATCTAGGTTGTTAAATTGTGCAGGTTGTTGTCTATTGCAAACCACTGACGCGATCATTATTTACAAAACCAAATCTGAAGCTAGTCCGGAATACAAACTTGAAAGAAATGAAATTCTATCGTATTGAGATCAATATAAATAAGAGATTTGTAGACATCCTATGAGCCACCATTATTTGCTACCTACTTGATGACTCAAAATAAATAGTAGAAATAAAAAGCATCCATTTAATTCAAATAAAGGGAAGTCAAAGTGCATTGACGAACCAGTTGGAAACTAGTTTCACTTATAAACTTACTGTTATGTGCTATTCAAAAGGGATACCTAGCGAAATATTACAATCACGTCATTATTTCTAAATATAATAATATGATTTATTCAATCTTAATTCAATAATGTGCGGGTCATTGCAACCAAACATGAGCGGACTCAAGTGAAATTAAATTCATTAATATTACCTTACTGGACTTAAAACTATAGAAATAAATGAACTCCATACTTTGTGTATGTGTATGTTTGAGAGTACCCGCGTGTTGTCGAGAAGACGTAGTGACTGAAATAGTAAGTTTGATACCAGTTCGTGTTCCCTTTGAAAGCACAACGTATCAATTACATATTTCATTACTTCATTTATAAACAAAGTTCAGAGTCAAAGTTAATAATGTCGCATGCTAATGTTAATAACATCAAGTTATTATTTGACTATTTCTACTGCTTCACGATAAGAACTGGTAACTATCTTTATTTTTAAGAGTAGAAAAAAGTTCGAAATTTATGGTGAATAATAATCAATCTGTATTCTGTCGTTCTAATTGGCCAGAAAAGGTCTGCTTCAAAAGCTTATGGTAATTTCTTACTTAGCCGGTGAAAAGGAAATTCATTAAATTCCTTAATTTTCTAAGACTTTTAAAAAACGCCAAACAGAAAATTAAAAATTCTTAACTTTTTCATCCAGCTTAGTTTGGCAATATAAAAGAATTTTTAGAATAAGTAAAAGTGTAAGCATCAACATTCTATCAGCATTTCATGTGTTTCATATCACTCTGTCTTAAAATACAAGTGGTATAATGTCAAAATTCTGTTGATGCTGGAGAATGAGATGTACGCGAACAATGTGATGAAAACAGTTCATTCAGAGATGCGACAATGAAAATAAACGATCTTCTATTTCCATTCCAGACGCAATTCAAACAAGTTGGTATTTGTTTAGTATCATTAGGAAAATTTGTTTGACATTTAATTCCAAAGTCAATACTTAGTGCAGAGAAGTTAAGATTAAATTCTAACTTTTCAGAAAATTCACCAAATGAAACATAGGGTTTGTACAATGCGTACTTTCAATCGAAACACAGCTGATGATTTACGCGTCAGCTGATTTTAAACTTTTAAAATGATGGCTCTTTCCAATACGATACGTATTATTTCCTTTTTTACCGTCGAATTCGAACATTATTTTTACAACTCGAGAGTTAAAGCTCGCTAAAGTATATTATTGACTGTCTGGCTGATTGAATGTGGCTGTGACGAATAGAGAATGGAGTTTGTGAAAGGATTGTCATGTTTGAAAACAGTTCGATAATTGAATAAGTTCATTAAGAAAACATGAACAGCGGCGGGAAAAGTCGCGCGGGAATCGATATCAAAGCTTATCAAGGTGTGGTCGCACACGTCCAATAGAGATGGATACGAAGAAGGGAAATTAATTGTTTGGATAATTTTAAAAAACCAAACGTTGTGTCAAGGATGGTTTGTTTACAATTTTATCCGATGTGAAGAGAGCGAACGAGGGACACGCGAAACTACAATCAGGGAAGTCGCAAGTACAATACACTCTGAATAAAGACTTTTTGCGAAGGTTTCTTAATCAAAAGGCGAATGCTAAGACCGAACGCATTTAAACAGTTCCTGGAGATTTCTTCCGAACCACGTTCGTTCGTCACTTGAAGCGGGGCAAGTCACTGTGCTGGTCTCCTACGAATTATGAGGTTTTCATTTTTCTTTAAATAATCTGTTGAGTAGAGATAACAATCAAAATGACTATTGTGCTTAACAAATCGTAAATATGTAGACTTGGATCTTCAAAGTACTTGTCGGGAATGTATGGGGGGGGGGGACATGCACAAGAAGCAGACTCGTTAAAGAAACAGCGATAAGCTAGAAAGTGATAGGTTTCACTGATTCTAAGTGAATTCAGTGTAAAACCAATCAATAACAAAACATACGACCACATTAAATTATTAAAATAAATACTGTACTTTAGAATTTAATGTATTTACAAGTGTGTGTGTGGCTCGTTGGTCTTGTGGTTAGCATATCTGCTTCTAATGCAGATGGTCCAGGGTTCGATTCCCGCCAATGTCAGAAGTTTTTTAACTTCTGATTTGGACATAAGTCCATCAGTTCTTGGCTTAGAAATTTGTAAACGGTGACTTTGGAGCCGTCCTAGCAACGAAACACATAATAATTTCAAAGATTTTCTGAATCGACCTTGTTGATTCTGGCGTTGATTCGCGGATGTTCGCACTGTCCATACCACTGATTGCTATATTTCCTAATAAAAATATCGATCTTTGGTTGGTTATCGCTCACTCGTCGATTGCTTTGGAGCTTACAGGGTTGGCTAAGTCGCTTTGATTTACTGTCCCCCACTGGATATCAGTTATATAACTGAGTGGGTAGACTCTAAATACAATTTATTTATTTATTTAGTGTTAATATTATACTTTGCAAAGAAATAAAACAATGGAGAGTATGTACTGTTTTGTTCATCTATTTTCATTATTCAATCGTGTTTTAAATCGCTCTATGAGCATATATAACATATCTTCAAGGTGTAAGGTGTTAGAATTTTGTTGATGAAAGAGTATTTAAACTCTCTGTATCTGCAACACGTCCCGTGGTGGGTTCAGAGCTGCGGCTCGAGATAATATTTTATTGTCGACCCTTCTGTTAACGCAACACAAACAACCATAAATCTTACTGGCTTTGTCCGTGGCTTCTTCAAAACTCAAACACCTGTTAGCAACAAGTTTGAGTAATAAAACCGTTTACCAGAAATAACTTTATCCTTTACCGAAAGAGTGCAAAACACGAATGTGGAATGAAAACAATGCAATAAATGGAATTGGAACGAACCACAATTAAAGGGATTTACATTTTAAATTAAGCTGATGGTCAGTAATGGTAAAACATATCATTGGTGTTTAAGTATTGGATTATCTCACATTTGAGTAACTTAAACACACAAGTACAATGCCCACCCCACCCCGAACCTCCCCCTTTCGATTTTACAAAGGATTCTGTTTTGACTGGTTTAGTCACGATTTTAATTTTTGATACAATACTTTTAAACATGGCAGTTTCGTCTTGCTGAAACTTCGAGTAAATCAGTTCAATTCAGAACTTTGACACAATCGGGCTTTAGTACCTACAAATTATTTCTTCCCGAAATATCTAATATTAGTGAATATGATTGTTATTTTATAAATCAGTGCGCTACTAATGAGAAATGTGACGTTTGATTTCGCTCACTTTTGACGACATCAACAAGTCCACGAGTTAGGTCCCTTGAGGGGAATTATCTCTCTAACTATTCGTCCCTGGAGTCTCGTGCATCTTGTCGCATGTAACACACTGCCTCGGTACTAGCTAGCTATCACACCTGTTCACACAACCTAGGCTGCCACTAAGAGTATACTCGCGTTTCAACATGGATTTGTTGACAGTTCTTTCATATCTGCATGGGCCCAACACAGGGCAGAAATAATAGAAATTTAGTTTGTGAAAGTTAAAACAGTTAGAGAGAGAACTTTTATTATTTAAGTAAAACAAAACTCTGTTGTACAATTACAACTGCCACAAGGACACAGAATAAAAAATAACATACATTAATTAACAACAATTAAAAAAAGTTTTAAAATTTAAGTACAAGTACAATTACAACTAGTTCTAGTACCCAAATATGTGATAAAACAATTAATGTTCTGAAAACAATGAACTTAAATCACAGCGGGAAATAAACGATGACCACCAGGATGAGATTTAAAATAACTATAACGCACTATTAAACGTTTTTTTAAAGTATTTTCTTTGTTTGTATTAGTTGATGACTTATTCTCTCTAGCTGCTGGAAAATATTCCCGTAGAAACTATTACTTATTTATTGAATTTATTTCTTTTAGACTTATGGGAATCTGTGTAATTGTCGTTAAATTAGAATGACAAATTAAAAAATATGTCGTATTCAGACTTCGTACGATACCCAATTTTATATCTCCACAGCTAAATTATCAATCAAGAAGGAATAATCCCCAACCATTCGTATGAAAACAACGCAAAGTGCATTTAGATATCTTCGAATAACTTGAACTCTTTACTACGTACAAGAAGATAATGTGCACACCTGCGCTCGCAGTGTATTATTAGTTTGACATTCCTGCTCGTCTAGGATTATAACGCCGAGTATCTACTTTCCGTCTAGAATAGCAAGCGAACTATTTTTACGCTTCGCACAGGTATTTGGGCACCGTCCAGATTTATGGTAAGCGTTCCACTGTACTGCGCATAATTGAGCTTTAATTGCGTCTGACCTACTTTCACTAATTTAAAAAGTCGTATTTCATCATCAGCGTTCAGAAATAAAACGGAACATTTTCAAACATTAGTGCTCGAAGCATTTATTCAGAGCCAGACGATGTTTTGCGTGAAATATGATCTCGAGGTCCGATATTTTATAATTGTAAGTTGTAACCTCTAGTATTTCATGATTATGAGTAAGTTAGTCTATGTTTTGTGCAAATGCAAATTTCGTAAAAATATCATACAAAACAAAACATCCTAAGCTTTCAAACAGTAAAATTTTAAAGTCATATTTCCTAGAGATAAAATTGCACTTTACAGTTATTTTTTGTTTCGATGCATATTTAAACGTGATTGTTTACAAAAAATAAGTTCAAATCATTCACATTTACATTCACAATCCAAGGTTTTAATTAAATTTGTTTTCATAAAGCGATATTGTGTTCTTGAGCTAGTTATGATATTACTATTTCCATTCGTCTACATATTTCTTAGAAACAATCAATGGTATAATATATTTCATCCACAAAAAATTAATAAAAAAATAGTAAATTCTATTTTAAAAATGTGGAGCCAAAAATAAATTGTTTGTGAAGAAAACCTAGCAATATTTGAAACTATCATCTGATTGAAAACAATGAGTTTTAACTATTAAAATTATTAGCACGATTCCAATAAAACATTTTTCTTTTCTATTTTATCTTCACGTTTCATTGTTTCAAACAATCCCTTCAACAATATATAATAAAGTATTAGTTCGTTAATTTTCTAGCATCTATTATTATTCAATTATGAAACTAACTCCACTAGAGTGCAACAATACAGTTACAGGATCGCACTTCTTTCGGCACTACTGATCAAACATTTACAGATTGTGAGTTGATAATAAACAACTCATTTCCAAAATAAACTCAGTGTTTATGATTTTCATTCATGCAGTGATAATTTGTTTAGTATATGAGAAAACAATGCCCATAGATTATCAATCATACTGATCACTAAAATGCCTTGGTTGTCGTCATTGCTTCTCAGCACACGACCTCACGCTATTAATGAGCCATTTCTCGTATTAACCTCTCCGCTCTCATCGTCACACAACACAGAAGTATATTGCCCTGCGCGTGTGAACAAGCCTCTAGGGGTGGGAGTTGTCTTTGCTGGAATGCGTTAGACATGACTGTTGATACAACCGCGCGTACGTCGAGTGACGGTAAATTACTTCTAAATTTAAATCGAAACCGCCTTCTAATTTCAGTGTCACCGCCTGCCACACCTCGCGACAGAAGCCATCTACAAGGCCGTGCGTTGTTTATCAACAAACAAGCGAACACCCCGGTTTTTAATCTGGATTACTCCTCTCTACCCCATCACTTCTCACCCCCTTGGCAGGAAGCACCCCCTCAAGTCTAAAGGAGAACGAGTTGCCAAAGATGTGGAAACTGGATTAAACCTGAACAAATATCGAGCATCTTTGTTCAACGATGTACGAAGATTGAAACGACGAAACTAAATTTATTGCTATGGAAACCTAGATGCAATTTCTCAATCGTAATGCTTGACATAATTCAGATATTGTGGACAACAGATATTCAGCTCAATGGGGCAACCAGGATCTTCAATCTATTGATCTGATGCAAAAGAAATAAGTCTGTGGCCGAGACACAAGTTATTGTGGAGTATACAAGCGTACAACCTATTTTAACAAATATTCTGACATTCTTGGTATGATAAGTGCCAAGTTTTTCTTGTACATGTCATTATTGGTTTCATTATACGCTATGAAGGCAATATGATTAGCGTGTCACTTGCATGACTGTGCACTAAATTAATGTAGAATAGTAAATAATAAGCTAATCATATTTAATATCAAGCTGTTTAATTAGAAAAATTAATGGTTTTTTCTCAGCATTAAAATTGTGTGACATAATCAATCTTGTACTTTGAGTACGAGCTTTTGTATTCAGTTTTAGCTTCATCTTTCAGAACAAAGTTAAAACATTTTATTGCAAACAATAAAAACTAATAAATGAAACATATTATAAAAACTCAGAGGGAAATGAAATATATAAATTTCAAATGTATTAATGTTTAAATATCTTTGATGATGTTCTGTGGTATCCTAACATGAGATATTTTGTTCATAGCAGTTTCGTGTTTCGGTTGATTACAGTTTCATGTTAAGATTCTCCTTCATGCGTAGCTTTGTGAAACTGGGAACTCAAAATGCAAGTAACACAAAGTAACAACACGACAAACACAAAATTAATAAACAATTAAGACTCGGAATTTTTAGTTAACGAACGTGTTTATAATTAAGCGAAGTATGAACGGGAGCTGCAATGCTGTTATGTTATCAATAACAGATGAGACATTCTAAGCTTTACTTGTGCTCGATTGATCATCCAGTTTTAACACTCCCTTGAAATAGAGGCTACGTTTCACAAGTAATTAACAAGAATAGTGAATATTAAATAACAGAGTTTAACTTTTCTCTGCCTTCATTTTGTCAGAAATAATTATAATCAGATAATATCTTCCCTCGCCCTGCACCCTTACTAGGAACTCCAACATATTATTCGATTATAACCCTCCTTAAATAATTATATCCCCAATTTGAGCTCGTGCCAACTTTACAAGTCAAAAGAACGCTGAAGTGATCAAAGTCTGTGTTTCGGTGAGATTTCATAAATGAGGTGTGACGGTTGGGGGCGGGGAGGGGGTGTAGGGGGGGGTGACAATACACAAACGATGGGAAATAAAGACAAACTTTGTGGCAGTATTTCCCCCGTCCAACTGAATCGGATGAAATCGATTCGGATGCGGCGGAATTTAATATTGATGTGTATATCCCATGTCCCCTCGCCGGCGATGACAAAAAGCGTGATATTTCTTTGCGGTTGCGCGACCGCAAATATCCTATAAATTATTGTGACCTGTCAGAGTTAGTAGTGCGTATCTCTCTTAAGGATTCATCCTTCTTCCGTGTCGTCTGAGAAGTGCGAACACAGACATCCGACACGTTTTCTTGCCGAAATGTCCAACAAACTGACAGAGATGGACTTACATTATTCTATCTTTCTATACAAACGTCACCCGGATTCACATGCATATTATTGCCTGGATCAGTTTCAAAAACAATTTTATACAGGGCCAATTTTAGAACTTTTCCTCGATAATGTGATGGGGAACGGTTATGTGTGTGACCCAAATAATGGCTGCTTGTCCATTAAATATATTATATTGATACTCAATAAAATAAAACATACATAAAACACTACATAAAAATAATACGAACAGTCACTTGAAACTTATTCTAGGAATTTCTCGATTTGGTTATTTGGGAAACACTCCCGTAGGTGGTATTGTTAATATTTTAGTGCAGTTCAGTAATATTAATTATTCTATATGAATGTGAAGCTATTCTATTGTAAAGTGTACATCACTCAACAATCTATAGTAAAGATTATTGACAATATTTATTTTATTGCCAAATCAAATGGTAACTTTTTAGGTTGTGGTTGTTGATGATTACTAATAAAACAACACGTTTGGAATATATTTGCTAGTTAGATTGTGATCCGCGTTACACAACCACATCCAACGATTTTTTGCATCACTAACCTATTTCATTACACTAATATTGAAAACAAAGAAAAATACTAATTGATTTACAGTTTTGCCAGACGCTAGTATTTTTAGAAATGATCTAAATAGCAAAATTGATCAATCATTGGAACTGACATGGAACACAATACAGTTATGGTAATTTGGACGGTTAATGATTAATTATACATACACAAATACGCTAGAGAATTAGCCCGCAAAAAGAAAGTTCAATTGTTTTTAGAAGCCTTAGAAATAACGTGTTGTAAATCTCGAATTGTAGATGATTGGTTTAATTGTATCGCCGCAAGGGTGCGACAAGCGATAGATGAGTGAAGTGCACCTAGGCTGAGTCAAGCAAGCTACAGGTGACCATGCCAGGGGACAACCCCTCTCTCCTCCAGAGCACAAGTACATGACGAGGAATGCGACTACAATTCGGAAGTTAAATAGTTACCGTATCGGTGGTCTAGTTGGCTAAAGCGTCTACCTGGAATATGGGAGACTCAGGTTCGAACCCCGATCAGGGATTTTTTTACTTCCTAATTGTATTAAATATTACTTCAAGATGTCTGCAATACGATGCCAGTCAACATCAATCCTGACTGAAGGTATTTTCAAGTTATACCAGATTCAGAAAGCGAAAGATAGTTTCAATTCTTATAATTAGCCCTTGGCTATAACCAGCCAGTACCTTTTCATACCTTTAGTAAACATAAAATGGGTTATCTTGTAAAGTAACGAGAAATTTAGGCAAAAGTGTTGGTGACAAGAAATTAAATTAGGTTTTACATGTAAGTAAACACCCCTACATACACGTGTTTCGTTGGTTGGGCCCCTAAAACAGCACCACTGCGAAACGTTAAGCCCCATTACCCATCAATCACAAACGTCATTAGGGGCAGCTTTTTTGTGCTGTCCATAACTTCTGCGATTCCGAATGGCAAGAAAGAGTCCAGGCCCAACACACAACATCGTCTCCCTTACCATATCTTAATGCATCGCGCATGATTAATTCATTCAAATTTTATACAAAGAACAGAGTTTTTCTACCACATAAAAATTCCAATTTAATCTGTCCACTTAATAATATCTTGGATGACGTTGAATGCTCGGAAATAAATTGGCTTCAATTCTTGTTGCGTAGGTTTCTGTGCGGAATGGTCGTGATGGCGTTTTAACTGCAACGTCACTTGTCCTGGGGATGATGGATCGAGGGGGGGGGGGGGGGGGGGGGGGCGATGCCAACCACGGCTGACCCGTCCGGAGTCTAGGGGTTAGCCGGCAATATGCGTCGTCCTACAGACTTCAAGTATCGATGCGGAAAATACCACTTAAGTATCTAAATTCAAGATGACAAACGAGGATTTTCAGTTATAAAAAGATTCCTTTCAGAGAATAACAAATTGTTGCGAACGGTATGAGATCTTGTTGACAGGTTATGTGTCGGGTGGGTGGGGGTTGTGAGGGTCCTTGTGAGGACGCGTTGGGCGGAGGCGGAGAGTCGTGGCCCAGCTTTCCTCGGTGCGGGGAGCAGAAAGTGGAATGTTTGGTTGGTTATCGCTCACTCGTCGGTTGCGTCGAGGCCTACAGGGTTGACTGGTATTACGTGACTGAGCGGGTACTCTAAAACGAAATTAACTTATTTATGTGCTTTAAGTTTATGTATTTATTTATTATTTCCATTAAAGTAAATACAACTTAACATGTGTTCTTAACATATAAAATTGTATTTAAATAACTTTTAAAGAACTAGGGAGCGAAGCACTTTTTTGTCCGTCCGTCTGTGATATGTACGTGTCACTCTCACGAAACAACCGAGCACGACATTCGATTGCCATACGGTGTTTTCTCTTTGCAGTGCCCTTCAACAAAGATGATAAGAATATATTTTAGTGACCCTGTGGTAATCAAAGGTGTTGCTAGCAGCTAACCTGAAAGTTTAAAATTCCTGCAAACTGCACGTGCATCATTATTAAAGGCGTGAACAAGTAATGGAAATCTTATATTTCTGTACCCCCCTCTCTACCCGGCACCTCCATCAAAAACGAATTTTGAACTGTGGAAATGAAAAGAATTCCATATGTTTGTATCATTATTCTATGATATGTTGATTAAGTAGCTTCGCTCCCTACTTTATGAGCTTTAGGAGCTGTCTTGTCATCTAATAATATGAAATAATTTTTCTTGTTTCTTGAACCTTGATACATGAGTGACAGTTAGTGTTCGAATGGATTTAGTTTGAATAACTTGACTTCCTGGATCAGATTGTTCTAGAATCGAGTGAAGTACCATGGCAATGTTCACTTCTGTAGGTGAGTTACGTCACTCGATGCGAATAAGTGTGTTGCGCAGACGTAACTGTTAGGTGGACGAGAACTAAGAAATAAGTTGTAGCCTAGATATACTTTCCGATAGAAGAAGACTACGTTCCTACGTGTCAGGTTCATATGGAAGCGTAGATCCATAGTGATTTGTATACGATATACCCTATTTTCCCAGAATATGAAGATGGTAAAGGATTTCTGGGAACTAAGTCCCTTTGAGGCCAAATAACAATAAACAAGGACTGCTTGACTTTATACACTTTGTACTGTCAACTGAATTCAAGTGTAAATGAATTGGATACTTTTCATTCATACCCAAAAGTCACACAAAGAAATATCAATAGGCCCAAACACATTTAACGTTGCCTATAGCCTTAGTTTTTCACAAAATTATCAAAATTTAACTTAATTCCTACCTTTTCATCCATCAAACATTTCTGAAGAGGCTCAAATACACTCTTCTATTTTTAATGTTTAATACACAAGTTAATTTCTTGAATTATAACGAGAAAGACTAAACGAACCTAAATGTTGTGATTTAAATATAAAAATCAGAAATAACCTTCTCATTGCCTCATATCCCGACAGAAATAATTTTCTTCCTCACACAAATCCTCTCATAATAATATTAATTTCTACGCATTCCTTTCATAATCCTCCTCATCTGTTCACTTCACTCTTTTCTTGGTCATCTCTTGGCTTCCTACTATAAACATCTGCTCCTTCGTTGCGAGAATGTGAACACCCTTTACACCCTGTCATTCGCATTAACTTTCCCTTGAAACTCACATATTACATGATTAAATATGAAAAAAATTGTTTATTGTGTAATTCAGCTTTTCTTTTATGTTCTCAAACCAAAATTATGAAGAAGCCTCTAGATTATGACAAGAGCAGCTGTGGTCTTTCTTAGCGAGGATATCGCCCACTTTCATAAAGGGGCGGAATCTAAACCAGCCAACCTTTCATCTCTTATCGTCTGACATGTTTTGATGTTGGGAGAATTTCGTTTGGCTGACAAAACCAAAACAAGAATGTTTGACATATTTTCTAGAAGAAATACGTGAAAAGTGTCAGAAGGAAATAGGAACACTCGATGCTTGTATACAACCTGCTGACAAAGGAAATAAAATATCGGGTTTTCCTATAAGAAGAGCTGGAGTGTTGATTTGCGTCGAGAATATATTCCAGACAGTTATGTGATAGACTCATATAATCATCGTACGTTTAAAGCCACTGGGTGTTCTGTTTTGACGTCTCGGAAACAAAAAACAGCACATTCGAACCGAGCAAGCGATCTCTCATGAGAGCATAGATAGATGGCAGAAAACAAAAAGTATAGATGGAAGAGTTCTTTGTTGGAATTGATGAGAAGTGAATACTAATGGTTAAAACGTTCAGTATTTGATACAAACAAATTTGTTTTATCTCAAGTCTAACAAACGAATAAAAGAAAAATTTGAATATTGTAACAATGAAACTGAAAAAAATGTATTCAATATTTCGCAGACAAAATATGTTTACATAAAATGTCGACGAATCATGACGAAATAGTAACAAACACAGATTTTGGGCTTGAGACCTCATAGATCACAAACTATACGGTACACAAAGAAAACCAGACCCGATCGAAAATATTGTATAATACTAAAAACGTAATAAAATAAATAAATCAATATTTTCTGCATAAATATGCCATATCATACATCGTAACAATGTTCATAAAGGCGCCTTGAAAGAATATTATAAAAACTCAAATTCGTTTTCACTTTTTATTAGTTTTCGTCTGAAATTCTGAATGAAACACAATTCTATTATTCGGTCTCGATTATCAAGAGTGAAATATAAAAATTGGTGTGAAGTTGCATATGAGGCGAGGCGAGGCGAGGAGGCAATTTCAAGCGAGCGGTAGCTGGTCCCGTGCGTGTGACTGCTGAGCTAATACAACATAGGCGGCGCCATTTGAAAGTCAAATCTTCCGACGATCTACCGCTCGCGCAGCTCGCATCCACCTTCCAAAGCTGTTACAAAGTGGGAATAACGTCTTATTCTTTTTAAACGTTGGTATAATCGTTTTACGACAAAACTGGGTACGGAATTGAATTTTGGAAAATGTTTTATTCTCAAGTGGTTTATAACCCTTGTCAGTCTGTCTTGCCCGCTTCAACCTGCGCTGTCTTTAGTGACGAGATGACGTCTAATGCTAGTAGTTACAACAGTTTCTTCAGATTGACCACGTAGACACTTTGAGCGCATGTTTTGAAATTATTTCAGATAATATTGACATCCCTATCAAAGGCGAATTAAATTGAAGTATGTGTATCAAACACACAACACAAAAAACGTTTCGTGACATAGATGATAAATAATAGAAAATCAAAATAGTACATAAATATAATTCTTGCTCTTTAAAACATTATTTTTCTTTCTTTCCTTATTTAAAACTAATACTAAAAGAACGAACAATATACGACGACAAAGGTTGAAGTAAAAATCTTACCACATAATTAAAGTTTGATACTCAAAGAAGGAATAAAAAAAATCCTGATTATTAGTGAAAGAAAGTGGTAATTCACTTTTCGACTTTCTTTACTTTCTTTACTGGCAGACGGAAGTTACGAAGACATTTTCAGAATTAATAATAAGGTTTTAGTCTAGAAGCCCTGTTCATAGATATTAAGTTCTTAATTAACTAATAGACTCACGTGAAAGAAAAAAATATATATCTTAAGACATCATAATTAAACATAAGTTTGTAGACTAGAAGACCTATATTCAGAGATATTAACTTATAATCAAACGTTAAAATCTAATAAGACAAAAAATAAAACTAGGATCGAGAAAAAAGCAAGGTATTCACCAGCTAAACTAAAAACATATTTCGTTCAGGCTAGCTAGTTATGAATTGAGAAATTAACAGAAAAAGTATTGGGTCCATCATGACCCGAGAAGAAATTGTCAAACTAGGTATTATTTTGTTGAACTAGGTCACATCGGCAAAAATCTCCCATATGAAATAACATGTGGGCGATCTTTATGCCCCGTGACCTTAAAGTATTTTGATTCCAAAAAAATATTATCCATTTTTAACGTACTCTACAGCTTTTTATGTAAATCCTCTATTTTTGTTTTGTAATTTGGGCAATTGGTGCGGTCAAAATATGGCGATTACCAAGAAGGGGTGTAGTTTTGGAATGCATGTTTTTGCGTGTAATCAAGACACGATGTTATAAAGGGCCATTTTATATTGGTATGATGCTCTAGTATCTATGTGGAATAAAAAAGAACCAGGCTAAAACCGAATTAAGAAATATCCCAAAACGCCAATTTTCGCTATTTTCTGGATCATTTTTTAAAATCGTGTAAAATCTCAGTTACAAGATAAAAATTTTTAAACTGTCATTTGAGTGTAGGATTTTGCTATAGATTATGTGGTAAAAAATATTTTTGGGGGTAATATCCCCTTTAAGCAAGGAATGCACCTTTTAGAACAGACCATCAAGGCCAACCGATAGAGGTAGCTAAGTGCATGACTCTAATTCAGGTGTTACAGAATAATTCCCGCATTGGCGACTGTACTAGCATAAAATCCTCTTATAAAATACTTACAAATCTTCTGATTGGTGGATGTCATGATAACAAGAGTTATACCTGGCAGATAAATTTATTTCTACTTTAAGTGGGCATTGATATACCGGGGTATGGGTCTCACCAACAATGATCATTATTAGTTGAGTGTCACAAACTCTCTTAACAGTTGTACTCCTCTCTTGATTATTCAACTCTCCGAGCTCTCTTGAGAAAGACGTCGCAAGTCCACGGGTCTAGCAATCAGCACCGGCATTATGCGAGAAACCTCCCCCCTCACGCACCTACCCCCCCCCCCACCCTCATAACTGAAATACAAGATCAAAGAGTTATGAAAGAAAGATACTCCCCGGACAGATATAAAGAAGTAGGGGCGCCGCGGGCTAGACCGCAGACGTCGTCAGCGAGGTGGTAATTTGTCGTCAAAGAGTCGACCATTGTTCTCGTGTGGGGGACGTCTTTCAATAACAGGTTTGACTAAAACGCGGTCTTCACAGGAATTATATGGTATCTTTCGGTGGTTGCGGTAAAAGCTCAGTTTGCGAGTTGCTTTGTGGTACGATTTTCACGTTTCAAAATAAAGACTACAAAATATATCTTTTGGGATTGATGTAGGCTACCCAAACACAAAATAAAATAATTATTTTGTTTAAAAAAATTGTGATAACCTAGTCAGCCCCTGGAGGATGAACTCTATGTAACTTTTACCTGAAATGATAAATAATTCAATGGTGTACTACTTCTATTTTATTACTTCTTCTATTATAGATCGTTAATGACAGTTTGAAGTTGTCTACATCACGACTCTGTACAATGGTTGATTAAACTCGGCGGGCTAGACAGAAAGTACTTCTAGCTGACTCGGTATTCTCCAAACTCGTTCAGTTGGAAGGAGATAAAATATTATAATTAAAACAAATTATTTGTTTTCGCTACGGGGGAAATTTCTTCTACCTTGTGATTAATGTTTGTGGCGGGTGGCAGGGTAGTGATTGAGAAGGGGGCGAAGGGGAGGGGGGGGGGGGTAAGTGCGTCGAGACGTATGCGTAAAACATTCCGCCTTGCATGTCGGACGTTTTCACGAATGCTAATGATTTAGAGCTAGGAAATTAGTAACAAGTTATTCCGATGCAGAGTCGTGTGGGAAATAAATAGTTTTTTTTACTTTCCCCGGAAGCTTTCCCCCGGGCCCCCAATTAAATAATTAAATGATGGGGAATTTTTTTTGATTTAAATCGGGCTTTTGGGGTATTTATCCATTATGGAAATTTCATTTCCCCTACTTGAATTGATCACCTTTTTTTGGGGAAATTTAAAAAAATAATTTTAATATTTTGAAATTTTTAATTGATTTAACCTTTTTAAAAAGGAAATATTTTCCTTTATGATCAATTCTTTAATGAATTTTTAAAATAAAAATAAAAATGCAAAAATAAATGAAAAATTAAAAAATTTTAATATGGGAAAATTTTAAAAAACTTAAATTTGAAAACTAGCATTTTACCAAAAATCCCATTTTAATGTTATTGAAGATAAAAATTTTTAAAAATTTTTTGCTTTTAAATTATTTTTTTTACATAAATATTTTCATTTTTTTGGAAATTTCAATTTTTAAAAATTTTATTTCTTTTTGTTTATTCCCAAAATGTCTTTAAATATTTTTTTGACCACGCAAACAAATTTTTTTATTTTTTAAAGGGTCTTAATTATATTTTATACTTAAAAAATCTTCCTATTCAAAATGGAGCATTCGAAAATTTTTTAATAATATTAGCTATCTCTTCATTTGGTGCAGAGAGTATACTATTAATAAACATCAGAATTATTGTTTTTCTCGGAATTCTTCTACCTGTGTTGATTCTCGTTTGTTGCGTGGCAGTAGCTTGAGGAGAGACATGGGGCGAAGGGGAGGGGGGGGGTAATGCGCGAGACATGCGAACACATTCCAGCCTTGCTGTCGCGTATCGTCGTTTCTCGGCGCCTGCGCCCTAGCACATGACCGCTGGAAGGACATGTAGACACCAAGCTGCAGGGCAATACGAACGTGGCTGTCCGGTATCGTCGTTTCTCGCCGCGCCTGCGCCTAGCATCAATGCATTCCACCGAAAATGCCCTGGAGAGGACATGAGACCCATGCTGCTAGGGTCACACGACACAGTGGCTGCCCGTACTAGATCTGCGTACACCTCGCTTAGCATCAATATCCGGCTGGAGAGGACATGAGACACTTGCAGGGCACACGATCACGTGCTGTCCGAGTATCGTCGTTCTCGCGCATGTCCTGCGCCCTAGCACATATACCGGCTGGAGAGGACATTGACACCATGCATGAGGGTCACACGACACGGTAGCATACCGCATAGAACATGAGAAACATGCGCACACTAGCACCAACAATGCCGGCTGGAGAGGACAATGAGACAACCATCTGCAGAGTCACACGACACTTGGCTTGTCCGCGTACGTTTTCTACGCGCGCCTGCGCCTATTAACATGACGGCTGGAGAGGACATTAGACACCATGCTGCAGGTCACACGAAACGTGGCTGTCCGCGTATCGTCGTTCTCGCCCTGCGCCCTAGCACATGAACGGACTGGAGAGGACTATGAGACACAAATGTCTGCCAGGGTCACGACACTGCAGGGTTTAGCCAGTAGCACATGACCGCTGGAGAGGACATGAGACACATGCTGGTCAGGGTTCCTATCGTCGTTTCGCCGCGTAGCACATGACCGCTTGGAGGACATGAGACAACGATGTCTGCAGGGTCACGACAACGCAGTAGCACATGACCGGTGGAGGAGGGCAGAGACACCATGCGGCAGGTCACAACGAACGAATAGCCTGTCCGCGACTCGTGCTGCCCATGCGCGTCACTGCGCCCTAGCACATGACCGGCTGGAGAGGACATGAGACACCATGCTGCAGGTCACACGACACGCATAGCACATGACCGGCTGGAGAGGACATGTAGCCCATGCTGCAGGGTCACACTGCCCACTAGCACATGACCGGCTGGAGAGGACATGAGACACCATGCTGGGGGGTCTACACGACACGTGGCTTCGCGTATCGTCGTTCACGTCCGCGCCTGCGCCTAGCACATGACCGGCTGGAGAGGACATGAGACACCATGCTGGAGGGTCACACGACACGCAGTAGCACATGACCGGCTGGAGAGGACATGAGACACCATGCTGCAGGGTCACACGACACGCAGTAGCACATGACCGGCTGGAGAGGACATGAGACACATGCTGCAGGGGTCACACGACACTGGCTGTCCGTATCGTCGTTCTCGCGCGCACTGCGCCCTAGCACATGACCGCTGGAGAGGACATGAGACACCATGCTGCAGGGTCACACGACACGCAGTAGCACATGACCGGCTGGAGAGGACATGAGACACCATGCTGCAGGGTCACACGACACGCAGTAGCACATGACCGGCTGGAGAGGACATGAGACACCATGCTGGAGGGTCACACGACACGCAGTAGCACATGACCGGCTGGAGAGGACATGAGACACCATGCTGGAGGGTCACACGACACGTGGCTGTCCGCGTATCGTCGTTCTCGCGCGCCTGCGCCCTAGCACATGACCGGCTGGAGAGGACATGAGACACCATGCAGGGGTCACACGACACACGGGCTGAGGCCACGCATTGCAAGAGATCGAGAAACGAAGTATTCTTGTTTAAAGAAGAAGAAAAATGAACCGAGAATCAAAAAATATTTATGTTTTTGTATCAAGAACAATATTTTCAAATTTTAGACTGACAATAGAATATTTGACTGCACGCTAAACACATCAAATAGGATTTAGCTTTACGCAATATAGGAGGTGCAGAAACTATAGTTGGTACCTTCTCCCAATCTCATTTGTACTACCCTTTGAATTGTTGTCAAGTACGGATTTCTCTATAAGAACCTTGAGCTGCTCAATTATTCACAAATCCTTAAAAAAACGTGTTCGATACTTTTATAAACAAACCTCACATCAATTCTTTGTACTGTTACTTTAAATCATATTTTAAATGCGACACGATATGAACATGTTTTTTAAGTTCTATTGAAATCTGTGCGTCACACATCTGTGATGCCGGTAGGCTAGGCAAACATCGTCTTGTTTAGAGTTCTGTTACTGCAGTTTTTTTAGTTAGAATAAATAGTTGTAAACAGTATACATGTAAATAATGATGGCAAAGCTTCAGAATCTTAAATGCAGTGATACACTAAACAGTTTGACACAACATTATCTATTATGTGTTATTGATTTAACAAAGTTTCTTAGCATTCAACTTAAATGTCTTAGCTTCGTCTCAGCAGGTGACACATTATTCCGTTGCTTATAAAAGAAATTAAAGTTTGAATGTTTCGGAATAATAATTGAGCATAATACAGAATGGCTAATTTTTTAAGAGCGTATTTGAAAACAAAATATGCTTTTGCTTTTCCTCACCGAATGAATTTTAAATTTAAGAATTAAATACTCTTGGAGGCTGAGCTATTTATAACTTCCGTCTACTGAGAAAGAAACGTGTCAAATGCATTGAAATGTTAATTAATCTACTTTATATGCAGACGGAAATTTATTTTGCTGTTGGGTCGTTCATTAAATCTTATCCACCATCATTGAAGTACTTATTCTTTAATGTATACACATCTCGCATTGTAATTCCATTTTCCCAAACATACTTCGAACTTTTGATATGTTTATATTTGGACTAATTCATTATAATTCTTTATTACAATATATAGAAACAAACCTAACTAAAATATTTTATAAATACGCATTCAATTTAAACATATCACATTTTTTATGTCACTGCTAATCAAAAGTATTTGAAGTAATTGTATAAACTTTATAATACCATTCAAGAAATACGGGCATATGAATTTGCAGTCTCGGCATGTTCAGTAAGTTACGAGGATAATAATGCTTTCTGATCAGCATTTACTTGCTGAAGTATGAACTGTCTCGTACACCAAGCTAAACCCCTATGGTATGTAGGTAACATTTTAATTGGTTTATACACTTAAAGGTACCTGATGCACTAGTGTACAAGGTTCGAATTTGTTAAGTCCATCCCTACTGAGAGTACTAACTGCAAAATATGTTTACACTATTAGCTTATAGTATTATTAGCCAAAGGCACTTTCTTGTCTTTGTAATGAGTCATTCTACACGTCGTATTGTTACAACTTATGATACAATCGATGATATAATCTACCAGTACGACTTTTATCAGACCTCTACTGAGTGTATTACTCGCAAGTGAGCTACATGTACCGAGTCTCGAGGTAGTTGAACGCACTGAGGTAACGAGTTAATTCGAGCGCCACCCAAGACAGATTTGCTTAGCCACATTGAAGGCATGTCGGAAGCGCACGCCACATTCTCGCTTTGAGTACAGAGCTCACAAGTAACACCCAACTCTAATAAATCTTTCACCGAGAGATCAAAGGCTTTTTGTCAATAGGACAAAGCAATTAGTAGAGGGCCGATGATCGGCCATGCCCTTGCATGTGTCTTGCCCACGTCAGGCGGGTACAATGCTCTACAGGCTCAGAGGGATTCCTTGATCAATCTTACACACTGAAGTAACGCGCTGTAATCTCTTATTCTAGGCGATACAAGTTTGTTGAAAGTAAACAATGTGTACAATGGCGATTACCATGATACTTTTTAAATCAAGTTATAACATGCTGGAAGTCATCAAATTATTGTTCACCATCATTTGTTCACCCTTCACTAGCTGTTGTTTACCATCATTTGTTCACTCTCTACTGTCTACCAGAGTCGATAAAGAAGTTTCCCCTTTGGGGAGGTCCCCTTACTCCCAAGTCAAAACGGAATCTAACGCTCTGCGCGCTGAGGGCGGCTTAAATATGAAACTAATAAAAGCACTGCACGCTAAATACGGTCAGTAGATTATCGATGTGCAGTGACGCTGATATCAACAAATAACAGACGAAACGTCAAACTTCAATTTTATTTCAATCATATTAGCCCTGGGTCCTAGTCTTTTAAAACGATTTACTTTTGATTTATTATTGTACTATAAAGTGTTGTGCAGGCGTCACTGACATTTTCGTGCGAAATAATTTGAGATATGTCTTGTTCAAGCCTAACGGACGTAAGTGTAGCCTAGGCCCAAGGCTACAATACAGTTTTCAGACGTAAGTACGCCCTTGGCATTCAAATCGAAATCTTGAACAATACATATTGTCGGCCTAGGTCCTAAGCTTAGGTCTACTCCATCAGAAATATCCTCATCAATAAAGATAGTTTGCTTTACTCCAAAACATTCGCCAACATTCGATCGTATTTAATATTTTGACGTTTCCGCCATTTGTCGTCATCGACTGTTAACTACTAGTAGAAAAGTGACGTACTTTTATTGAAGTAGTTCCATCAATCGTCACACAGATGTCGCGCGGAACGTTAGATTCCAAACGCCAAAAACCGACTTTTTATTTAACCCAGGGCGGTATAGGGAGTTGGAGGACCTCCCCAACGGGGAAACTTCTTTATCGACTCTGCTGTCTACTGTTCACCATCATTTGTTTACTCTTTACCATATATTGTTCACCATCATTTGTTCACCCTTCACTAGCTATTGTTTACCACCATTTGTTCACTCTTTACCATCTTGTGTTCACCATCATTTGTTCACCCTTTACTAGCTATTGTTTACCACCATTTGTTCACTCTTAACCATCTAGTGTTCACCATCATTTGTTCATCCTTTACTATCTCATTTTATATTATTTGTTAATTAATTTATATTGTATTCTTTAATGTGGTTTTAAGAGGTATAACGTAGGCATAGTAAGTTAGACACTTTGTGACTGGGGCCTTATGACCCTTTTCTAACTTTCTATGGAGTTGTGCATCTTAATTTTCGATTATTTGTACAATTTCAAATATAAAATAATAATAATATTAATAATAATAAATTACCATTTCATTGCACAAAAAATTGTGCAATTACGATTTTAGATATTTCGAAGATTCGCGAAAGTGTCATAAACTTGATAAGCCGTTGATCGGGTAGAGAGCAAGCAAGAAAAAACATGGGAGCGTTTGAAAGCATTAAGCTTTGAACACAGTGTTCATAGGTGCGTGTGCGATGCATGTTAGTTATATACTTAGCCGAATAAAGTGCATTTAGCCATGAGGTTGCTGCGGCTTGAATGCCCCATCAAAGCAAATCGCGGGCGTGGTAAATGAATCAATGTCTATCACAAGAGAAAAGTGCTGTGAGCTTATTTGTCGGCGTCTAGAACTGATGGGAAATGGCCGGAAAGGTTAACGGGGGTAGCAAAGGAAGCATTCTTAAAATCTTTGATTTCGATTTCATAGATGCGCTAAGTAATAATTAAGGATTTCAAAATATGTATTTAAGTATCTTATTTATCATTCTGTTATTCTTCATTTGTTTCGTAGAGCATCGATTAAAAACATTCTGCGGGGATTGAGGAGTCGTTCATCCCAAATATAAATTAATAAATAATTAATAACTAAATGTACATATTTCGCTTACCACATTTTCAAGTAGACGCTACGCTCCGTTATATTGCATTCTTTCCTGGCATTCCCCAGCTAGGCGCCGACAAAATAGCTTTGACTCCACTATCCTCATTATTCGTTCATGTAGCTCACTCGCGATTTCTTTTATGAGCAAACAAGCCCTGCAGCCTAATGTAGGATATTATGCTTGATAGTTATGAATGATATAGTGTCTACGATATGTTATACACTCGATGACAACAGTTTCCAACATCGGTTATTATGGACAAAGGTTTTATGTGTATGCATTTCTTTCGATAAAGTTCCCTGCACTATTGTGGCTCGGAATAAAACTCAATACTCTCCAACGAACTATGAGGCCCCGAGGTTAACAGCAACAAGTAGTTTGCGTTATCAATCTATATTGAACCATGCAGGTTGACACTTTCATGGGCACGCGTGGCTGGCAGGGGCGAGCAACAGTTTGTTGCAGATAATCCTGATAATGCATAAGTTTATACCTAGGATTGGATGGATTCGTCAGGTGTTGTAATGGTGGAGCCTAAACGCTTATAACGCAGGGGACTATTTGCAGACACGCCGTACATTGGGAGGTGTAAACTTACTAGAAAAGAAGTGATTATTCTATTCTATCTCTAAGTGCTACACAACCGTTTCAACTTTATAATGACTTACAACACCCACTGAAAATCAGTTATATGACTGAGTGGGTCGACTCTAATTAGGAATTGATTTATTAAATTTAGTATAGTAGAATATATTTATTTGATTTTTTTTTAAACAATTGTACTGACTTGTTAAATAAGGTTGCCTTTTTGACGCACAATAATAATTACAATGAATATGTTTGAAACAATAGTACAATTTGACAATTAATTAGACAAAAAGTGAAAAATTTAAAATTACGTTTGAATATTATTAGTTATGAATTGAAATTCGTTTTTTAAATTCTCACAACGATAATGAGTCTTTTCTGAGTGTTGGATATGTAGCCAATTATTGTGTACTGTAAGGTAATGTATATTTTATTTTACTGTAGAATGTGTCAAATTTAATAGAATAAACCATGTGTGTAATGTAACCATATTTTATTTATAAATTTTTGAAAGTCGGGGTTATAATCAAACATTGAATGAACACTAATATAAAACATATTGTAAGGTACAAAATTCTAAAAATGCTATTCAGATATACGATAATACCTTGCGGTGATTAGAGTTTATTATTTGAGCAGGCATATTATAATGAAGCGTCCACAACCTGCAGCGTTTAAAAGCCTCCAAGGTAATTTCAGTTTGGTAGTCTTTTAATGTCGGTCTTATGAAACGGCTTCATAAAATCTCGTCTTATCTCGACTTCAACATCACTTAGAAGCTGTCATTAAGTCGGGGTGCGTCATCGCGGGAGTCTACACGAAGCGCCCTGAGAAAAGCCGCCCAACGTGTAAGAAAAATACAGACGGAAAGATTCGCACATTAACTCAACGGGAAATCACAAAATATAACCACGACCGGGCCTTGAACCTGGGACTTCGTCTTTTCAGGGGTAGATCTCAACACTTTCAGGCACCACACATTATTCGTAACGTTTCTTTAAATTACATAATGTGTTTAAAAAAAATCTAGATATTATTTCGTAACATTCTTACGTTTAAATTTTTACTCTTTTCACAATCACCTGTTTTATGTCATATCTGTATACATTGGGGATAATATTAAAGTGTCAAGGGAACTTCGTATACTGTCACTAAAAACGTGGTTATGGTTGCTAACCACCAATCATTAAGAGTCCGCAATACCAGTGATTTTTTTCTAGAACTTTTCCTGAGGACAGTTTTTATCAGATTGTTACCACACTTCAAACAACTTATGGTCGTGTATATACACTGTAAAAATCTTGGGTGATCTACCATTATGTGAGGCCGCAATCTACTATTATGGAATGGTAAAGTCGACTCCAGAGACTCATAAACGGTAGAATTTAACCATTATATATTCACGAATACAGTTTTACCGATATTATAAATACACGCACACAACGATAATTATAAATGTTTCAACAATAATTGAGCCGAGATTCTACATTGCTTAAAAAGCAACTACCTATTTAAGAAGCGGCGAATTTACTATTATGAAAGGAAACATTCACTCGCAGCATATGGTTCAAATGCATTTATAGTTCCGAGAACTCAACTATTTAGAGAATGGCTCATATTCCTAAATATTACCGTCAAACTACTATTTATCGCGGCGTGATCTCCCATTTGTGAGGGTAAATTCGCAGGCAGCGTATTGTTACAACACGACATTTCTTATGAGGAATCATCTACATGTGAACGGCTTATGTATTATAGCGTGTCGTTCGAACTACTATTTATCGCGGCCGGTGAATCTCCAATTATTTGATTGTAAATTCGCAGGAAGTGTATTATCAAAACATCATATTTTAATGATAAATAACGTATATTTAAATGGCTGATTCACTATAGTGTGTCCTTCAAACCACTATTTATCGCGTATGGATAATCTCCAATTATGTTACGACAAATTCGTTTGCACAATAATGTTAAAACACGATATTTATGTGAGAAAGTCACACATGTGAATAGCTTATGTACTTTAGTGTGTCCTTCAAAATACTGTTTATCGCGGACGGAGAATCTCCCATTTTATGTAATAAATTCATAGCCAGCGTATTGTTAAAACATTATGTTTTTATGAGAAATAACCTATATGTAAATGGTGATGCATTATAGTATGTCCTTCAAACTACTATTTATCGCGTACGGATAATCTCCAATTATGTTCCGACAAAATTCGTGTGCAGCATAATGTTTAAACACGATATTTCTATGAGAAAGTCACACATATGTAAATGGCTTATGTACTATAGTGTGTCCTTCAAAATACAGTTAATCGCGGACGGAGAATAGAATCTCGCATTTTACGGAATAAATTCACAGGCAGCATATTTATAAAGAAACTATATTTCTATGATATATTTTGTGTTCGCTAAGCGACTCAATATCGCGTTTATCATGAGATGCATTTCTTTGATATTTAAATTAAAAACGCTGCAGATACAAGGGTATAGTTTTTAGGGCTCCCGGGAATTTAATTACGATTAGAGTAAATAAAAAATAACGAAAAACGTAGAAGATTCATGATAAATTATTATGTTATTATGTTATTAGTATATTATTTTATTTAAACGTGGCAGGTATAACTTCAGACATTTTCAATGAGTCCAACCCGATCAGAATCGAAGTAGCCTTGCTGCCTTTTGAATCGTACTATAACAAAACACACAAAAACAATAACTCCTATATTTTTTCCTTGCGTTGGACAGTGTAGGTTCGCATTACTCTTCTCGTTAAGATCATTCTTAGTGCAAGTGAAAACATCTTAACCTTTCAAAATTGTTATGCATATAGGTTTTTCTATGATGTTAAAATAACCCTTAAATTTATTCCGCAATACTGTGCGATTGGAAAAACTCATTCATCATTCTCCTTGAAAGAGGACTGACTACCTTTATGATAGTCCCAGCTTTGGGTTCCCAGCCATGAGATACGTTTTTGTCTCTGACCTGCAGTGAACCAGTTTGTTTTCGTAAAAACTTTTTTTTTAAATGATGCTCTTTCTACTAGGTGGTATCGATGTTTTTTGGTGGACAATGTGTGTTAATGTTTTCTTAACCCTTGCAGTCGATGTTTTCTAATATTACCCAAAATATAATAGTTTTAAAGTTTTACCTTAATTTGTCCAATTAAGAACATTGACACAATTTACTGTACTAAAATTGTACATAAATTACCTACCTGTTCAAAAAGTGTCATCGTTAATCAATGTGACGGCTTGTTATTACAAATTAAATAAGATATACTATGTTTGATAAAAAACCGTAATTGGAATAAAAACATGTTCTAGGTTTAATCATACAACATGATTTTATAATCTTGCATCTCAGGAAATCGAAGGATTATTATTATTATGAAGTTCTTTCCAATATGAATTGTACTTCATTTCATTGAAACTTGCCCTGTGTGTCACAATGCAGTTTGAGTATAAAACGGAAACTTTTAATACTGTTTATAATTTCTAAATGCTTTCTTCTTTTAATATTCCATTTCCATTCTCATTTCTACCTGTAACCCTCTCGCACTCACACATACACTGCACAAACCTACATTTTCTCACTGCATACAAAAACATGAACAGAAAATTCATTTCTATTTAATATTTATAACTTATATGTGTTGTATTGCGATTCGTTATTTGAAGAACCAACGTCAATCGCGATAACGAGAAAAAATACGTGTGTTCCAAGGTCCATTTCTTTTTTATCATTGCATCGCATTAAATCATTGAACTATAATCATTACATTTTCCTTCTGCGTTCTTTCATGAAATGCATCCTGCAACGCATACTTATCCTGCAAGCTGCCTCAGTGGACGGGGGCTATACCTGTGGCTGTGATTCCAGAAATAAGGTGGGGTGAAGGGCGAAAAGGTTATTGGATTGGATTTGATTTGAGGGACATACTGCCTTCTGCCACCAAATTCAGTATCAGTTGAGAATAACATTCTACTTGTATACAGTACAATCAAAAAAGGTTTTTTCTTTCAGTACGTATTAAACAAATGAGAAATAAAAATAATGTTGTAAATATTAACTCGACTAACTTAATAAAACTAAAATGCCTCCATACCAACGTCCTTAATGAAGGACATACATTTTAATTTTTTAATCACGTACGTATGGAGGTTTCTGCTTAATATCCATTACATATATTTCAAATATGTTTTTGTTAGACTGGACGAAGTTTGAAGTCATAATCAAACTAGAACGAGCTTCCACGATACAAGCCAAAAATGTGCAGTCGTACATATCGAACTACTTTTAGATTTGTTATATTTACACATATTTTTCCAAATTTTGGTCCCATTTGATCACACAATATAAATGAAGATTTTTTATGGTCTAGGAGGACTCATATAGTAAAAAAGTTATTTAAATGGAAAAGGGGGCTACGTACGAGAAATAACTTCAAATATAAGGGTTTACATGTTTATCGAAAAAAGATGAAATAGAACTCCAAACGTTGAAAAATATTTGAAGCAAACAAAATATTGGGATATAATAACTGTGTAAATAAACTGCTCACTCAATTTCGTAAGTATTTTATTGTTTCGCCATTAAAGGTGGAGTAAAACACGTGACTTTTTTATTTAATCCGTAATCACAACTACTACTTCTGGTCGTCACTTCCGATAAAGTTAAATTTTACTCTTAGAATATGAAGTGAATTTACCAAATATTCGGTATTAAGAAATAAAAAGAGAATTAATATTTCAAGACTCAGACTAGTTACCGTATTATATTATATTCGTGGTTTAATTTCTAAAACAATGCAATGGCAATTTGGTTAATGTTTATATTATTTTTCAGGGTGTGATAAACGATGAATTGCCACAAATTGCATATGTTCATGTAAATATTGTAATGTGATCTAAGCTCAGATTTCATGAAATGGAATAACACATCGTTTTCAACAACCTAACTATTTGTTCCTAGTTTCGAGGAAACGCAGTACACTGGCTGGACACATCTAGCCTACCCCGCTCCTCCAAGGTAATAAATACCAATGCCTGAGCCGAAACATCTGCATTCTGCAAGCCGTCCGTAAACCGTTACACACAAAGAGAGAGATCGCGCGAGGGTGGGTTTGCTTGGCAGGTCTCATCGAGAACGTTCATTTCACTCGGCAACTTTTAACAGGACAGAACGTTTTACTCACTTTGTGCTGCTTATATAATGCTGCGGATATTTTCTCATCTCATCTCTAGCAGATAATCAGAGATCTATTGACATCTCATGAAGTTACATGATAGTTGATAATCAATAATTATGAAAATTATTTTTCTTGCAGGACAACTCGAAACCGGATGCAGGAGCTGCTGGACGAATACACCTTTATCCGTTAACTCGTTTGAATATTCATCATCATCGGGTGGGCAGGTTTTGGATTGGTGACTGATAGCTGAGCTTCTTCGTTGATATTATTACTAGATAATTACGTCTTCGTTTCAGATATACAACACATCGCGCATTACTATTCTAAATTGAATCCACCAGTTCTCACCAGACTATTCGAGCAACATCGATAGGTGACTGCTGAACATCTTGAATAATTTTAACTTCATTATACTTCAACTTTGTTTTAGATGGAAAACAACTAATTACTATGCCAAATTGAATCCACCAGTTATGTGTGAGAGTAGATCGCTCACACTATAAATGAAACATTTCCTACAATAACCCCAACAATCCCCTATTATGCAAGGGATGTTTTCTCAAATAAAAATAACATTTTACAAAAAGAACCCTAACGATCATAATTATGTGATAGTAGTTTGCTCACACTAAGAGTGAAAAGTTTACTAAAACAAACCAGGGCGATATGTCAATATGTGATGGTAGTTTGCTCATAATTGAAATGAACAATAAACTAAAGCAAACCAGATAATCTATCATTGTGATAGAGTAGTTTATAAATAATATACGTGAAAGATTTACGAAAACGTAAACCAACGATCTATCATTATCTCATGGTATATACTCATAATAAACTAACAGTTTTACTAAAACGTAACGAACGATTTACAATTATTTGAGTGTCGTTTCGCTCACAAGAAAAGTATAAGTTTGACTATAACGGAACTAAAAAAGATACAATAATGTAAGGGTAGGTTGCGCCCGAGTTGAAAAACACGTTTACTAGAACGGGATGAACGATCTACAATTATGTGACGGTAGTTCACTCACAAAAAAGAATATGTTTCACCATAACGAAACAAGCGAGCTACAATTATGAAGGGGTGGGTTGCGCACGAGTTATATGTCACGTTTACTAAAACGGGACGAACGCTTTACAATTATGTGAGGGTAGTTCACTCATAGACGTTTGGCGTAGATCGCCAATTATATACTTTGCAGCAGGTCTTGCCAAATATCTAATGGTAGATCACGCGGGCGAATTTCCTTACAGTGTACAGTCTTCTAAAGAAGCACATTTTTTGTAAACCATCACAAAAAATCTAAACTAATTAAACGGATTTTTAGGATTTTTGATTTTTGTAGTCATCAAAATTGGTAAATTTCGAATATTATTTGTGCGTAATGCACAATAATGTTTAGTAATCTTTGACTATAGAAGAGTGACCATATCCTTGTTTGACAATTACGCAAAATTTCATATCGATCGGATGACAACTGGAAGTAGGAAAAATTCAAAAAAAGTTTCAAATAGGTATAGTTGACTCCCTGAAAGATTTAACTTCTAGTCCACCGAGACAGGTAACCTATAATCCCTTCTGTGTTGTCGGTTCACTTAACCGTCTTGTATACCATATATACCAAATGGTAGATCAAGGGGTCTAGCTGTATATCCACTGTACATATAGCTCTTGATTTACTCTTGGCCGAGGGTGTACGTGGCAACGAATCTTCTGCCCTTCAGCTGAAGACTCCTTGTTTACGTCGTGAATTACGCAGGTATAAGCGAGGAATTATTTCAAGGTTTCATTATACGAGGGACACACGGGAGGGTTTCCAGACTAATTAAATCTTAGAAATACACTTAAGTCGACTTTAGAGGCACGCGGAAAATTCCAAGAATCTAGAAAGATTCTCTTCTTCGTGAACTTGAACGATTCAATGCACCAATGGTGTTTGTGTGCATATTAAAGTTCAGCAGTTTGGTTTATTAACTAAATTTAAATTTAAATGAAATGTTCAAACTTATAAATATTTACTTTGTGTCTCGAAAAAAGTGAAACAATTTAAACTGGATAGTCTGCTTATACAGCTAAATTATTCGCTCGTCAATGGCGACTGTACCGACTGGGTTGGCTTGGTCCTCTTTACTTTTCAAGTCCCCTGATGAAATAAGTTATGTGACTGAGAGGGAAGGCTCTAAATATGATTTATTTTAGATTAGTCAATGAAAGCTGAAAGCTCATGTTCTACCACAATACTGATCATCCACGCAAGTATCCATGCCACACTATTACCAACTTTAATTATTTTATTTCGGGTCCTTTGACCCCAACCTCAACAACAACTAACAAATTCCTCAATTTCCAAATGTTTCCTTATGCCCCCTTCCTCGGAACTTTGCCCTTCGACTCATCCAAACTCCAGTAAACTCATTAAAAACTAATTAAAACAAAAGACTATCAACATACCACGCAACGAATGTTCTCTTATATCTACTCTTTCCCTCTTTGGTGGCGCAAACTGTGGGGACTAAGGCACTTAGACCGTATGGAACTAAGACATATGGGTTCGAATCCCATACACGGCAAAAGCCTAGGGCTCAACACATTATACTGGATTCTTATTTGCCAGTTCTAATGACTATTTAGGTCATTTGAGGTTTTCTTCTGTAATTGAGTGTTGTAAATAGTTCTGTGTCTCTTCTTCCAAACACTTATTTAATGTTAATTTACTTGTGTCAACTGCATACCTTGTTTCTTCTTCTTCCTGCGGATTGTGTAAGGCCAGTTCGAGACGAAAATATGGTTCTGTTTATAAACATTTTAGTATAAAACCACTTCAGATTCGCATGAAAAAAATACTATGATTCGATGGAGAGTGAATTAAATACATCGTCTTCTATTGCATTCGCAATGCATCTAATCAAATCAAGGAACGTTATCATGTCAGACCTACTGCACTTAGGTCATTTAATGGAGAGGTGGACAATATTGCCGACAAATTAAATTATATCCAAGCAGGAATGCATTCTACCTTTCATCACGCCCATTAAGAGTATGCAAACGTAATTCCAGTCGGAACTCCCATAAATACGTAATGCAACTAGCATGAACTCTGTCCTGGTTCTAACTTTGGCCATAACCTCGTTAGCCGTTATAGCTTCACAGGCACTAGCGAATCCCGAGAATTGTGTTATCAATAGGTTCAACTGTTAAATTTATACTGCCACTTAACGTTTTAATCTTAAAACATAATTTTACTGCATAAATTAAATTGATAACAATAAAGAGATATGCGCATATTTTCAATAGGTAAAGTAGTGAATGAGTGAATATTTTTATGAGGGCATAAAATGTTGAGCTTTATTTAAGTAAAGTTCTGTGTAGAACTTAGTTATGAGGTCATAAAGAGGTAAATCGTAAGGTTTTATTTTGAGAGCAGTGTTAATGTATGAAAACTAGGTTTGATAGTGGTAGTTTGGATTTAATGTCTCTGTACAATACGGTACAGCAAGTTGATTTACTTTCATTGTTCAAGTTATGGCAAAGCCACTGTTAAAATATTTATTGTAAGTTAACTAATTCAAGTGAATCTCGCTTTATAGTTATCACATACGCATCTTCATTTGCACTGGAATTTACTTCCCATTTCAACAAAAATATAACTGCAATTAAATTATTAAAGTCTTCATTAAGTAGTGTAATTATCGTAATACAGGCACGTTATTATTATATAAGTATCTTATATTATGTTTTAATTCCAGTTATTAATTTAACTATTCCTTGTGTCCTTAAACCATCGTAATATTTAAAAATATGGACTTTCGGTAGAAACGGTTAACATTAATGATATTGAAATTGTGGCTGTATTTTAGTATGTTTGTCAAAAATATAAAATATTAGTAAACCACTTGACAATGCTTGGGTTTAACACAAGATATGATATAGGTGTTTCGGTCCGAGTTGTTGATGTCATGAGGGCTAACAGTAACCACTATAACCACTAGTGGTTCATATGATGATGTTACTTTACATTTAAACATTGACAATTATTAGTTATCAAGACAAGTGTTGAACTATGCATTGTTCACACAATGTTTTATAAACAGCCCGTGCACAGTTCAACAAATCTTAAAGTCGACCTCTTATCAGTTCGTACATAAGATAACGTACATAATAATACCTCGTATTGCAGCGAACAATGTAGTCCATGAAAGTTTTATATCGTCACCACGGCAACATTTTAAAATATCTTCTCTGTACTTTTCTGTTTTATCACCGTGTTGGTATGTTTGTGTCTGGGAGCGGAGCGAAGTCACTTAAAGTGAAGCACTCGCGAATCCAATGACAGTCGAAGATCATTTACCCCTTAGTTCTTCTCTGGTGCACTTTTATTCACTTTACTCGCGCACGGAGAGGAATTCAAATGTCTCACAGCATAGTTTCATAGAGAGCGCTCTCAATTTACAGACTTCGCTTTCTAGACGGTGTTTGCTATAGCTACAAAACGGTACTGTGCAAGTTTAACTAGCAAAAAATACCCGAGTTTGTGTTCCATATCAGACGTGGCAAGAAAACCCCCGCGCTTCTAAGATTACATTGCCTGACTCGTTGCCATTTGTTACAAATGAACGCCTACGGAATTAAACTGGCACTGACACCTAATTCCAAACTTTAGCCTCTCGCAGCTCGTGAAAACGTACAAGAATGCTATAAAATTGAGAGCAAAAGTCGTAAAGATGAGAATTGCTAAATTCCCGTACGATCCGGGTGGCTCAGAAAATACCTTGTGAATTTTTATGCCGGATAAGGAACGCACCCCCTTGGAATATAAAGCGCTTTTCATAGCACTTTCTGCTTCATTACTTTCCCCAAATAGAGAATTGTGCAGAGATTTTCGCGAAACTAAGACGCAATGTAATTACCAATAAAACCGTGAGGAGTTAAGAATGTCGAGTGCAGAGAATATAAAATAATTATTCTAAGCGTGTGGAGCGAACATACCTTGGGGTCGGGTCATTCGGGGAGAGGTTGGCGCGGTTGGAGGGGTTCAACCGCAGCCAGGGTAGACGAGCGTTTCTATGCAGGAGCGATTCTCAATGTCGACGCCTCGGGGAATAATTCAGTCTGAAAATCAAACAAAACCAAAATTAAACAAATATTTTAACAAACCTTAATGTGAGGTTTAACCGCTTGCAAAGTTTAACTGAACTTTCATTCCAATCGCCAAGGTGTTTAAAGAAGTAAAAGATGTGAAATGGTCTGAAAATTTAATCAAAGACGAAGACGAAGACGAAGACGAAGACGAAATATCTTCAACAACACCGAATAAATTATCATCATTATAGCTCCAATATGTTTTGACATAACTTATAGCGTATACTGTTTTGTAGAAACCGCAGTAGGTCTACCTATTCTGTAAAGAATAAAAAGCTTTCTCAGTTACACTATTTTGTCATTTGTTCAATTTTGAGACACTTTAGTTGCGAGTTGCGCATTTCTAACGACAAAACAATCGCCCAAAAAATCGCACAGAACAAAGAAACCGAGATCTTATATTGAGATGCATCCTAACTTGCGAAAACAGAGCAAGAAAAACACAACAAAGCTATCAGAAAACGGAAAAAAAACGTTTTTAAATTTATTATTTTGCAGCAAACAGCGATTACGTCCACGCTAGGAAAATTATCATTCAAAATAGTTAGAATAAATTTATTTGTGGGAAATATTTATTACAGTGCAATTAAATACGAACATAGTCGTAAAATTACTTTAATTCATATTTAAATCGAGCTTTTTAGAGAGAAGAATTAGACACTCCTCTGTATGCATCACTTTCGTCCGTCCGTCTGTCTGTTCGTGTGTGATGTCTCGAACCAAAACCGAACATGACTTCGACAGACAGTGTTGTCATTCAACAGATACAATACAGAATGTTTTAGGTGTCCCTGGGGGCTTAAGGGGCGGTACTAGCCCCCTCAAAAGCTAGAATATTTCTCTACCCGGCACCTCCACCAATAGACAACAAAAGTTAAACCTGGTGTGACCAAACAAACAAGGTTATTAGAGCGTAAAATATTATTGTGAAGGGTGTTTAACAGGACTTAATTCCTAACCTTCGAATTAACGATTGAAGAAAACTTCGGAATAAACTATCAGTCAGGATTGCCCATGGCGGGAACCGAAACTGCGACCTCCCGAATCATAGTCTCGCGCGCAACGCATGAGTTACCTACAGAAGTAGACACACGAGTGATTCTCTGCAGTCAACAACAAAGGTTACTCGGTAACACAGCGCTCACATGGAAGCGTTCTACGCTAGAGCAGTTTTCTATCGATGTAGAAACCGAGATTTCTTGGAACCTGACGAGTTATATGATCACTAGTTTTAATTGGGCCCGCCAAAGTCAGTTACATGTGTTTCGAACGAGGTTTGAGTGGTTGTTCTGTTACATATTTCTTGGAAGAAAGAACATCAGGATAATAGGGAAATGCGATATTATTATTATTATTATTATTATTATTATTATTATTATTATTATTATTATTATTATTATTATTCATCTCCTCTCCATCTGATAGTTTTAATGGGGGTAGATTTCGGGGTCTGAGGACAATTTATTATTTTTGACTGATCCCACAAAAATCCGAGCATGGCCGATTTATGAATTAAAATATTAACAGAGAGGCTGAGATTTTTTAACATTTTTTTTCTCTTTAAAAAATCGTATTTAGAGTCTAACCACTCAGTCACATACCTGAAATAAAAAAATAAACTTAAGATTACGATCTGTAAATGATTAGGACAAATTATCAAAATGAATAATAAAGTAAAATTAATACATTCTAATTAAAAGTCTATACCTACTCATATGATTTTCAGTTTAAGTGTAATCGATCGTGTTTAGTTGGTGCCAAAGCAAAGAAGCGATGAAAAATAAAATTTGATTGCCGATGCAAAATAAAAAAACATGTTTTTGCATTTAATTAAAAAACAAATAAAACCAAACAAGTACCGGTACCTAAATATATTTAGGATCTATACCCACTCAGACGTAGCACTGGTTTTCCATGGTGGATTTTAATTATAATAGTGGGCCTAGCTAACCCAGTCGACGCCAACGCCATCGACGAGCAAACAATGACCAATCAGAAACCGGTATTTTCAATAGGTTAGGCCCTACACTGATACTGTGTCGGACAACTCGTTGCTTATTTCCAAAATGGCGTCAAAATCTGTTTTGTTAATCAAATGCAAACATCCAAATGTCTCACTTTACTTCGAGATTCGCTGACCTACGATTATCTATGGGTAAACTAGGAAAACGCTCAGTTGGACGCGTTGTTGAGCGAGCACCGGTACGTGCAACATGACCCGAGTACGACATTCCCATAAGGCCCACCACACAGTGTAGGCCTACCTAGATATTGACATTATTTGTACACTTTACTATTCCAACATCTTTGCATTGTACTAATTCACGTCATGCCTTCTAAAGTGTATCTTTGTATCTTCACTGCCTCCTTCATTTTTTAACATCATTTTTCGAATTATGATTAGCAATAAGTCTTTAAGGTCTTGACCGATTTAGCTGAAAATTTGGAAAATGGGAGAGAATGTTGTACTTATTGACCCTGCAAAATTTCATAACGATCGGTACATTTTTATTTTTTTATTTTTTTATTTTATTTTTTATTTTTTATAACCAATGATCGGATTTTGTTCAAAAACTATACAGCAACCCGCCTAGGTGGTATGTACATGTGTGCAAAATTTCAGGTCGATCAGAGAAACGGTGCGACCTGTATCGAAGCAGTAACAGAAAAAAACAAAAAACAGACATTCGAGCCATAAGAGTCAAGTGGAGACGCTCGCTTCGCTCGCTCAATTATTTGGTACTAAGGTACAAATCACAATAATATATTTTTTGTTTGGTAGTGTTTTTACTTGCTTAATTTAGGACGATGCAGCATACAAATAAAAAATTACAGCTAATGCATTTAAAAGAAACCTACATTGCCAAACATGTTTCAACATTAGCTAAAAATAGGATTTATAATGTTGGGCCAGTGGCGAGTTAAAACAAATGCGAAGAAGTGCGTCACATTTACGAAAAACAACCCATTTAGAGGGAACACGGAAATAAATCTCGTTTATGTAAATTAAATGGAAGCAAAGCCCTTGTTACAAAAACAAATTACAAAATCATTTACACACATTTTCCGCGCTCGTTTTCGTCCAAAAGTCTAATGAAGGAAAGTTATCGAGTCGGACTTGTGATTGCCTTGACGTTTTGAAAGAGCATAACTGTGCCTCGCGCTTATTGGTCTAGGACTCACCGTGAGCCACATAACATGTTGCAACATTGTAGAAGAGTGGCCTGCAGACGTATTAATCCTTGTTACACACATTCTTTAGTTAACAGTGGGCTCATAAAGTAAAAACTGTTTGTTGAGGAATGAGTTGCTTCACTGATAAGATGTTAATATATAGGCAGAGCGTAAGACGTGCCATTTCAATTATTGATTCACTTGCATTTCCAACTTGAGAACATAAAGCGTCTTGGCTGTGTAGACCTATTATTGAACTATAAACAGACTTATGTAAATACACATTTATTGCGCTGTGAAGAAATAAGAACATCATATTTTATCTTTGAGCGTAATATTATTTTAAAAGTTCCCATTTTCTAAAATCCTCTCCAAACAAATTATTTTCGAATTTACATTTACATTCTCACCGCATTTTAAATGTGTAAACAAGATCCCTTAAAACTCTACCCTGTGCTATGCACACAAGACAAATAAACAGGCGCGGCAAGTCAGTCTCTTTGAAACCCAATAAATACACGTCATTACAATCTAGGAGAGCAAGAAGGCACTGATAAAATAGTCCTAGAAGAGAAGTGAGACGCGTCTTATGCGACACGTGAAGTAAACAATGCAAGATCCCCTTATCTGAGCACCATAAATCACTGGGGTACACGACGCTGTTAGTGCGATCCGCGGGACGTATGCGACAGAGTAAGTCAGTACTGCAGTGATGCGTAGGTCTACCTAGCAGCCGCACTGCATGTAAGTACCTGCGCCTAGTATAGTACGGGGGCTGAGGACACAGATAGGGTCAACCTCGCATTCCATTCTAGAAGCAAGCCACTTGGCACAGTTAAGACCCTATTGATTGATTTAATAGATGGTGTCACGATGAAATTACCATATGGCACCAATAGCACTGTGGCGGACATGGGGCCCGCCCAGTGACACGTTGGATGAGCGTTTTTGTATGTTCAATTAGTCGAACAAGCTTAGGAGGGCTCAAATCGTTTGTAATGTTTTCGTTTTTTCTACGAAGGTTACGTGGAAATCGAAATTGGCAGAATTTACCTTTTGGAGTCATTAAACGGCAATAAAGGCACATTTCAAATCGAAGACTCCTTTTTTGTCCTTCATAGAAATATTCGTCGTCGCGAGCCTAGTCATAATTTAATTACGTTGTTTGACACATGGGTATCCCTAAAAATGGTAAACATCTCATTTAGCAGGTACCAAATATGGCTCGTCAAAAAATATGATATGAATACATTTCACCAGTTCGTTCACAACAATAATATTGCCAGGATCATGGGATTTACATTTTTAAATTTTATAAATAGCTTAAAATATAATAGGCTCAAAACACTAACCTAGCTATGACTAAAAGCGTCTTTATGTATTTATTTTATTTTAAGGTTATATCGTAGTTTGAAATTGTGAATTGTGTCGTCAACTCGACGATGCAGTGTGATAAAAAGTAAAAAGAAAGTTAAATACATTTTTTTGAAGTGTTTTAATGGAAATTTGTTGACTATAATTAAGAGTTTTTGAGGTGAATACTGTATTCCTAGGTTTAAGTCAAGTTCAAAGGCTTTTTCTTATTTTTGAACTCGATGTGTTGACATTGTTATGATTAGCAAAAACCCGATTTCGACCGTTCGTTTGTTGTAAAACCAATAATGTGTTAGATCGATCAGTTTATTAAATTAAAATGCTCCGGTCGTAAGATTTGATTAAAATTACTATTATTAAAACTATTAATTCAAAAGTTCCCATATGATGGTTCCATATTATGGAGGCTCACTTTTTACATAGTGCAGGTCCACAATTTCTATGGCTTAAGCACATTATATCAAATTGCACATATATTCACCGTCAGTTAGTGTGATGTTCAGTAGGTGGAAGTTAGTTAGAGTAATATTCATATAGGTAGTTAGCCCATTCCACTCTTTCACACTCATCTGTGTATTATAACGTGGTGTTTTACACCGTTACACACTTTTACCGGCGTAGTGTGGCGAATGAGCTCGCCATTAACACGAATTACCACTGAAAGGGGAAAAAGAAAAACTCACATAATATAATTATCAAGTATTCAATTACAATTTCATGAAAATAAAAAATAACACATACAATGTACGCGCGCAAAACCCGTAATAATCCTGCCAGTACACACAATGCATTTGCATGGCTGGTTTCAGGCGAGCGTTGTTTCTATGCTAGGCTTGTTATTACAGTCGGATGCCATATCAACGAGATTTATTTGTTTACTGTTTCATATCGCGGTAATCACAACATTATGATATTATTACTTCAATGACCAGTAGCGAGATTGCAAAGAAACAGTTTTTATGCTCATTATATTGATTATTGTCAAAACAGATGCGAATTATACAACACAATACGAACATTATTCGTAATTAGTTCGTATTATGATTATTGCGATGTGTGAGATTTATTGTGACAACTGTGGTTACGTGTGCAACGAATGTGCAGAGATCTGACAGAAAGAACTGCAGCATCACAGGTGCAGAGTGTGCTTGGCAAGTGCATGTGCACTTAACTGACCTTGAGGAATCGGCGGTAGCGTGAGAAAGCTTATGAGGGAAATCTAGGTTCGACTCTCACAACCATCAATCTGATTGATCTGATGGGGTTATTCTAAAATGTCTCTTAGTACCTAAATGCTAGAATTGAGTCCTATAATCATACACCTTTCGGGAAGTCTTTTCATACAATCATAGCATTCCACGCTAGGAAACATCCCTAGCTCATGTAACTTACCTTCTTGTCCATATTATATGGGAAGAATTAAAATAGGAAATGATTTAATAATTTTAAAGGATCTTTGTAAGCTAGGATATTCGGGTTTAGGGTTATTGTGAAGGAAGTATCCGAGGACTGTGTATGAGGCGCGACTCATCCCTTGCATTCGCATTTACGACTAAAGAAAACCTCGAAAGATGTTATATAATATCGGTGAAACCTTATGTAAAAAGTATTTACTAGATATAAGGTTTGAGGATGGTTAAGAACTCCATTAATCACGTTCTAAATAAATTTGAGTCATGATTGCCGGTGGCAAGATACGATCTATAGTGACCTTCCTAATAAACCTAATTGGTAAAAAAAAAAAAAAAAATATTGGATTCTAGATAAAATTCTAAATTCTAAATACATAAATAAAATTCGTCTTACAATGTACAAGCGGTGTTAGTAAAAGGCTAGACGTCAATATTGTTACAGCCCCTCTATAGCCTAACAGCCCTCATCTGTTCTGCGAGAGCCAGGGAGACAAGATAACGGGCTCCAACTGCTGTAACACTCGTCTAGTGTCGACATCCCCGCACTGGATTCCTAATAAAAGCATATCACAGCTTTGAAAATAAATGTCTCGTATCTCGTTAAGACGACTTCGAGGAAAAACTCACCCAGAGACGAGGACAGTGTGTTGTTAGTGAAACTATCTAGCGCAATGTAGTACAATAAAAGATTTACACAGACGGCGAGGAAGAGAGATGCATGGGGGAGGATGGGAATAGATTGCAAACAAAAAACTCAAGTATGAGAATAAACTTGACAAATAGTCGGCCACCCTTTTATAGAGAGAGCGCAGAGATATTGACGAACAATGGGGTAACGACATTTTTAATGCAAATATAATGTTAGCATTATTAATGTATATATCGTATCTAAAAAATTAATGTACTAATTTATAATACCAGAATTTTATTATGCATCTTTATTGAGGTATTGTAAAATCAGGTCCTAATGCATTGTACTCTAATATAGGTATAGTTTGACTTGAATTAATATATTTTTTACTGGCAATTTTTATGCTTTAGTTCTAAAAAAAATACTAATACAAAATACATATAAATTGTCGATTCGTTATTACATACAAATGGCGAATGTATATAAGATAACTACTTAATTACTACTCACTGTTAAATGTAAAACTCTCAATAATTTGTTGATATCCCAAATGCAACAGGTGCAGAAAAAGTTCAAACGAACATCTTGCTTTTGAAAGTTTTATATTGTTGAGGGAGCCACTACAAACAATTTTTTTTATTCGAATTCATAAATAATGATCTTGTTTTGTTGAAAGCATATCTTACGTAAGTATGAAAAAATTGTTGAATATTAACGATGCATATATATAATATATATGTAAAAATTGTACCGATTCCATATAATCATATTATTAATAGACCGATTAAAGTACATATAACACAAGCAAAAACATCACAGCCCCAACCGGAGTTCAATCCAGAAAACTTATGAACAACGGTTACTTATATTATTATATATATTTAAAATAATTTAAACATTTGACGGCCTTTTACTCCACGAACATTTCCAAATATTCTGGAATAGTACTCTGTTTAGTAAACGACCAAAGCAGTGGCGAAACATATGGGTTGTTGAAACTAGGACAAGTTGTAAACAAAGAATACTCGAGTCTGAACCACAGCGGGCCTTGATTGAACACACTTCATGCACCGAGTCCGTGCTTTGTGCTTCCACTCCGATGCGCACAGTTTCCGCCAAAGAGCTTATAAAGCCAGTCTGCAGAGTACACAATCCTATACTTAGCAATAAATTGAGTAAATGTAATGCATTTAAATAGTTTCAGATAGTTGAAACCAAGTTTCAGCTCTCATATCGTTAGACGCGTTTGCAATTTCCGTTGAATACATATTGTGTTGGTATGGAACTAAGATATTGCCAGGAAATCACATATAAATGTAATTCCCCTACTGTTTGATGTTTAAATAGTGCGGAGAGTGGAGAATTGAATCGCGGGCCTACATAACAAACAAGTCGTATCTTGTTTTGTTTACAAAGTGATCAAGTCTTTGTTCAGGCAAGTCGTTACGACCACGGCGCTTAGCTCTCCCACTTCACATGCGACACATTCAATTAACTGAACCGTACGTGGTGGCGGGCTCTTCGGGATGAGGTTTCTTTGACTCAACAATGTGTGGAAATGCTGGCTAAACTCGATGTTCAAAGCTGGGTTATGCAAAGAGAAATAAGGGATGTTAATATTAAATAAAGTGAGTGTTATAGTTTGTTCGGAGGCGACCTGTTCACGATGGTCATAAGTACTTACACACAACTAGCAGCTGACACATTCGTGGGAAATGGAGTACCTAAAAAAAGGGAGCGAAGCTATTAAATCATATAATCTTCGAAGAAGACTACAAAATAAAATAAAACGTTTCTCTTCAGCTTTCAAGAGTCGTATTTGGTGGAGGTGCCGGGTATTTATATGTAAAGTTTGGGTGGCGCGTTTCCTCGCGCACCAGGGTCACCAAAAACATTCTCTATTGAAGGGCAATATCAAAAAATTGCAGGCCAATCGGAGGTCATGTTCGGTTTTATCACGAGATGTCACACACGCACAGACGGACGGACAGAAAATTGGTGACGGTAATAATATTCGAAATCTCTAACAAGCGCGAAACTAAAACATGTCCACGTAACAGCGAAGCAAGGCGTAGATATAATTGATTTATTTTCAAACTCCATGCGAGGTAATTAGTCTCGTAATATTCGCAACTGTTTTGTTCTCGGCGGCCAAGCCAGAGCACTCGACAACCGGCCGCTTTAACTTGTGTTCTCGGCGGCCAAGCCAGAGCACTCGACAACCGGCCGCTTTAACTTGTGTTCTCGGCGGCCAAGCCAGAGCACTCGACAACCGCCGCTTTACTTGTGTTCTCGGCGGCCAGCCAGAGCACGCAACCGGCCGCTTTAGCTTGTGTTCTCGGCGGCCAAGCCAGAGCACTCGACAACCGGCCGCTTTAACTTGTGTTCTCGGCGGCCAAGCCAGAGCACTCGACAACCGGCCGCTTTAGCTTGTGTTCTCGGCGGCCAAGCCAGAGCACTCGACAACCGGCCGCTTTAACTTGTGTTCTCGGCGGCCAAGCCAGAGCACTCGACAACCGGCCGCTTTAACTTGTGCAAACCAATTTAACTAGAATATGAAGTAGGTTATCACACGTAAACAAACTGTGTAATCTAAAGTTGAGTTCAATAAAGGAAAACGCTAAAGTCCCGCCGCGTTGATGGATGACTTTTATTAAAGTTTTTAGTTGCGTGGATATCTTTACTTTGAATGCTTTGTTTTGCTGCCTAGCATGTAGGTGACATGATGTCAAGTTCTTTGGTTTTGTCAATTAGTATATTACCGTAAAAAACTTACAAAAAGCTTTAGTTCATCGATTCAGGCTAATTTTTCAATTGTTTTTTCAAAAGGTCACATCACATGTAACTTAATGTCCATGTATAATATGAACGTGAAGCCCCACCCGTTTTGGTCAGAAATGGCCCAAAGGCACGAAAATATCGTACAAAACCAAAACTTATATTAAAAGCTTTTTTCTCAAGATCGGCTACTTTACTTTCTTTCAAAAGTACTCATCACAAACCTTAAGTCCAGTATAATTGAAAGTTGTAGCCCACGTTTGGTCAGAATGGCCCAATGGCACGAAACGCACTAAAAATCGAAAAACAAATCGTAAGTACGAATTCTGAGAACATTTTTGTTGTCCCAAAAACACATACAACCCTAGTTTAAGGATTTCGAGGTCCTGTCAAATTTTCATCAGAGCCGATATGGCCGTTTGCCTTGAGGTTACAAACAGACAATTAAAAACAAAAAAAACAAAAATAAAAACAAAAAAAAAAAACCCGAGATACATTTTTTGGGGATCAGTGAAATAAGTCTTGCTCATCGCTTCGCTCTAGCTCACTATAATATAGTTGAAATAATTATATAACTTTACTGCAATGTTGCACGAAAGTAAATCCACTGTGTAAGTTTATAATTTTATTCAAAGCACACCCTTCAATTAAATTAATGAATAAAAATATAAATTTTTAATGTTATTATTAAAGGCCGGACATCTTAATATTTTGTAAGTGACAGCTAAACAAAAAATAAATGTTCATACTCATTGTTCCAGCGCTTATGGATAAGCTGTACGAAATTAGCCACAGACATAGCCCCGAGAATTGCGCATGCTCAAATATGTTAGCCGTTTAATGTAGCACTAAGTCTATTCCCTACCCAGTCGTCCCAGAACTTTATAAAACTTTTTTAACTCAACTTATGTTAAGTTTAAAATTGCTACATGTTTTGCGTATACGTGTATAACCACATTTTAAGTAATTTGTGTTAAGCATCTCTCAGATATAGTTTGTAAGCAGCATCTTGTAAAGAGCGCAACCTCTTCTAAATACTGAACCAGTGCTAATTCAAGTTAAGATATTTATTACTCTTTTAGGAGAGATGTTTGCGAGTTGGAATTGTATCACCCATGTTATAAAGTTAGGTGGGCTCATTTCGTCTAACAGTTAATAACACATGCTGCAGTGTGCTGTACTTGTTTCGTCTGCGTTGAGAGAAAGTGGAGAAGTAATTACCTTTGGGAGGAAACTTATGAACAACAATAAATGTGTTCAATTACCCTTGACGCAGAAAGAATAAAGCGCGCACTGTTGATTAGTGTCGAGTACTAGTTGGTCTAGAGGCAGTGAAGTATATCTGCTTCCAATAAATAAATTAATAAATAAATCCGTATTTAGAGTCTACACACTCAGTCATATAACTGATTTACAGTGGGGGACACTAAACCAAAGCGACAAAGCCAACCCTGTAGGCCCCGACGCAATCGACGAATGAACGATAACCAACCAAAGATCGATATTTTTTAGTAGGAAATATAGCATATCAGTGGTATGGACAGTGCGAACACCCGCGGATCAACGCCAGAATCAACAAGGCCGATTCTGAACAATTTTGAATTTATTATGTGCCTCGTTGCTAGGACGGCTCCAAAGTCACCGTTTACAAATTCCTAATCCAAGAACTGATGGATTTAAGTCCAAATCGGAAGTTAAATAACTTCTGCCTATATAGCGGGAATCGAACCCTGAACCTACTGCATTGGAAGCAGAGACGCTGACCACAAGACCAACGAGCCACCTAATGCTAGTCAGGGTTTGATTCCTGATTCAAATATAAATCATTCACATCTAATATTGAATCTCTTTAAGATTTAAGGGTTTGTGTAAAAATAGATGTTTTCAACTGGCATTCTCAATTCTACGGCAGCAATATCATTCTTGCCTCCATTTTAAGCAGAATATTTCAACAATGTCTCAAGTAAAAATATCCATTACAGGTTCATTACTCTGGCTACTTGAATCTCATTAATTGTTAATTTAATTTCCCTTCTAATTAATGTTGAAGCAAGTTCGGCAACGTAAGTAAACGGACGATAGCCAACTTACACAAACTTGCTGCCAGATTGATAAGACCAGCTTGAACAGCGCAGGTTCTAAATCACGAGCGTTATCAACTCAACGACACCGAGTTCGCACGTCATTTTAACAGGCCTACCAACGAAATAATATTAACATACACGATGTACAATATACTAAGAGGTGATTATTTCTTTCAGTCGTCGAGAGTATTGACTGAGTTTTTGTTTTTAAATTCAAATTATTTTGTTGATCGAGAACTGAGGTTTAATAAAACGTATGTACCCCTCGGCTATTCAGACGAGCCATGTGATTTGCAATTTTTTAGAAGCTAATTGCAACTGCGAGCACAAAATCATAGAATCCTCCCCTCGGCTCATGATTATATTTTCATCGGCAGATGCACATTCTATCTTGATATCGTTGAAAAAAGTTTGTAATTTTGTATTTGATCAAAATATATATGAAAAGTAGAAAAAACGCAAAATTAATATCGAAAAGGTTTTTAAAGATAAATGTTCTACAGGTTAGATTAAAAGAATGATGCTTCAAATGTAATGCGACATTATAAGCAGGATCTTTTGAAATATCAACATTAAAGTACTGCATATCAAATCAACCACTACTAAAGATTTAGGATCCAAGATTTGTTAAGTATCGGATTGACCAACAAATTAATGTAGAATCAACTTCATTGATAAGAAAAAAAGAAATAAAACAAGAATCTCGTCAATGGACGTCGCTTTCATTGTTCAAGTTTCTAGTATAGTTAAGAATGTAGGAAAGCTTGGTTGACACACGAATGGCTGAAGATTCTTTCTGTGGTTGTTTATTGTAATGGGTTGGCGCTGAAAACACACATTGTATGCTTTGTTGATTTTCGCTTAATAACAACATCTTCTGTTGGATTTAAAAACATCTTTAAGAGTCACTTCTAAAATCTGCCATCTGACTGCTAGTCCTCTCGTTCTAAACCCTCATACTCCGGGCATGGTTGCACAAGCTCCGTGTTTCAAATACTAAGTACGCTGTACTCATTCCTATCTATTAGTTTATAGAGTAAGCTGATTTATTTTCTTCATATACCTCAGCCTCAACGTTAAATATTTTATTAACGTCATCTCAAACATTTTATTCGTCCAAAAACATTAAGTTTTTAATAACCTATACAAAAAAGAATTGCACTGCAATTCTTTTTATATGTTTGGGTGAGCGTAGCGAGCGAAGCGAAGATTCCATTTCACTACACTGGAGAAAAAAATCCGGAATGTTTTTTTTTCTTTTCTTTTTTTTTGTATTTTTGTGTGTCTGTGAACACGATTCCGGCTAAACCAATACTCCAATTGCGATGAAATTTTATGGAGGTCTATGAAATCTCTGAACGAAGAACTGCACGGGGGGAAAAATCGATCAAAAAATTATTTCTCATGAAAATCGCAATTTTACGATTTTTTTCGATTTAAAAAAAAATTCTTCGGCTTATAACACCTACATGCTTTATCCCATTGTAATGATTTTTTCACAGAACCTTAATTTTATGAATTAATATATTCATGTGAAATTTAAGCGCAATCGAAAATCATTTCTCATGATAATCGCAATTTTACGATTTTTTTTTCAATTTTTAACATTTCTTCGACGAATAAAACCCACATGCTTTATCCGATTGTAATGATTTTTTCACAGAACTTTAATTTTATGAGTTAATATATTCGTGTGAAATTTGAGCGTAATCGAAAAATGATCTATTAAAAAAAAATCACAATTTTACGCTTTTTTCGCTTAAAAAAATTACGCTCATCTATCAACGCGGCGGGACTTAAGTGTTTTCCTAGTTAATTAGTTTGTTGATAAAGCACACAGTTTATGGATTGTGTAAACACGTGCAGTTAAGAAAAGTTGATCACCGTAAATGCAGCTAATGTTTATTTTTTCGTTTCAGATTGTTTCGACCATACATAACAAACACTCTAAACATGTTTAAGTGTCGTAAGCCTTATGTTGACCGTGTGTCCTTGTTCCAGAAATCTACCGTGGCTACCGACAGAGCGATGAAGATGAGTAAAGTAGGGAACCAGACCAACTCGCAGGACCCCCAAGCGGTCAACTCGCGCGTGTTCGTCGGGAACCTGAACACATTCCAGTGCAGCAAGACAGATGTCGAGCGCATGTTCCAGAGATACGGACGCATCGCCGGTAAGTCTTTCTTAACCCACGCAACTAAAACTTTCAGTACAGAATTAAATTGGTCAATTTTTTTTTAGAGCAATTATTTCAAATTACTAAATTTTCTAAGATTTTTAGTGTTTTTAAAATATTTTTATCGTGATTTTGGAATTTTGTGAATTTTTGGATTTTCAATTAGAGCTTCATTTTATAGGTAAAGATGTAGATTTGATGTAAATTCCTAAAACAAGTTTTTTTCCTGAATGTTATGCATATTTTATATTTTGTGTCTCTAATAGTAGCAATATTAGAAAATTAATATATTACTTTTCCTGGACAAACCAATTACATCCATTTATAGATTTTTTAGCAGATGTGTGTTTTTTAATTTTCTCTAAAAAAAGGCACTTTTCGTCCAATTGGGATGACCAAATTTTTATTAATTTTTTATGCACAATTAAAAAAAAATTTGGGGCACCTTACAAAACTATCTTTTACCTTGATATTAATTTAGAAAGTTAACGCCCATCATCATGGACAATGGGTCTGAAAGGGATAAAATAAAATAATTGTATTATGGTATTTTTCAATACATTTTCGTTGCTGTAGCGCTTGTCTTTAAGATGCAGTACAAATATCTGACTTATGTCCTGTCAAGAATTACGTGCTCACTATTTCAAAGCTCATCTAATCTTAGATTTGGATTCGTAGAGTATTCAACTCCAATTGTTTAACGCACAAGTTAAATCAAATGTTTGAATACTAAAATGCATAAGGTCTAGGAATAAATTAATAAACAAATATAAATATGTGTGTAAACGTTTATACAGGAATGGTTATACTTATCTTTGTACGCTCAAAATATTGACTTATTTTTATGTTATTTGATAAAAAAACATTGCATACCCCATTATTTTTTATTATTCCTCTTTAAATAAGAAACATTTAAGTCAATTTCATAAGCGTCGTTTACATCTAGATGGTTTAATTTGTTAAAAAAAATGGATTGGTAAAGCGTAGCGAAGAATTCAGTTTGACTTTCCCTAGATGTAGGGTCGCCTGTTTTATTTGTTCTCTAATGTGGATGTGTATGTTCTCTAATGTACAAGGGCTATGGTCAGACTTGGATTTAATTGTCAGAGCGCGTTCCATATCTCTTAACTAGATACACGATTTTAAATTGTCTCAACAAATATTAAACATGGCACCGAATTCGTGTATACACTTTTTAACTTTTGAACAATTTTTGTCACCCAGAAATCGAAAGCTAGATAAAATCATCTCACTCATCACACACACAACACACAACACAAGTTAGTATGAATTGCGTCTGTAAATCCCTACAAACCGAAACGTTACGTATCAAAACATTTAACAATCAGTAGACTTTGTAATATTTCGGTATTCGGCATTGAAATATATACTATGTAGATTGGATGAAAATGTTGACTAATTATTGATATGGTTATTTTGACAGCGCAAATATTCCACAAACAAACACAGACGAAACAATAAACGTTAATAACTGAGAATTTAATTACAGTGATTATTTATTAATTTGTTTATTTTCGAAACAAAACGTAATTCTCACTTCGAACCATATGGATTTGTTCATTCCAGTGTGGTGTAAAAACATGTTCGTGTTTCGACGTCACAGTAAGTTTAAGCCAGAACTTACTGGAGTCAAAATGAGGGCGGAAATGAGCAATCAGTCGTATTCCTCTATTTGTATTTTCAGTGTAAAAGCCCTAAAACTGTTCTCGTGTATTTGCGCATCGACGATTGATCTGGTATTAATAAAGTTTGAGTGACCGCATTTGTGTTTGTCGCAGCTTCCTCGTTGAACTAGCCGAGAGTCGTTCCTCTGAGTTCGAGTATTTCCAAACAGCCTCCCTAGTATAGATATGACGGATACCCCTGGGCCTGATACCCACCCATATGCCAGGCCACTCAATAAAAGACGAACGACAAGACGATTTAAGTCCACCGCGTTATTGTTCTTTTGACCGTTTAGTAAAGCCTCTTATCAAGAGAACGCAGCCCAGCCCAGCCCACAAGATACAAGAGCCTGACATAAATAACACATCACGGATTGTTATAGACGTTCCGTGTTTTGGTTATTTTTCTAAAAATGAAATATATTTGTTGGCGCTGTGAAATATGTTATCTCTCGTGTATGTTTCGAGATATACCGGTAGCGTCAGAGCATTGGCCTCTTAAAGAAATAAATACAGTTTATTTTCCTCTGTGACATTCCAGCGACGATACATTTCACGATTATTTATTGATGTAGCCGACTTTATTTATGTCAACCGAGCTGGAAACGTCTTTCCGAAGCTTGTTACAGACAGACAGACAGACAGACAGACAGACAGACAGACAGACAGACAGACAGACAGACAGACAGACAGACAGACAGACAGACAGACAGACAGACAGACAGACAGACAGCAGACGACAGACAGACAGACAGACAGACAGACGAAAGTACAGAAGGAGACAGCAGCAAACAGACAGATATGACAGACAGACTAGACAGAAACATAGAAAGTTACAGGGGTTGTACGAATGAATTCGCGATGAAAGTGCGCCCAATGCCGTAGAAGACCAGATGCAAATAATAATTTAATTTCAGAAAAATATCTACAAACATTAACTTTTAGCTAATGTTAAAAGTTACCATCATTTTCGCCTCACGGCGTCATCGATAAACACACTGTCTGCGCCACGTTCCAATAACTATTAATGTCCATTCTTGAACGCATACTACTAACGGCACTCATAACAGTTGAGGCCTTCACATACACCAACGACTTAGTCTTCAACACCAACACATAATTCAATTTCAATCAGTTCACAGCACCAGACCCACCTAACAAGTCTGGGTAACATTAAGATATTCCATTTTAAAAAATAGTTACATTTTTTCCAAAAGGAGGGGCTTGGGTACCCATAATAACAAACCTACGTTATTATACAATATTTTATTATTTATTATTTATTTAACGTCTATCCTATTCAGTTATAAAAACTGATTTACAAACGAGGACAACTAAATAAATCTAATTACATAGATGCAGAAACTACAATAAACTACATTTAAGTACATATTTAAAATATTAGCATTACAACAACAATGCATTTAAACACAACAATTTTGTAAACAAATGAAAATAATATAAAATGTATTTAATTAATGAATCAAATATAAAAAAGGGTGGGGAATGAAAAGAAAAGGAAAAAAAGGAAAAAAGAAAAAAAGGAAGAAAAAAAGAAAAATAGGAGGGAAAAAAACATTAAAAAAGAAAAACGAAAAGAAAAAACTGATTTATTAGACGATCCCACTCAAACGAATATGAGGTTTGCCAAAAATCAGGAACAGCAAATCAGGGAGTATAATCAAAAAAACTTTCGCGGAAGAAACCACCGAACGCGAATCTTTATTCTTGTGTTCAACGAAGACGAACGTATAATATAACGAATAATATTATAACAATCTTACGTAATATCAATATTTGTATAACCGTATAAAACCGTACCGCACCGTAGCGTTAGCGTTCGCAAACCTGAAACATCTTATACTTATATAATAACAAAAAATATTATATAAACATAAATGCGACATATCTGTAAATTCCACCATAACAAACATATCCATTTCCTTTGACTTGAAATACATTTTTGTTATTGATGTAATATGCACGATAATCCAGGAATTACTTTTGAAATATAAGATGATGTTATAGAACACCAGGAGTAACCGCTCTTTTTATTTATTACAGCATCGTTCTCTATATTTGTCGAGCTCTACTCGTTTGAGATTCCCGATGCAGAGAACATTCCCCGATATTGCCATAGTTTTCCACGTTTTGCCCACTTTTCGCCGGGTCTGTATCAAAGTGGCTACTCCCGTCTCCCACACGGAGAACTTAAACCCCAGTGACAGACGCCCTGCCTGAATTTTACATGGACGATGACGTAGGCGCCCGGACAAGACCGAGATAAAAACATTGCTGGCCGTTCACAGGAGAGAACATGCACAGTCGTCGACAATTAAGTCCGATGTTGGACGAGTTGATGCGAAGATTAGGAGCTGCTTAACTCAAAGCCAAGTTTACAAAACCATCCAACTTTGAATTAAACCCTGGACTTAAACACTCTTAAAAAGGCTGTTGTGTATGTATACAAACAGTGTTCGATAATTCCGGTTTGTATTGTCGACAAACGTAACAGTTTTCCGAGAATTTCTCTGAAAACAGTTTGAAGAAAATATTTATGATGATGTTTTATTGTATCCTTGGTCTAGATGCCTATTTGGTCTTGGGTAGGACGGTCTAAACTAGACTAAACTAGTGCTGAAATGATAGTTATGCCTCGTTTAGACGGTCAAGTTTTTTTTTAAGACAAAAGATAAACAATGAATGATTGAATGTATGTATTTTATAACATTTGAAAAAATTCGATTCTTGTGTCCATAAATTCAATTAATTGTAAAAATTGGATCTTAAACCTTTGCCCCTGTTCGCAATTACCTAATGTATTGCGTTTTAAATTACATTTTTTTTTTTTTTTACGACGCCATTTTTTCACAAATTGTGCTTATTCCTTACCTTCACAAACCAAACCAAAATTCAACTATCAATCCTCGAGATTGAATAATTAAACTATAAACAAGTAGCCTCATCGTTTCGATTAGCCTCAATTACAAAGTTTGATGCATTACACCCGCGTCATCCAATTACATTAATCAATGAGTAACGATCAAATTAAATTTGATTTGTGTTAATATACAATTAGTTTGTTTAGAATCTAGGTTAATTTCTGTCACAAGTGGACGAGCATTCGACGAGTAAAATAACCAATCATTGTTGCCAATACAACAAACCCCATCACTCAATGCGCAAACTGTGTGTTTCCTTTGTGTTGGCAGCGAGCACAGTGCCCTGCCCTCTCGTCATTAAAACTTGTCATAACAGAGACCATTGTCACCACACAAAGGCGCATGGACATCGCTTGCACCGAAATAAAACGTGTTATTCGGATTTCAAAGCTTTGTCATTGAATACCAACAGCCTTTAACTGCAATAAGCCTCTATGCTAACCTATTGACTGCTGAGCCAAGCTCTTTTTATTAATGTGCGATTGAAAACATACAATTACACCTACAAATTGGATGGTTGATTAATGGATAAAGGGAATGGCGTTAATTGTTTATTCTAGTGAATTTATCACTTTTTCTGCAAGCTTTTATTAGTATGGTTGACAGTGTATTCCCAGCGTAGGATCGGGGAAACGGGAGAGTGGTGATTTGTGACTCGAGGGAGGGAAGGAGGAGGGGAGGTTTCTGAAGGAAGAGGGATAAATCTCTAACCCCTTCCCAACCCCTTATGAGCTTTTTTTAAAAGTGGATTTAGAAGTTGAAACAGTTACTGTCTGGAGACAGAATGCAGAGTGAATTCTTGGGTTAAACATATTCACTAAACTTCATTGATGTAGTCAGATTCTGCCCTGCAAAGATGCTACACGTCCAAATAGAATTGAGATAGACTGGTCACAAATCTACTTATTTTTAATAAATAAACCATAGATTATGTACTAACGGATTAAGATTGTTGGCGTTTTACCGGCTTGTTTTTACTGGTATTTACACTTACCATGGTTAGATATAACAATAACACTACCCATATGTGTGGACGAATAACATTATTATTGGTAGGGTTTATATATTTCCAGAATCCACAATTTCTACACATTTCGAAATTTTCATTGTTATTTCAAAATGGACTAATTGATTGAAAACACACATTATTCGTTTAATTGTATTTCTTAATTAAAATATAATCATGCTCTTTTATCATTATATTTGTTAAATAATAAAAAAAATCACTATGTTTATCAACACTTATTTGTATATAATTTCTTGTAAGCCGGTTATATGTATAATGAAAATGCAATATGAACATGATTAAAGTGCTACTAGTTAACTCAATGTTTTTAAACATAAAAGGCAAAATATAAACGGAACAATGACTAAATTTAGACTATATACAATCTGTCAGACGCTATAAGCTCTTGAAAAATACTTTAGTAGACTTTTATACTTCTTAACACTTTACGTTTATATTCACAAAACGAATCGCTTTATTAGATTAAATACCAACACAAAATACGTAAATGTTATTCTGACTATGAACAAATTTCTCCGCTATGTAAATTCCCTGTTCGTATAATGGATAAGCTTTTTTAACGTCTTTCAATGACGTGCCGGCTCGGGAGGCGAGACTGGGAAGAGTGTTGAGTGCCGTGGAGCTTTGGACGCCTGATTTGTGGCAGGAGGAATCAGGATTTGTGTACGCGACTTGATGGATTCTGACACAGAGTGTAAGCCACGTCGCATCTCGAGAATACAGATTGAGACTGCAACCACAGGCTGTTTCACAACAGAAACTAGTCTTAGTTAGATCAATACAGACTAGACTTTCGATAGTAAGATTAAGAAAACAAATCACTTTTATAATTAACAAAGTTCTATGTCGAACTCTGATTTCATTGAGAAAACATAACTCTTAACGTCATAAGATTTTTTTAAACCCCAAAAGAGGAAAATGTGGAATCATCAGCTTATAGTTTTACAAAACTAAGTCTTTTAAAAACTTTGCACGCCAAAGGTTTGGATTATTATGATGCTCTCTAGAAATATTAAACCTCATGTAATTTGGTAAGAAGAATCTCGTGTTTATTTGGCCGTGTTCTATGGTTCAGCTTTATTATGCATCAAATAATCACAAAAACTCATATTACGGTGGATGATTTTGAAGGTTAGGGAGAAATATACATTTTGAAGAAGGGTTTGTTCTTTCAAAATAAAAATATTGTTTTGTACAAGAACGTTGCAAAGGGTATAGATCACTTATTGACAGCGAAAGTCAACCTTTGTGTTTGTAAACTATTAACCAGCGGGGTTCTACCCGGATCTATGATGACAACGCTAAAATAACGTTTGACAAATGTATAGTTTATGCGTAACTCTTAAGACTTTCATTTGGAGGTCGCTGTTCCGATACCCGCTGCCGGCAATCCTGACTAAAAGTTTTTTCTAATGTTTTATTCAGTCATTAATGCGAATACATGATATTCCTCTTAAACAACCATTGGACATTACCTTCACAACGACTCTAACTCCAAATACCTAGTTATACTAAGTAGTACAGAACATTTACACCTAAAGAGAAGAAATATATTTCCCTAAGCAGGTTACCACAAGCAATAAAAACAATGCGTCGGTCTCTAGCTGGTTATTGTTCGCTCGTCGACCGTGTTGGTGCCTATACGGTTGGCTAAGTATGCTTTAAATTTAAATGTTCCCCACTGAAAATCAGTTATGATACTGAATTGGTAAACTCTAAAAACGAATCTACTTATTTATTTAATAATATTCGAAAATTTCATTTTTTAGGTTTGCTTAAGGACAGTGCTACCACCTGACTCACTACCATCACGAGATTAAACCCATCATCGCCCTCTGTGTTGAGTGTGGTAGGTTGGCAGGCATGTATCGGAGTCAGGAGGGGTACTTCGCGGTTGTGGTGTGGTAACACTGGAGCCCCACTCGTCATCTCGATGACCCTTGCTACGGCGAGGGGGGGGGGGTAACGAGGGCTCTTGTGAAATGTGCTCATTATCATGCATTCCGTGATTTCACTGTTCCACTGCACTGAAGACCCGTCGTTATCCGTAATAAACCAGGATTAACTGATCGTAATCCAGATTAATAAATATATTGATAACAAGGCCGCTTCGATGATGAATGAGCGTATTTGATATTTCTCCGTCATCGAAAAACTACAGTTTTCACGAGAAATATTTATTCGGTTGTAACAAAAACCGTGGCACTTCTAAGTTCTAGATATTTGAAGATATATTGAAAGTTATATCAAGATCAGAGCAGTCGTTTGTAGGTAGACAAAGAACAAACAAACGTGAAAAACATAACACCCAATAAATCTATTGTTATCAGGTTTGGTAATCTGAGTCTTTGCCACACTCATGCAAATAGATATATGTGAACAAACACATGAAAACCTAATAAGTAAATAAATACATTATACAAGTTTTTATTATGGAGGCCCGCCACATATCGTCTGTTGATCATATAAATTTCATATAACATGGAGTAAAGTTTAAATGTTACGAGAGTAATATTATATCAATGTTGATGTTTTCATGACTGGCTGTTGGCAAACAAGGGTTAAAACACAATAACACAACAAACAAGAACATAATACACATTATTTTGATACTCACTAAACTAATAAATAGATACCAGTTATGTTCAAATAAAGTAAAGGTAAAATAGGCAATACATTAAATTTCAAATAATGTAAGCATAGGAAACCAAATATATTTAAAACTGAAATTTATAAGGAAAATGAAAAGAGAAAAATAACAGAAACGAGAAACAATATATGAATAAATAACGACAATGAAACAAGAAGAAGAGAAAATAAGCAAAGCACGTTTCTTGCTAGAAATGCAAGAAATAGCTTATCCACAAAATGTAAAGTATGTTTTCCAAGAAAGTCTGGCATTCTCATCCACCCTGTACTAAAGATGTTTCGCCTATCAAGGATTGATATTTCTTGCCGTGTTGTCGTTCTTACGTACGCGAGTGAAAGCCGCCGAGCGGATCATTCGATTTCCAGTGTTGCAGCTCGGTTCGGCTCGTTCCGGCTCCACTCGGCTAGGCTCGGCTCCCGACAGACACCCTAATGCGCTCGCACTTCGCGCCGCCCCTCATGCGGAATAAGCAACGACCAGATCGCATTGTGGAATGCAAAACAAAGTTGCGGGAGGAATACTTAATATTTCGGACAGACGATCGTGTATTGTATTCACACTACAGTTTTGCTTTGAGACGAGACGGTAAAGTTTGTCTGGAAAAGTTGGGTGTTTACGTCAATACCGAATTGACGCCTTCTGAAGATATGGAGGAATTTAGGTGGCTAGTGAACCCCCCGGAAATGAACTATAAAAAACAGCCCTACCGGAACGGTGTAAATCTATCCATCTTGATTAAAACCCGTTTTCCAATATAAATTGTTTGGCTTAATAGGAAAACCAAAAATCTTATATATTTCTTAAGACAAGCACGGCTACTGGAAGTTCGTAAAATAGCGAGCGAAGCTACTTAATCAAAGATTGTCGAAGAAGGATATACAAAATATCGAAGTTTCGAAGTTTTTGGTGGAGGTGCCGGGTCCGAAGAGATTATGTTCGAAGTGAGGATAATTCCGTCTCCTTGACCCCCTTGGTCACCAAGAACATTCTGTATCATCCTTGTTGAAGGGCAATGCTAAAATAAAACCGTATGTGAAGAGAAGATGTTTGGTTTTCATTGTGAGACGTAACACAGACAGACAGACAGACAGACAGACAGACAGACGGACGGACGGACAGACGGACGGACGCACGGACAGAAAAGCAATGTTAACACAAAGTTTAATGGCGTATTAGAGTGCGGTATCAGTGTGGTCACAAAGATATTTGTAGCTGGTTTCTTTGGGATTCCCTCATTGAAACGATGTCTTTTAAGATCCCCGTATCACTTTTACATGTTAGAATCCCTTTTGCTTGTTATAACCAGGAATCGAAACAGAGACTTCAAACAAAGAAACTTATGGATATTTAATACAATCCAGTAATTTAAAAAAAAAATGGATTGTATTAAATATTAACAATTCGACCTACGGGAGTGTTTCCCGACTATCCGTATCGAGAAAGAAACTTATGTTAACAGTCGTTTCTTATTTAGTAACCCTCTTTCACAGGTTAATTATCTCCTAGAAATACTTAATTAAAAATCTTACTAACGAAGAAGCTCGGATTGAACCTAATGGATTGTAATTGTAAGTAATCCGAGAGTTTATAATATTATAGGGTACTTTATTTTAGCCCCATTGCTATTATATACTCCACATTATACCATCTCTTTGTAGTTATACATTTTACACTTCTTCCCTATTTTGTAATAGCAATCAGCAAATGATAATGTACTACACGTATATATACTCGCTCATATACAAGAAAGGATGATAGCTAGGAATTAGGATGTCGTGTTTAAAGGCAGATTGTTTGTGCGGTGTCTTTACCTGACGCCATCAAAGTTTATTTTTAAGCAATTGTTATTGTGCTGTAGTATATATCTATTCTGTTTATTTAAGTTAAAAAAGCACTCTGCTATTTGTAGGTAGTGTGAAATTTATCGATCCTGAGACACCTCGAGCTTATACATATATATCCGCCGCTGCACAACAAAGGTGTAGTGCCAACTTAACAGCCGTTCAATGTAGGCTGGCTGGCGTGATGTAGGATTATAGCTGTAAATACGTTGGCAAGATGTCGTCCCATTCAAATAAATGTTCAACCTTACCTTAATTACTAGGCCGTTAGATTGTCATTGGAGCATTCCCCGACAATTCTGGCAAACTAAGATATGGAGGAGTTATTCGTTTTTATAGAAATACACTTGTTTTCATTCTTTTCCTTAATGGGGTATTTAACCGCAAAACTCAAAAAATATATTTCATTCGGCTAACTAGTAATGAATTAGAAATTAACAGAAAAATTATTGGGGCCACCATGACCTCCCAAAAAAATGTCAAACATGACATTTTTCGAGCTAGGTCCCATCGGCAAAAATCTCCCATAAGAAATAACATGGGGACGATCTTTATGCCCCGTGACCTTGGAGGATTTTGATTCAAAAAATAATGGCCATTATTGACGTACTCTACAGCCTTTTCTGTAAATTCTCTATATTTTGTTTTGTAATTTGGGCAAGTAGTTCGGTCAAAATATGCTGATTACCAAGATGGGGTGTGATTTTGGAATGCATATTTTTGCGTGTTTGAGGGTATATTTGGGCACAGTTTCAAGACACGATGTTATAAAGGGGCATTTTAGATTGGTACTATGCTCTAGTATCTATGTGGACCAAGAAAGAAGCAGGTTGAAGCCGATTTTAGAAATTTCCCAAACACCAATTTTCGCAAATTTCTTGATCAAAAAAAATTAAAAAATTCGTATTAAATCACAGTTACAAGATATAATTTTTTAAACTGTCATTTTAGTGTAGTATTGTGCTATAGATCACGTGGTAAAAAATAATTTTTGGGGTTTTTAGCCCCTTTAATGAGGCGACAATGATACTTTAAAACAAAAGATAGTTTGAAAGTGTGCAATTTTAGGCCCGACTAACTTTTAGTTGCGAATTTGATTCAATAGCGTTCATTCATTCACAATTTAACACGAGCAGTTTTTATTTGGTTACTTATTGTACAAAAATATACAATTTACTTTGTTTAAAATAAAATGTTTTACATGACAGTTTTTATCAAGGCCCGAAAAATATTAGGAAACAAATCTGATTTAATTTCAAAAGCCGGAGATTCTTTGTAGCACTTTCTATCTATGTTTCTGATGTTATAGATGTTACATAATAAGTTCGTTACCTTGTGCTCCGCCCGGAAAGCGAGGGACCCTAGCTCAATTCCCGGTCGTCGTAAATTTTGCAATTTCTGTATAGTTTTCTATATAGCCCTTTTTCTAACCACCTTGATAACGCAACTTTTCTAATGATCCGACGCTTTTTCTCCCTGCAGAAATAGTGTATTTCTTAGTAAAAAATATATCCAGCTTACTGTTGAATGCGTCTGCGTTCTGCCCAGCAATCACCTTTGAGTATATTTGAGTAAAAGCCAAGCAACTCAGCCCCTTACCATAAGTTGTAAATGCCTGCAACTATTTCAACATATTTCCACACTTCGGATTCTTTGTTTTTATTTTTATCTCCAGTGATGAAGGGGAGGGTGTTAATATTTTACTTGCGACGCCAAGTTGATGCTGCATCATTTGTTTCGTCACTAAATGAATCAACATTGTTCGTGTGACCTCAAAGTGTCACACACAGAAACAAGCGGAAGGAATTTATCGGACGTGGGTAATCGGTTAGTATATACCAAGGTATGGTTCTCTTAAGGTATGCTGACCCAGAACACATCTCGTGGCTGGGATGTTTAAATGATGGGGCACTTCACAATTATTACCAGGGAGCTAAATTCGCGTTATTCTTTGGATTATTCTTTAAACCATTTGTCGTATTTGAAAAAAATTATTGAACGATTCCTATGAATGCACGTTTTTATTTGAACGATGTGTAACTAACAACATTTTTGTTCATCGACGAAAAAAATCAAGAAATCAAGATTTTATTAAAGAATAATAAATTTATATAGACATGAATAAATAAAGACTCTCCACTCAAACACTTGATAAATTCTATATAACTCTCCAATTAGAGTTTAGAAGTTTATGTTTTTGTAAATTGTAATTGGTAGTTTGTCATATCCTATATGCGTACCATGTCAATAGATTTTAATTAAATAAAAGTAAAATACTCTACAAAAGGACTTACGCGAATTTACAACATAAACTTCTTTGGTTTTAACAGTTGTTCTTCGGTTTTGTCGTAAAATAATTCACTAAAACGATGTTTTAACTACGAGTTGACACATAAATAAATATTCGACTACCTTTGAAATCAATCACATAATGTGACTTGAAAGACGTTACACGAACTGAACAATACAAATTGACTTAACTTTTTAGATCAAAATGTTGTTATCCGTATCGTGGAAACTGAGCAACGAAATCAATCAAACATAAACTTGACACGAGAGTCAGTTATTAAGATGACAAGTTAAATGCAGTTTGCCCTTATTACTGGAAACATAACGTGTTGCTAGATAATTATGACAGACGAGAAAAAAAATCACACTCCAGATTGCAAACTACACAAAAGAGAGAACCACGATTATATAACGTAAATTACAGTTCGTTTCGTAGCCCTATTTAATTTTATCGACAATATGACCATGACTTAAATACTTGAGTCTCAAATTATGCTAACATTGACCATTAGACACAAATTAAAATCGTTAATCTCTCTTGCAATTTCCATGAGTTTCAGAGAGTGAGCCTTCCCTTGTTATCCCTCGCCGCATATTCTTCCTCTCCTTATTCCAGAATTTACGCCTCCTAAATTAAATATGGCTTACACAGTGATTTCCGTGACGTGCGTATTGTCTCATTCAAGAGAAAATTCTAATCTAATTGCATAACAAATCACGAAGATAAAGTGACACAAATCCCAAAGTGTTCTTAGGCTGAATAATCTTATATCCACTTTTCATTTTCGAATTGGAATGAAATTCTTCCCCATTCAGGGCGAACGCAGAAGCTTCTGCACTGAAATTTAATTAACTTCTGTGTTATCGTTTAGACATTAGGAAAGAGTAAAGAGATTATTTTAGGAATTAAATTAGGGAACGGCACAAGAATCGAGTTATATTAGTACAATTTACATATTTGATTTTATTACTCCAATGAGTGTTAAATTTTGACAATGGAATTTGATTTTGATAACACTTTAACGTCAAAATAAATTTTGAGGAAACTCTAAATACTTTCTCCGTGTAAAGGTTTTGCGTTCTTGCGGGGTAATAATAACAAAATTATTCTTGAGTCTAGATCTAAACCGCAAGTTTAACATTGCTTTACTTTTACAACAACGTCAATCCACAGATAAACAATTACATAACTTCCATTCAAAATGGCAAACATGTTTGTAATACTCAATATGGTTTCAATATGTAAATCAAATCTTCATTTATCAATCCAATATCCAGGCATTCAAATGTTCGATATGCTACAAAGTTGGCATACTGCAACTGTTCTTCCAATTATTATATTGTACAGAGAACCATTTCTTCCCTGATATCCCTAAGGAACTCATGAAAACTTTTAATAATAGAGCTTAATAACTCTTGTTATCCTGAAGGCTTCACCATTATTTTACAAAACCTTCTGCACAGCAGCTTTAATTAGCAAATAGTTATAAGTCTGTTTCCACGAATGTATTATTCTGCTGGATCTATGTGTAACCCCATAGTGGTTAGTCAGAGCACTAATAAATTGTGTCTCGCACTCAATCCTGAATCAAATTGTGTCCAGCTTAACGACTAAAGTTTGTTCTTCTTGAACACGTGTGAGTCCTCTTTATTCTCCTTGTTATTTATGTGGCAGAATTCCTCTTTATTTCGCCATATTGATAAACGAGACAATGCGCCTTTCAATTAGTAATAATGGTTGCGCAGTTGACAGGAATGAGCTAAGGGGGCTGTTTTAAAACTTGAAATGACAAGAATTAATAAATACACAGTGGTAATGAAGTTGGCATTTGATTCTGAAACAGGTGAAGTTATGATACAAGGTGAATTGAAGGTTATGAAAAGAATTGTTTTACAAATGGTGTCTTGAGTCAGGTTTTACGATCTTGGGATAAAGCTCATTATAAATTAACCCACAAAATTTACCTGTTTGTACTTGAAGATATATATAGACATGCCACGATAATAGAAATTAATTATTAAAAGATGAATAAAAAAATAATCTTTACATTAAATACTTAATGCAATTTTATTAAGGCTTATTTTACGTCAATGCTATTCAGTTAAAAAAGTGATTTTTTAAGAGAGAAGTAATTAAAACTAGGAATACGTAATTGCACACCCGAAATAAACAGTAATTACTTAAACTAAAGGATCAACGTTCAATTGATAAACTGTAGTAATACTAATATAATATTTAAAATGTGAATTAAATTATTCAAGCAATATTAAATTAAAATTAGAATTTATCAAAGAGAAACTCATTTCTGAGATACAAAATTGAAAAACGAGACATTAATATTCGGAATATGCGTTCAAGATATTTTGAGTCTCAATCGTTTACCTTTATTTTATCTTCCGTCGCTTGTGTATCGTGCCCGTTATAATGAGGCACGGTTTGAGGGGATTTGAAGCAGGAAGTGGCTGGCTAATGATAAGGGAGGGTAAGGAACTTGCCTGATTCTCAGTCGGGAATGATGTATGGTAGCGCGCTCGGGGAGCTTCATTAAGTAATCAAGTATTGATTACAGCCTAGAGAGAGAGAGACGACAGAATTATGAACAAAGGAAGGAAATATGGAACAATCTTGGCTTTAAAGACAATACAACTCGTAGGGCATCGTAAATATTTAGTGCACGGCCATGTTAGAGAAATATAGATGAGGTATTTTCCTTCTCAATATGTTATTTACAAAATTTAAAAAAAAATTATCTAATATACAAAATAAACGTATTAAACATACCGTACTTTAAATTATATAAAACAATGGTACGTAGTTTCTACGCTTTACGAAAACAAATACTTTTGGGATAATAGTGGGGTCTATTAATTATTAATGCAAGATTTAGACGTAAAGTTTTGTGATTAGTGGATTTTATTATACTTTCTACCCTATACAGCACAATGTCGGCCATGTTGACATGAGTAATATTGATATTGACCATGTAACATGTCACTTTTACAGTCAGTAAAAAATGTGATCTTTTCACTATGAACATGAATTATGAACTATAATGAGTAAAAAATATGATGATCAACAAATTATTTTTTCTTCAGTACAACATAGTTCCAATTTCGTGTTCTACGGTTCACTTTGGTGCCCATACCAGATAATAAAATATTTCCTAGTCCGCCTCCGATGCAGGATATCTGAATAACCCTCCCCTCAATAAATATTTTGTATGCCTCTTCTTTTATAAAGACAATTAAATTAACTTATTATTGTTGTTGTCAATGTGGTGATAACAAAGCTGATAGTTATCTCGTTGTTGCAGGAATCTCTATGCATAAAGGCTACGCCTTCGTGCAGTTCACTAACCCGTTCGACGCCCGGAGTGCTTGCCTGGGGGAGGACGGACGTACCGTGCTGGGACAGGTCCTAGGTAAGTCAGAATATACAATCATCCACCTATAACACCCTCAGTACAAACTGCGCTGGACTTCGCCATCAAAACAACTTTAATGAATAATTAATCCATACAACTAATTTATTAAAATTATAAAGTGATTGTTGACAATTTTTCTCGACAGATTGCTAAACGTTATTGTGCAGTAGACTTATTATATTATAACAAAGCGATTCATAGACCAACTTTTCTCCACACAAGTTAATAAGACGTTTTTATCTTGTGCAGTAGACTTTATTTACTATTGATAACAAAGCGATCTTCATAGCTTAATAAAATGAACTATAATGAAAATAGTTCTAAAGCCTTGTTTTCATATCGACGATTGGACAACGCAGCGCGAGCGACCAAACATGGAAACGTTCTTAGCTTTGGTCGCTCTGATTATTGGTCACGTGGGCTTAGCATTGTGATTGGTTGAGCCAGAACCTATAAGCTCGCATTCGCTCACCAACCTGAAAACGAGACTTGATTTAAAAAATACAACCAAGTTTTAAATACTATTTCAAATAACTTAATAGTTATATACTTATCTAATTAAAAACCATGCTTGAAAAGTTGGATAGATAGCTTATATGATTTTGCAACAAAATAAAATATTTAAATTATAAGAATGCATCACATTTGATTTTTAGATGCTTATTTCAACTTTGATGTTGATAATATTTACAAAAATCGTATAGTATTTTACTTTTCATATACACATTTAATTATCATTGAACTGTCTGCGTTTTATACTCAAAACGTTCCCCCTGTTCTGTTTGAGGTAAAAGATTAATTCCCTGCATAATAAATAACGCAATGTTCAACTGTGTCCACGCATGCGACCAATACACGAGAGTAAACCCAACCTTAATTTGTAATGCTCTTTTGGTGTGACTCTAATAATCGTAAACCAAGCCCACAACATGGCTTTAGATCAACAGGATATATACCTCGTTGCATGCGGGATAATTATTTTATCTCTATCATATCAATGTATGTTTCATTTTACATCACGGGCCATGACAATAAAGTCTGTACGTAGCTATCATGATCGTTATTAAAAAAGCGTCTCGTTAAAACATGCATAATAAAACAAGTAAACTGCAAACGTCGAGTATTCAGCGATGTGGGAATGATATTGTACCTGTCGGCGTATGGGCTCATATTTCACTTGTCAATAGTTAAGCCCATAAATCACAATTTATGTTCGCAATTAGTGGCTTCATACGATTCTATGGTGGCGGGGTTCCTTCATTAATTACAATAGGCTTTAATTGCAATTAACAGACTTGTATAGGAGTGGAGTATTATGCCGGTGATAGGTGGGCCAGAGAGAAACATGAGAGAATGACAAAGCTATTATCAGAACGTTCATTATCATATTACAAAGGAATGTTGTATGTTATCGAGATTTTAAAAAATCGTTTAATTAAAATTGACTGAAACATTTAAACCGTCCAAGCTTTTCGTGTCCTGTCTATGGACAATGCGGTGAACACCATGCATATGAAAACTATTTAAATTAATCCTATATTGACGTTTCAGACAGGCGTATGATTGACGTGTATCCGAACGGCTCACAAATCTAATTTCATTATTTGAAATAGTCAAAACAATCATTAGATATATCGCGAAAAACAATTTACTAGTAATAAATGTTCCATACGTTATGGAAGCACGTAATGTTTGTTTATTTGTTAATGGTTTTGCGTTATCCATAATATATAATATTAGAAAAGGAAGTTTTTATGAAAAACCAGACGGAAGTATTGCATCGAATCCAATTTTAAATTATTATAATATAAACAATAATAACCCTTATGAAATCGTGAAACACATTTAGTTGTTAAAAGATGACGATCAGAGTAATGTTAAATGGGATGTTATAAAGAAGATTTAAGTTTAAGATTCAATCTAATATATATTTAAATTGTAATGGACTGGAAAAGCAATATATGGAAATTGTAACTAAAGTTAGATCTTCGTTGCTTTATTTTAAGTACATTTTATGTTATTTCCTGAGCTATTTTGAAACCTTTGCATTGGTGAAAAACTGTATAGCTGTGGTATTGTGTACAACTAGCACTAAATGCAAATGTAAAGCTTTTTCAGAATACGCTGTGATTTAAAAATATTAACATAAAATACTACATCAAACACTTTTATAGTTCGGATTTAAATGTAACAATACTTCATTGCAACAAGTCGGTATTACTCCATAGCTAGTTTAACAATTATCCGTGGTCTTAATGTAACACAATGCTACACGCTTTGAACGAAACAGTTGTCATGGAACGGTAAGCAAACATTTTATTACTGCTAGAAAGCGGCATAAATCCAATAACTTATCTTAGTCTTGACGGCACCACAGTTAATCGTATCGTTTATAATTTATTCGGAAGAACGACTTTATGATAGTTATTAAGAGACAAGCTCGGGAATATGCTTGGGCTAATATTTGTCAGTGAGGTCCCCTATTAACGGAACCAGGTACTGCCTGTTAGGAGACTTAGTCATATACGAGAAGCAAAAACGTAGATGATAAACTTTGATGAACATAATAGAAAAGCTACATTTTGTAACTTGACAAGACATATTGGGTAATCATAATGAGATACTTAAGACAAAATCGCAAACGATGAATAGTATAAATTATTTTCAATATATTAGCAGGTATGGCAAAACAAAACTATTTTGACGTCTGCTATGAAATTGATTTTATGTAAATTTAACATGAAACACACGATTTTGAAGTAAAGTTAAATTTGTAATATAGCTAATCATTACCAAAATCAATATATTATATCTATCTTTGCCAATACAATATTGTTTTGAGAATATGAGTACTCATACAGTCTGGACCTGACGTATGAGATAGATTCATCATCTGAGTATGCGGACTATGGATATCCATTCAATAAAAGGTTCGACTATTAGCACAATATTGCCGTGTCATACAGTTACAATGTGTCAATATTTATCTAATATTATTATTTCAATTAAAATTTCTAACATAATATGCGCCATAAGTACCCAAGTTCCAGGCGAATAACAAAGTCGGAAATAATATTCGAGGACCCGGCACCTCCACCAAAACATAACAAATTTGTTTTCAAAGTCGTAAAAGCGTTGTTTAATTCGATAACCTTAATGTATTATTTATAATAAACATGAATAAAATGCAGAAAAATAAAAAGATTTATTGATTTTAGTATTGAAATGTTAAATTGGGAAATCATCAACATCAAGTATACGAGCAAAAGATTGAGATGGATAGATTAGTAACAATAATACCTACTTAAATGTTAGTTCTCTGTTCATCTATGTGGATTTAAAATACATCACCACAAAAACACAATATATAATAATTAATAATAACATTTTAATTTTAATTTCTAAGATAGAATGTACTAGAAGTCTCCAAGTTCTGATCCATCGAGTAACAAAGTTAGTCCGTAAAAATATAAACGGACCCGGCACCTCCACCAAACATATATTATTTTTAGTTTTAAATCAATTTTTAAACTTTCGCGCCCCGTTAATATTAAATCAAAGGTGTATGAGTTCGGGTTATTTCGCCGCGTCGCTAGTAAACATTGTTTCAGAGGTACGAAACATCGAGGTATGTACAATGTTACGAAACGTCGAGGTACGTACAATGTTAACTCGCGACGCGGCGAAATATTTTATTTTTTAAGAAATCCAAATGACATATACAACGTTCACATTATTATATGAAATCAATTAATTCAACAATATTACAACAAGTAATATAGAAATAAAAATGTTCAATGTTAATAATCAGTATTTCTAGACAGTTATTGAATCAAGGAAAGTTAACAGAAAGTCGTAAAAAGTTTTGTCTAAATCGATATTCTTAATGTATAACTTAAAAATTAACATAAATATAATGCATGCAATTAATAAATTTTTAGTATTGAGATACGATATATTTATACTATATAATAAATAGCACAAAGAAATAGCTAATTAACGAAGGAAGTTACCCGCGTGTTCAGTTATTTACTTGTTAAGCCGAACGGTTTACTCTGCAGCATAGAAAACATGTCCGGAAGTGAAAAGGACATTTTTATCAACTAGGTTCTTAAAATACGTGAGTTTTCCTATTGCCAATTAGTGAGGGTATAATTTATGAACTGAAGCGAAATTAGCTGCGAGCCACCACGGAAGCAGCATCTAGTTAGCACAGTCAACGGCGAATTGGTAAACGTTGAATTGATCCACAAGAAATGGACAATTCAAACGTTTAACCATTAATGTTTAATTTACTGGAATAGAAAAAAACTACCACCAATGTAAAATCATCAGAAATTGCTTAAATTTTGGAAAATCTCAACAATTCTACACTTGGTAGTGAAAGATAAAAGAAAAATGCGACTTGCTATTTGATAACTAATTATTAAAAAAAATTATAAACGGGAAATACATATCGAGCTTCTAAACAAAATTTAACCATTCAGAATCGACTAAAATTAAGTTTTATTTTTGCGTGGAATGTAATGTTTGGCGGACTTGGACATTGTCGTGTTTGATCACGACCAAATAAGTGTGATTCATCGGCAAACGTCAGCTCTTGTGTTTAGGCTGTGGCTCTCTCCTCTCTCTCTCTCCAGGGCCGATTCATGTACATTTATCCGCGGTATAGTGGTATAAGGACGGTATAATGCAGGACATGCAGGATTAAGGCCTGGTTAAGTCGAGCAACTCTACCAATCAGAAATTTTCAATCCAACACAAGTACAACAAATGTTTTCCACTGCATTCACAGCCATGTAAATCAGCAGATTTGCATAAGAACACTAAAAATTGCACCATCTTTTGTTTCACATTTTTATTTTGACAAAGGATTGTGTGAGATCATTTAAAGAAAAGAAAAGGCGTTTATAGCCGTAAATTTGGAATAGCTAGGACTATCATACTATGTTCATCGCATAAGGCTTTTAGTAATCAAAACTAGTTATTTGTGCGGGATTTGTGTCAAACAAGGTCGTGCAGGCCTAGGGTTGCCTAGGATGAGGCCAAGGCTTGTCAAACGTGTTATATTAGTATAAATTTTATCTAGTCTATAGCCTAATCGAACTTTAGGCAACTGTTGTATTATGAATAATTTTCTACATCTGGCCTAGGCCCGAGACGGTTTCTGATTTGTTTTATGAGGGTAATGACAACTTTTCTCGTTTTACACATAGACGCAAAATTTAAAATGTCCGCCATCTGTTTACATATTTTCTTATCCCCGTGCGAGGCGGGATAAGTCTTCATGAATTGGATTCGGAGTTATACCGCACTTATACCACCTAACTCTGCTTATACCGGGATAAAAATGTACATGAATCGGGGCCCAGGGAATTATTAATTTAGCCATATGCATGCTAGGAGTGAGTATACTATACCGCAGTCACGCGAGGCTTAGTGGGGGACTCGTTAAGAGGCCGGGACGCACCAAGTTTAGAGCGGGGCCGGGGACTGGCACAGATTGTCGCGCACTGTACTCTAGTGGCATCGCCTAGATAAACAACTACCGAGCGAAGATGATCTAAATCTAGCAGAGTTATTAGGCAAAGTTTAAGGGGGTGAAGTGGTAAGTTTGAGAGAGTCGGGCGTGTTTCGTCGGTGGAGATAAGAAAGCAGGGGTTGTTGCAGATAGCGAAAGATTAACACACGTGATAACGTAGAGATGTGACATGTTGTGGGGGGGTTAAATTTTACATGGCCTAATCACAAATACATGATAATGAGATGACATTGTTGCATTCCCGTTTCTATTGAATGAGAGTACTTTAATAAAAAAAAATACTTTTGGAGTCAGTAGTTGGATGAGCGTAGCGAGCGTAGCGAGTGGAGCGAAGACTTCAATTTCACTGACCCCCCAAAATATTTAGCTCGGGTGTTTTTTTTTTTTTTTTTTTTTTTTTTTTTTTTTTCCGTCTGTTTGTTCGCTCGATTCCGGGCAAACGGCATATGCGATCTTGATGAAAATTGGAGGGGACCTTCCTTTTCTCTGAACTTAGAGGTGTATTGTTTTTGGGTACAATCGAAAAAATATTTCTCATGAATAACGTACTTTTGCGATTTTTTTCGATTTTTAGTGCGATATTTTCGTGATATTTGGTCCGATTCTGACCAAACGGGTTGGGCTACAACGTTCATATTTCACATGTACATTAAGGTTGTGGTGATGTAGTACCTTTTGAAAGAAAAAATGAAAAAGTTAGCCAGAATTTATAGAAATAAAGGTTTTTTTAATATAAGTTTTTCAATTTTTAGAGCGATATTTTCGTCCCATTCGGGCTGATTCTGACCAAACGACGGGTGGGGCTACAACGTTCAGATTTCACATGGACATTAAGGTTATGGTGATGTAGTACCTTTTGAAAGAAAAAGTTGAAAAAGTTAGCCAGAATCCACAGAAATAAAGGTTTTAATATGAGTTTATTGAGGTTTATAATACCAATTAACACGTAACAATAGAAACTTGACAACAATCACCTACAATGCATTCAAAAAGCACTTGCAAAGGAACAGTGCAAACAAACGCAAAAAACGCAAACAAAAAAATTACAAAAACGCTCATCCATCAACGCGGCGGGACTTGAGCGTTTTCCTAGTTTATTATGAACAGAGGGAAATGAATTGTTACACGATTTTAAAGTAGTTAATGGTATTATAAGGGTTGGTTTATTTTTCTATTTTTTGCGTTAGAAATATTATGCAAAAAGATTCAGGAAAACTAAACTTTAATAATTTCAAAGCGAATTATATTTGTTAAATATTTATTTCCTGTATGTGTAGACCTATTTGATATTTTAATGAATTTCATTTTGTGATATTTAGTGCAAACATATTACAAGGACGTTGAATTATCTAAAATCTAATGGTGAATAAAATACAAAATTAGGCCTCACGTTCTTTCAGTGAACTTGAATAATAATTTTGTGCAAATGTTACGTAAAAAATATTTCTTATTTCAATCTCTCAGTATAAAGATAAACAATCATGTCCACAATCTCGAATCCATTCTCTCTGTGTTAATTGTCCCGTTTTATCTGTTCAACGACTGAATGTTTGTTCAGGATATTATTATCTCGAGTGAACAAGAAAGCAAAGTTGAACGCTAATCCTAAAACAAATTTTCTGTCGAGGTTTTGTAAACTCCTCGGCTGTTAATGAAGCGAGAAGAAAGTTTAGCATTGGGGACCGGGAAGACAATATAGGCCAACCTCTGGAACTCTCACTCCCAATCATAATTTAATCTATGTTCGAATATAAACTCGTGACGACCTAGAAAATATCTCCTGGAAATCATCGAGCAATCGAACATCTCTCTCATACGAGGGTGTTATGCTCCATTATATTGACTTAAACATGAAATTTGTTTTTTTCTTTAAAATTAATATAAAGTCGTTATTAAGGTACACTATACATTGTATTGCTACTGTATATAAGTGTGTGCAATTTCAGAAAATAACAACGATCGCCTTTTTTGAGGAATCATAGCAGATGTAAAGGGGTTGAGATATATATACCTAGTTTTAAGTTAAAATGTAAAGAATGGAATAGTAAAATTATAAAATGTGTGACTTTAAAAGAGAAAATTGAACATAATTATTTTATGTGAACTGTATAGTAGCAAATAGCAATATAGTTAAATACAGTAAATCTATACAATACTGACAAAATATAAACTTTTCGCTTTTCAATTGTTTTATATAAAAAAAAAGTTGTACGTTATTAATTAAAATTACTAGTTTAACCATTAGATATTGTTTAGTAGAGGCCCAACATTACTTGTCTACCGTACTGCACCACAGAAAATACTCCTCCAGCCAACTAGTATAGTTACGCCATGCAATGATAGAATCGCTCAGATCAGCGCATAGTGATGAGGCTTCAATGCCGCGGTGCGCTACACACTCAGGCACTTATACAGCAAGCAGAGTTGGGGTGATTTCGAGGTGTCACCCAGCCGTCATGAAACGTGATGTGAACTTGAAAACTATCAAAATCGAGGGGATTTAGGTATCCGACAACACATGCCAAATTTGGTTGGGGAAGAGCATTCCTTCTTGGTGAAAAAATGACTTGAAACATGCTCAAAATCACTTTAAGGATGTTAGTTACTACTGGCTACTACTACTATCTAATTCGTCAGTTTCAATTGCCCAGCGATTCTGACCAAACGGGTGGGCCTACAACGTTCATATTTTACATGGACATTAAGGTAATAGTGATGTATTCCCTTTGAAAGAAAAAGTAAAAAAAAAATACTGGAAGGCTTCCAAATAAAGGTTTTAAAATAAGTCTTATACAGGCATACAATCAACAAGTAACTAAAGTTACGTGACAATAATCGCCTACATTGTTTACAAAAGCAAGTCTTTAGACCACTATATGTTTTCATTCTATTGTTAATTGGTAATACCATAGCAATTAAATCGACTTTGATGAAATTATAATATTTTAACAAATAATTTTGCAATGGAACTTGGAAAAAGGAATGAGATCCCACACATAACAAAAACTTGTAAAAGTACAGCCAAACCTTACACACTCAAAAGAATAAGATCTAAAAAAAAGAACCAAGCTCATCTACCCTTCCACATTTGCGCATTCTTAATTCATAAACGTACAGTGTCCCGTAACAACATCCTTGAAAAGCTTGGCAAAATAGAATTTGCATGACCATTGTTAAAATTAATTAGAAAAAAGAATTTGGATGAACTATTACGTTTAAATTAATAGTTGCAAATTCTATTTTGCCAAGCTTTTCAAGGATGTTGTTACGGGACACTGTACGTTTATGAATTAAGAATGCGCAAATGTGGAAGGGTAGATGAGCTTGGCCCTTTTTTTAGATCTCATTTCTTTTGAGTGTGTAAGGTTTGGCTGTTTTTTACAAGTTTTTGTTATGTGTTATAATATACTAAAATTATATAACTACCGTAGATACGGCAGTGAGGCGCGGAAGACTGTGCATATCTACTCACGATTAACTCTATGGTTTAACTTATATTTGAAATATAACGATAAAAATAAACGATAGTCGATTTCACGATAGTGAAATTACTTATCAAACTTATGAACTTGGGATGTGTTTAAGTAGAAGAGTTCAATATTTAATTTTATAAACACTTAAAGTGGATACAACTTTTATTACTATTTCTTTTTATTAACCTGATGATATAAATAGCTTTTGATTTCTCAAACGTTGTTGTTTTGTAAAAAATAAAAATTGTACCACTAAAGCGTTTTAAAGTTATGAAATTGGCTTTATATACTTCCTCCCATCTGCCCATATACCTTATACTTAGCTAGTTATCTGGAAAGCTGCATGTTGCTCATGAGTTTGCTACGAAGTCAGTGAGATCTGTACAACATCTAGCCTTGTGCCGGTAGTAATTCCACACTAAACAAACTCTATGAATCCATCATATTCTTCCCCGGCATGAACCGCAGCGACACCCGATCTACGCGCGTGACACGCACACACGCACACGCTCGCGTGTCTACAGCCCTAGCAGAACCAGCCCCGACTGGTACGAACTATGCACCGTGAGACATACAGCGGCTGTCGGGAAGCCAACTTCAGCCACCTCAGACGAAAACGATTTACTTCTCTCTTTGTTTTTGGGAGACTTTTCTTTTTAGATGCATATGAAAAGTATTTCGTTGGGTAAGTTCTGTAGTTAACTTGTGTTTTGTGTGGTAGGGTTGGTAGCATCGCACTGCGTGTTTATCGTCGGGGTGGTTCGAGGTGAATTATGAAGAAGTTTCCTAAATATATAGACTCTTATCTTGTATAATAGTCGCTCTTATTCGGCACGTGAAGAAGCAACTTAAGTATAGCAGACCAAGAAAGAAAAAGTCTTCTATAGTTAACCCCCCAAGGGGGGAAGATTAGGGCCTGCATTGTCATCAGTAATGGCCCTTATACATCATTAAGAGTTGTGATGATTTAGTGATGACGCGCATTTATTGTTTATCGTATTCAGCATAAGAAAACCACTACGTTCACACTGGAACTATGGTCATAAGAAAGCACATGAAAGTAAGAAAACTTAACACACTTAAATGCTTCTAAAACTTTTTGTGCATATCTACGCTACACGAGAAATAACATTTGAATTAAACTTAATGTGGATTTCTTTGAGTTTAGGAAACGGTTCATGATAAATAATATTTCAATTACTTTTCATCAAGTTTATACCAATGAAATATCAATAATAACACAAATGAATATAGTTGGTATGAAAATTCAGATCAGGCAATAATAAAAAAATCTCAATTTTAATTATTTCAAAAGAAAATGTCTAATGTATTTAAAATGGAGTACACGTTAAAGTTTGTGGTTAATGAAACGAAACGCAAACAGCCAAAGTGAGCGAGTTATAGTGTTGCGCTAAGATAAGGTGCGGATAGTGGCGCTATCAAGCGAAGTACTAAAGCACAACCACCGCAAACATATTATTATTTCACGTGTTTAATATATTCCCTGACGCCGGGCAAGTTTGCGCCCGAGTCAACATCATCCACCCGGCAAGACCAAGTGTGTCAACTTGGTAACCCGCGACTGCAGCACAATAGTTCACTTCACCGCACCGCACGGCACATTGTCTCGAGTAAACCAAGGGGTAGTTACCATTTAACCGACGAGATAACGCGAGATTTATTGTGTAATGTTGTTTATATAAGTTCAACCCTATAATAGCGGTCAGAGTGTGATACCATATTATTATGTAAAATATCTAGCTTGGAATTCATGAGACTTGCTAGATATATCACTAGATTAAACGGGGTGAGAACACAATGGGAGGCTATACATAACTTACTAACTGGTTCAGGGAAAGAAAGGGTTGTGATATACGTGGTGGGATACTTTATTAATAACACTCAGGCGTGGTGAGAAACTTAGTGAATTAGCCTAGAGAGGTGCGAGAGTAAATTTATATAGTTGTGTAAATATTTAAAGATTCACAGAAAGAGGACATGTTTACATTTGTTAAAAGATTATTAAATATACAAGAAATAAGTTATTAATGAACCCGCAAAGCACGAATGATGTTTGATACACCATTTGCAAATTAATCTAAATAGCAGATGTATTAAAAACTGTATCTTTTATTCTTATAAAAGCAAAATGCCTTTTTATAAATGCCTTATTTAAAAAAAATAATTGATACCCAATTTGTTTACAAACTAAAACTACCCTAAATACGTAAGTAATTATTAGTGTGCCGTGGATTATAAAGTTTTAAGTATTGTTTTGTCATTAATAATTAGCCAATATTAAATTTATTTCATAGATTCAAGCCGAAAAAAATCACAATGCAGCCCAGTTAAAAACACAAAAATAAATTATTATTATTTAAAAATTATCTCAAACTTGATACTTACTAAACTCGAATTATTTGTGTTATTAAATACAATGAATACATTTTGGATGTCACATTAAAACTTTAAATGCAGTAAAAATGCATCCCCAATCGACGAGAGCTTGTGTGTGTGTTTGTGTTTGTGTTTGTGTTTGTGTTTGTGTTTGTGTTTGTGTTTGTGTTTGTGTTTGTGCTTGTGTTTGTGTTTGTGCTTGTGTTTGTGCTTGTGTTTGTGCTTGTGTTTGTGTGTTTGTGTTTACCCTCGTGAACTGCCCCAGAGTGTGACACAACTTGGCATTGCTTCGTGTTGTTCCTTTGAACCTCCTCAAATAACCCTCTCACTCCACCAAGCAGAAGGGCCAGACAAATGTCCATTTCTCTAAACGCCCATAAACGTCCGGTTCACATGACAAAATACCACCCGAGTCTAGGCACGTGGAACCGTTTGGCAAGCAGCGATCATCCTCTCAACCTGACTGAATCTAAACCGGGCCCCCCGAGACCCTCTCAACGTGATTCAAGTGCGGAATTAACATTAAAATTACTACGTAAATAATACATTCTGGTATTTACTTATTGTAAACTTGTACCAGTCCACTTGAGTTAAGACACAGTATTTAAATTGGTACTTAAATACGTTAATATGTTTTGGGATTACCTTCTTGTATTTTAAATAAGTTTACTTGAGTTTTAGCATTGTATTAAAATTGCTATGTATGTACATAGTACATTACATTTAACATTAATATGTTCTGGCAATAACGTTTTGTACTTTTTTACTCAACTTCTTGAGTAAAGGCACTACACATTAACATTTATTTGTAAATATGTTAGAAAATTAATGAAATAAAATGTGATCATCATTTATTTCACAAACAAACGTCAATCGAGCTGATAAGCGACAATGGGTAAAAATTTATATATTTAAAGGTGGAATGAAGCTTAAGTTTTTATTGGTGACAGTCATTCACAAAAGTTGTAATTGCACATTGGCTACAAAACCACCATGTTAATGTTATCTAATTATTAATTAAAAGTCTTATTATTATCATTCACTTTATAGTTGAACTAAGTAATAAATGTATTTAGAAAACAAGATCATTTAGTTGCCCTGAAATACAAAGCGTGAGGTAATGAGTAAATGTGCGAGCGTAGCCACTTGATGGAATGATAGATGACAGAAGATATTACTTGAATGTCAGCATAGAGTAAGCAAATTAATAACAAATATTCAATTTGTTTCTGTATAAATGACAAATTACGCCTCATCATGGTTTTCATCGTTTTCGTCACAGAACCTAACCTGTGCCAACTCTAGATTTAAAATAGACTCGATTTTAAAATTATACATTTCGAAAACTAAAATAGACTGTGTCACAAGATAATTTAACAGATGCATAGCTCAGTTACTGGATGGTTTCAATTTTACTGATTACAAAATCATATGACCCAGCTAGACTCTAAAAACAAAGTGAACAAAACAGTTTGTTTTGATTCTCGTAGTAGACTTGTTTACCAACATGTTCGCTCAACAAGAGACAACATTATGTGTTGCTGTTCCCCCCTGCATCTTAACATTACTTTCAGCCAATGTAAATTCCGAATGGGTATTCACTCATAATGAAAGAGTTCTTATGACAAGTCCAATGATTAATAACCTTCTCAAGGCGGTGGAATTAATTTATGTGCGCGCAGCTGCCACGTTTCGTACTAAATGAAGCGTTTCGGAGTCGCATCGCATTGAGTCAACACGGGTTTAGCGCGCCATAAATTGAAGATTAAGCACAGCGTCTTTACTGCAACGATCACCATCAGAACCTCATTGGGTGCAGTAAATTAATAAACTTTGTACCACATTGTCTGTGATCTCTTAATGGTAGAACGAGCTGGGAATCACTCACTCTTCCACTTATTTACACCGACACAGACGGTTATGGTGGATTCAGTCGATAGCTATATCTCCTTCCACTTAACTAACCACTGTACAATTAATTCAACACGACTTCTATGTGTTGGTAAAGTTTAGTACAGATGCATTCAATAGAACAATGCAGCCAACTTCACTGAATGGAAACAACTTTACAACAAACTTCAGTTTTAAACAGTGTATACTTCAGATTAAATACGAGTTCATGGTAGAAAATAACAATATATAAAATTAAACCCGAATATATCAATATAATATTACTTATAGTTTTTGTTTATTTTGTGATAATTTAATTCCTTAATCTTTCTACCTTAGTTTTGAGTAGTTGCTTATCAAGTAGGTTGTTTTTGTAAGACACACGTATGTGACTGGGACTATGTCTTAATCACTGCTAATCGACAACCTATAACACTTCCGCGTGTGCTAAAATAATAACTGGATATTTCTTTTGAATTGAAAAATATTATTTGTCCTAAATCGTGTTAGTTGTTAAACGTATATGTTAATTAATCACAATATACTGCATTCACTCTTTCATTTACTTTCATTCACAGGCGGCGCAATAGACCTAACGGTTGAAGCGCCCTAGTTTCTCACGTCGTCGTCGTATATGTTTTCCTTGTGTATCTTTGTTCATGTACACGAATAACACTACGGATATTAAATAACATTTATCTTCATTCAGTAATGAATTTCAAGATTATGTGAAGATCATTTTTCCATTCTCTAATAGACAAGCGGATAATTTTGCTAAAATAAATCATGAACATCACTTATTTATCATCATTCCGTCAACATAGTAAGTGCCTTCACGCACATCGCCCAACAGTGTTGGCTCGGGCGCTAAGCGCTTTGATTCGGGAGGTCCCGGGTTGTAAACCCGTCGTGGTCGGCAATCCTGACTCAAGTTTTTTCGGAGATTTTCCTCAGTCGTTAATGCGAATGCAAGGGATTGAGTCCTCTTAAACAGCCCTCGGACATCCCATTCCCAACTACCCTAAATGCTAAAGAGGGCACTGTGCCCTGCAATGGCAATATCGCTTGTCGAGCAAAATACAATAAAATAAATAAAATACTCGCACGACCCACATTCGTGTAGGCAACTCCTCTGCTAAGAGAGACTAAGCCCCACCAAGAGAAGCCATGTTAGGCCACCTCTACATCAGGCTAACCGCTTCAGTCACGCACTCACAGTTCCGCAGTTGTGAGGTTCATGCGATAATGAAGACGTTACAGCAACATGGCGGGAGATGTGAATCTTAACTTCTATGTACGCCCCACTACTAGTGTTATATTAGCGGTTATAACCCCCAAAATAATTCTTTTTACCCCGTATTCGGGAGCAACGTTTCCTATACGTCACTTTTCTATACGTTGTCACGTCTCATGGTAAAAAACCGAACTTGACCTTTAATTCACATACGTTTTTGTTGACTTTTCTATTTAACAACGGTGTCAAAAAATGATTTCGGTGACCATGTGGGCCAGGAGGGCGGGGCTAGCTTCACCCAAATGTGGGATTATGATACCCGGCACCTCCACCAACAAGGACATTTCAAAGTTATTTTTAGAAAAACGCCATTAAGTTAAGTATAAAACTGGTTCTCTTTTTAAGAATTATCAGATATATCACTTGGCAATAATAACTCAACGGATCATAAACATCACAGAACAATAATTGTTCAATTAAATTATTGAATATACATACATAGAAAATGTTTAATGATATAATTTTTCCCCTTTGTGAAAATTGTGGTTTAGTAAAAAATCAACTGAATACAACGGACAAAAAAGACCTTGCCTCCCCCCCCCCCCCCCCCCGCCCCCCAAATATCCTCACATTATACTTTTAGCTAGTCACCTGTGATAAGTAGTTCCAGGACAGGTTGAAACATGTTTAAATCTAAGTCGTATGTGTTTAGTGACTCGTGTGCCTAGTGTTGTTCTAGTCTAGTCAGACATCAACCATGTCTGAGACGACGGCGTACTTGACAGGGCGGTGTACAAATGGCTGCCTTGAGTAGGAGTAATGTTCCTGGAGTCACCCCCCCCCCCCCCCACTGAGCCTTGCCTTCCTGATCTACGTCACCAGGAGACAGGAAATGACGGAAACAGGTCGGGGTGGATATCAACGTTCATTGGTTTACTTTAGCAAGGGGGGAGAGGGGGGGTAGGTCATACAACTATAGATGATGTGGGCGAGAGGATTAGAAATAGAAGCTGCTAATATATTGATGTGCTTAAAACAATTCTGAGAATATGATGACAAAATATATTTTGGATCTCGTTGTTCTAGTGGGTTATAACTGGTTACAATGTTTCAAAGTGCTTGATTTCAAATCCAGGTTCGATCTGGATCTCGTAAAAATAAAATAGCGTTGGTTCCTTTTTACATAATCTGGCTCTGGATTCAAAAAGAGAAATAATTTTGTTGTGCGTTTACCTCAAAATAAACTAAAAATACAATGCAAAACTTGAAAATGTTATAGTTTGTAAAATTAATAATCATGCTAATTTGTGGATAAATTAAAAGGCACAGAAAAAAATAACAATGCTCCATTCAAATTATGTAAAAGATAATATTATTAAAGACCGATTGCCTCGCTTCTTCTTAGAATTTAGTCCGTTAAGTTAACTCAAAGAATGTATTGAATTCATAAATATAAATATTGAAAGGAGAAAACCCTTTGTTTATCTTCAGTGTGTAGGTTAGGTTGTAAGCGCCTTTAGATAAATATAAAGTGGCCGACCTGTGGAGGCCGCTGCTACGCCCTAGGCCGTGCGCTGCTCTGTATGAATTCTCCCCACGTCGCCCTCTATCCACCCTCTGGCTCGAGATACAACCCCTAGCAGATCACTAGGCTGAGCACAATCTGCGGGTGTGTGGAGTCGTAATGACAGGGTGACAATTGAGCAGCTCACAGGAGGTAATACTTATAGTTACTATCCTAAGTTGATGTTTAACCGAAATAACAGGATTTACATGAGACACAAACTTGATTTCATGTTCCCAGTTAAGAAACACCCTAAGATAAGATAAATAGGCATTGAACTTGTGCTCAAAGTTTCGGTGGTGACACTTCAAAGTTCCATTTTCATTTTAAGGAATCACCTTTATGGGCAAACACGTAAACTTATAAAATTAATTTCTTGTACTAGTTTAAAACCTGTTTATCTAATGTTTTGAGAATGAAAAGCTTTGTTATTCTGTGTCCATTTAGCAACTTTATTCGTAGAGTTTTGTTTAGATACAAATGTATTTCTCTCTGTTCTTTACGAGGCAACCTGTCTCGTCATCGGATAGCACAACTACTTAAAACGTACAACTTTAAAATCGAACTTGTTTAATTCAATAATTGATTGACAATTTTATTCTCTTAACTTGCAGTCAACAATAATTGTTTCTCTTTCCTCATCATCTTAAACTCGTTTTCAACGACGGCGCGTTGAATTACGATGAGTAAAGACTATTGGTTGTAATTAATCATTTTGTTAATATTTTAATAATCAAGTAACGCAATTGAAATTGAATTTATCATTCAAAAGTGAGAAAAAAATTAAAACTATAAACTTAGAACAAGAATATAAAGTTTACATTTAAATGTGTATTATAAAGATTTGAAAGTAATAGATTGCCAACAACTTTCGAAATAAAAGTTCGCTTAAAATGGCAAAATTTAGCGTAGTGTCGCTTACACACAGAGAGCACTCGTTTCTCCCAAAACACCTGATTTCCCACTTGGGCGTTACAGAATCTTCGCATGGGTTCGTCGCCCCCCCCCCCCCCCAATTATTTCTTTGTTCTCCCGCGCCCGTTTCAAGCTCCTCGCGCGCCCTTCTTCGCCTGACTAAATTGATGTAAAGAACGCAGAAAGGACCCGATTCAGCTAGATTGGACCCCCCCCCCACCTTCCTGTCATCAGCCGAGCGAGCGAAATCAAAATGCGCTGCTGCCGCTTTAGATAATGTTTTATCATTCATACATCTTCGCGATATAAATTAACTGAACGAGTGGGGGCCCAGCTATCGGTTTATCGATTCAGAAATCGGTATCCAATATGCCGCCATTGTGTGAGTAAGCAGCACTTTTTCTTTTGACGGGAATTAAAACTTGCTTACGAGTCAACCTGGGTAAAATGGAAAGGAAAGTTTTTTACGAGTGACAAGCTACATATTTTTTAACATAAGACTACCTACTTTTAATTAGCATTTTTCTCATCTTACCTTTCAAAAGCTATTTTGTTTGTAAAGCTGATTTTTAAATGAAGTTTTCTTTCAAGTTCTATTGTACACAAGAGTAATACTACAAATCAATTTAAAAAAAAACTGAATACCAGAATGGCTAGTACTTCCCGAAACGATGTTTTATATTTATAAAATAAATAGTTTTATGCACTAAAATATTTTTGTTTAATACGTTAGTTAGTCTACGTCTTTGTTGGCGTAGAATGTCCATATTTTGTCCGTTCACGATGGGTCGTTGTGTATGAATGACGAATAACAAACCTTTATGTTAAAAACTAAACAGTAATATTCGCTTGGCTCCTGTTCATCTGCTTCACACAATAAGACTTATGACGACACGTGTCAGTAAGTCTTCAGTAACTTCCAGTCATCAAACTAACCTCAATGCAAAATAGTTTATTTAAAACCCTGATGAATGCAAATTCTACCTAGAAATGAAACGTCCTCTGGCTTGGCCTATCAGAAGTTGGTTTGCGCTAATTTCCACTGCCAGGGCGAGGTTAATTATTCAAATCCTCGACTTGCGACGTAGAGTGAGGTGAACGAAACACCGGCTATACGTAGGGGGGGGGGGGCGACCAGGGGTGGTTGTTTATGTTGTGGTTGTTGTGTGTAGTGACCGGGTTAGCAAGGAGGGTGGTTGTTGTGTGTGGTTGTTTAAATTAGATTCACTGCCACCATTTCGATGTGTTTACTTTATTTTTATTTACATAATTACAAGCAATAATCGCAATTATTCTCATGGCCAAAGTATGACCCAACAGCAAATTGTTTCTTGTACAGTCCGAGATTTTATTTTATGTAAAGCAGTGCTCCACCATATACTAAGCTAATTGTACATTTCGTACTTTCTCCTTCAAAAATACAGAATATGATTATGCAAACATATCCAAACGAATAAGCGACAATGGATGCAAGGATCAGATTATTATAGAAATTGAGGCTTAAACAAACGAATCTGCCTCAGTTCTCTTGAATATGGCAACCACAGAGGTACGAAACGTCGAGGTATGCACTATTTATACTCGTGATGCGGCAAAACATCCAGAAATTCTCACAACTTTGATTTAATATTGGTATGCCTCTTAAGTGTGAAGTATATTCTTAATTTTGAGCTTAATCGTCAAAGTGAAATTAAATACAATTTATTGAAAACGATAAGAGTATCAATATTGCTAGTTCATAATCAGGTGGTATTATTGTAGGCTGTGTAATGTATAACGGACAGTAATGTTGTGTTACGTTCGGAATTGTAAGTGGTTCAGTTTTAAAGCTAAGCGTGTTACATAAACTGAGTACTTGTGTTGGCCCTCAAACAATCAGCTGTTGGCTGAGACGCTTTGCTTCAAGTGAATAGCCCCAAAGTTAGTCAACGATCAACACAGATGTTCGCAAGAGAACGTGACTCCATCAATTGCCCGACTATAATAGGTCAATTTCCAGAAATTGAACGTTCATTCTCGACTTAAGTTTAAAACTCCGCTCGGAAAGTTGTGGAAGGCACGTTCATTTATGGCTGAGTGGTTGACTTTGTCAAGAAAAGTCATGTCCCAAATCGTACTATTAAACTTTGAGAGAACGAACTTGCCACGAGGAAAATCAGACAACATTTTTTTCCGCGGCGGAGTTTCAAGTTGGAAGGAATGTTTTTTCGGGAGAGGCAGACATTTAAAGAAGTTAAACACTACCTAATTTCATTATTCAAATTCGGTGTAATTTTCATCACTTGTGGGCTCAGTTTGTCGCCGAGATAGTCGCAATTTGGTTGTCGCTAGTGGAATCTTGAAGGTTTTCGATCCAAGCCCCGAGATAATGAGGTGGAAGAAGTGGTCGATTTATCAACAACGTGACTAGAGCTCCGAGAAGCCTATTCTCTCCAGAGTTGCTATTATTTGTAGTCAAGATCTGTAGCCGGCATTAACATTTCTTTCTCCTTCTTGCTCGCGGGTTACAAGTGGGACACATCCTTCACAGTTTTCTGCCACAGGGTGTTTACGAAGCTATTTATTCCACAGAAAAATTTATACCTGCACGCAGAAGGGTTTGCGTATCCTATGACGAAATATATTTATTTTATCCTTTAAATCCTCATTATTGTTTTTCGGCTCTATTTCGTTTCGTTAGTGAAATCAATCCAATATTGCTTTATTGGAAACGAGATTGTACATGATTGGCATTAAGTAATATAAAAGTGATTACAAATTGGTTTGCTTTCCACCAGTTTTGTAATACGAAAAGTTATTGGAAGAGTGACGGGCTGAAGTCTTGACAAGAGGAATAATAATAACAACGGGGAAGGATAAAGGAAATGTGTTCATGCTTGTTTTTCATTAATTAATCTGTTGATAAATAATGATTTTGCATTTGATCTTGAAATGTATGTATGTTTGATGTATAACATAATGTAAAGTATCTTAAGTACAGTACCAACAGTTGCGAAAACTCGTCTAAAACAAATTAACAACTAGCCAGGTATATGAAGGATTAAATGTTTATCACAAAGTGTAAGTTGAAAATGATTCGCATTCTTTTTTAAATGAATCAAGTATCAAAAACAGAAAATATATAATTCATAAATAAATAATGAAAAAGAGCGAGAATTAAGAAACTTCGGAAGTGGATTCCCCCATGTTAACTGGTTAACTGGTTTTACAAGAAGGCAGTTATAGAAATGAACCCACTTTGAAATGTTATTGTTCTGCTTAACAATTTGGACAGGTTGGCCAATATAGAATTCTGCAGAAGTTTATTTCCAGCCCCTCTTTAGCCCGACCCGCATTGCGTATAATATTACACAACTTTAAAGAAACCTTAACTAAATAAGAGTTTTATCATTACCAACCGCCCCTAATTCTTTGTTGGACAATCGCGTGCGTAGAATGAACATCAATACCCCTCCCCCGCCCCCCGCCCCTTCCCCACCCGCCCCTTCCATAAACACAGAGCGAAAATACATCAAACGCGAAACAGAAGGCGATCGTTTAATTAAAACTTTCCGACGATAAACATAACATTATGGTGGTGGTATCACTGCGGGCGGTTTCACCTCGTTACACTAATGTTTAGGACTAGACAAATACGCTGAGCTCTACGCTAGGCTATACGGACGTCAAACTAGCAGGCAACTCTTTGAGATATACTCGAGTGGGACGTGTGAAATATTCACAGCCTGTGCAACGCAACGCTCACTGAATCAGCTAAAGTCAATGAAGGCGGTGGTTGTTCCTTCGCTTAGGTACTTTAAGTTGGTACTAGTGAGGGTTTAGAACTTATTCCCTTTCACCTATAGCATTAGCATTATATCTTAGACCTAACAAAAGGATTTATGGACTACGGTGAAAACTGATCTAAATAATATTATTCACTATAAACTTGTAACTGTACACAATGTGTCCTAAATACATAAATAAATCATTATGTTTTACATTATTTTAGGTCACAAAGCTCATACCTATATGATAGACTTTTATGTGCGTCCGTCACGTTTCACGATAAAAACAGAATAAAATCTCGCTTGATTTTTGGTTATTTATTTATTTATTTATTTATTTAACGTCTATCCTATTCAGTTAAATATTTGTTTAAATTGCCCTTCAACAAGGATAATACAAAATGGTTTTGGGAAACCGAAAATCAGTTAAAGGGGCTACGCCCCATTATACGTTGGAATGTCTACAGACCCGGCGCCTCCACCAAAGCAACAGTCAAAAACAACAATCGTTGCATACGACAGTAAGCTTCGCTCCCTTATTTTAGTTCTTTCTACCTGTGCATTTTAGTCAAACAGTTCGTTGTGTAACGTGTTCTCAATGTTTGTAACTCTCAACAAAACTTCTCACAATATTCTCTATAATGTAAGAGACGTGTGTGATTATCTACACAGATTATATTGTTATTTGTCATCAATGGACTTATTTGCAAATAAATGTGTAGATTTGACAAGTATGAATTGCGATATTTGAACATGATAAGTTTACAATAAACAATTAATAAATCCGGATTGTTGCTTGTACAACAATACACATACAATTAATTTCACTATTTAAATATATTTAATAATGTTCTTCAACTCAACCTGTTGTTGGAAATGAGTTTTGATTATTATTTAATGTTTCTTTAACAAACAGCAACATAGTCATCGTGTAATGGAATGGGCAAAAGAAAATATAAACAAAAATCTAAAGGTTTACTGTATTTTTGTATAGAGGACTATGACCGGATCGGATAAATAGTAGTAAGGACTATGTAAAGTATAATCGGCTTACAATTTTGTATGGTTGAAGAAGGACACACAATTTTTATCTGCTAACGTATCAATCTATTTTTTCCCTGGATGTCAGTTGAATATAAAACAAGTTATTAAAATTAAACACGACTTAATATCCATATCAAGCAAGATTCGATTTCCGGACCCTAGGGTGCAAGCGACTATTTGCTTGCATAACTATACGTTAGCCACCACAAACAGAATATCATGTAACCATACATTTGTCTTGATGAGCAGACGCAAAAACAAAATGTAAGTAACATACCAGACGGTAAAAACTAGGGTTAATATAATTCAGTGTTAAAATAGCGTTCGTCCTGTCGCCCTGTTGCATAATGAACAATATTGTGGAGTCTGCACCAGCACATATGTGCGATGCCAGCACACGTAGTTCTGTTTTGAAGGTTTGTTTGTGATAATAAATTGTAATATACTTGGTGGTATGAGCTCGGCTTTACCGTGATGTTCAGCTACCCCGGGTAAAAGTCTTCTTTTAGCATGCTCAAGTGATTTATACGCGGCTCCAGTTACGATGTACCACTCTAATTAGTCATGTTAATTAATTAATGAATTAATTAAATACTAGACCCGTGCGTATTTCAGAGCGAGCTTAGGTATAATAATGTGATGACATGGAAATGTCATTTCATGGAATTGCAGCCAAAAGCTATAATACTGCGGAGCTTTCTGCCGTGAGGGGGGAGAGGGGGGGGGGTTATCTTTCAAAAGAACCTGCGGTGGTTTGCCGCGGACTGAAAGCCAATGAAAACTCAAACGGCTTAAAAAAGATATGGTTATCACGAATTAAAAGCGTGTTCGTGATGTAAAAAGTCCTGGCGATATATCAGAGAAGAGAGTTACTGACAAAGAGACGGCTTGTTCGTTAGTACACGAGGCTTACACTAGGGAGGTCCCAGGCAGTCCTGAATGAAAGTTTCTTGCAGGGTATTTGTCAGGCAAAAGTGAATTATCATATTTATGCATCGTATATTTCCAATTATTTTATAGTCAACTAAAAAGGACCAAGTTACACCTTTTAGGAAAATATATAATTCGGTACACTTTGAAAACATAAGAGCTATCTTTAGTTATGGATGCCATAAGAGTGAATTTATTGAATAATGTAGTTGGACATCGCCTGCAAATTTGTTCATGTATTAAAAGAAGTATATGGTTATAATTTTGACTTAATGTTCTTGGTCCGAAACAAGTTATTACGCATTTAAAAAAGGGTCGGGCATAATATTATATTGAACCGCAACCAATATAATTTGTAAAGTGTCGCTAGTAAAAACACCGTTTCCAGAAACGTCTGCTCGTATAGACTTGTGCATAAAACTTGCGTTTGAACGGCGATCTCACCCCCTAACATTATTTTGAGCGCTACCCTTAGAGACCGTGCATGTATGAACATGTTCTCAGCATACACGCCGTAACAAGACGTTCGTCCCCCCCCCATAACATTATCTCTAGCTACCCTTAGAGCCCGTGCATGTATGAACATGTTCTCAGCATATACATGAAACTCGTACCCCCCCCCCCCCCACAGGGCAGACGGATTGTAACGGTTGCATAGGGCAATATATTTCACATTCCCGTGTTGACTGAAGTTACCGATCGGAATGTATTTTTCATGGAGATATCAAATTTACGTGTGTTTTTATGGCTTCATATATCTCCCCGCGTAAAAACAACACCAGGGCTGACATAAACATTGACGTGTTGAGTTTGCAACGAGGCGTCTTAGCTGCGCCTTAAATTGAAACTAAAGATCGCTGTGTAAAGTAAACTATCTAGATGAACTTTAATGTTTTTTTTCTTCTCGCTCGCTCAAAATGTCCGGAATATTTATGTTCTAGCTCTTGCTGAAAATACAAAACTATGTTGTGAAATGAGATATTTTAGAACATTATGCACTGTTATTAAATATTCTATTACAAAGCTGTAATACGTCAACTTCTATTACATAAGTCGCTATCAAAAATGGACGAGTGAAAGAAAACGTATAGGATCTAATTGCACGAGACAATTAATGTTTGATACAAATAGAGGATATTTAAAAACTCTCCAGTAAAGTATTGTTATTCCTGTACCCTTTGCTTCACCATCCAAATACTTTAGTAACATAAATACGGTTTTAATAAAGACTTCAATAATGTAAATTATAATATAACAGTTTTATAATAAATACAAAATAATATTGTAATGTGTTTGTTGTAAGGCTGTGTGTGTGTAACTTATCATTTAATAATAAATCAACCTCTTATATAATTTCAATTTTGTAAATGGAAAAATGAGTTTTGCGTCAACTATAAAATCAGTTCTTTGGGCTGAAATATTAAATCGTAATTATTTTGAGCAATAAAGTGTATTGCGCCACAATCGTTAAAAACTTCTTAACTTTTCTGTAACACATGTGCCAAATCTTTCACATCTGTATCAAACATGAATATGAAAATACTCTTTTGATTTATTTTTAATTTTTTAAATTAAAATGTTTAAGTTGGACATATATTTTATAGACACATGACAGTTGTATTGTTCTCAAACTATAATCAAATGGTTGAGCGTTAACTGTTGTGGATACGTAGAATAATGACCGTGAAATTTGTCAAGCATTTCCTCGTCATTAATAACATAGGCTCGGATGCCGTGACACGGTGAATTATAATCTTGGTGAGCGATACACGGCGCATTGGCAATCAAGACAGACTTTGAATAATGGGATCTAAATGATGATACACCCTCCGGAGCAGTTACCCGCGTAGAAGCGGGCTAATTGTGTTTGCCTCGTGGGGTTGCCCCGTGTAGAGCGCTGGGCTCGTCTTGGGTGAAGGAATACTACTCTAGTTCTGATGCGTCCTCAGTCAATCAAGTTATCTTAGAACACATCTAAACATGCATCAGTTCCATAAAGGGGACATTCACCCACTAAACTAAAAAAAACATATTTCATTTAGACCAACTAGTTATGAATTTACAGAGTAACATAAAAATTTTGGGTTCACTATGAGCCTAAAAAATTCCAAACTTCGTGATTTTCGAGCTAATTTTAATTATATATTGTTGATTTTTTATGTTGATTATTAAAAGGTATACACAATCTTAGTTGTATAATGAAATTCAAAAAGCTTTCAAGCTAGGCTTTATACAGGGGGATCCCGGATAATATTCTCCACTACCACACTACTGATATATCTATGAGCATGTCTGAGTTTAGAAAATCCATTCGCATTCCATGAATGGTTGTAACAGATGGTCACAGACCACAGGGAGTTATTATTGCTTACGTGTAACTACATGGAGGAGATTCATATTAAAAATATTGATTTTTGGTTTTATTTAAAAATTAGGTATGAAAAATCATAAAAATAACCAATACCAAGGTAAATTCCGATGATATTCGTCTGTAGTGCGTGTATCCTATTAGATTCGCACCCCATTAATTAGTATTAGATCCGCTTCACTAATGTCGCATCCCCGTAAGAGTAATTCCCGCCATTATCATCTTCGCTGGGTGGTGTTTTTACGCGTGAGTCGAGGTGTGAAAATACATGTGACAAGTTCCATCAACACGCACTGCGCTAGGCTAATGCAGCCAGCCTAATGAGAACCATGCCCCGTTCCATTACACACCGGATTACCTATTCTGAATGGAGCCAGGCTGTTGTGCAGACATCTAGCGGTGTGCGAGGTTGATTTCCACATACTTTGAACTTGTTCACACATAGCAGGCTAGAGTAAGTTAGGCTGTATATTTTTCAGACTCCGTTTGATGAGTGTGAAATCGTGAATCACGTGTCTGATAAATATGTGAGTTGTATATGGTCTTATTTAGGGAGAGTTTGGGAAGAAACGTTGCTCTTCATAAAACGGAATTTTTTGCGTGTTGACATAGAGCGTATGATGTGTAATGCATTGAGATACGTATTTTAGAATGTGGCATACGTTGTTTTTAGTTTTAAATATTTTTAGTAGAGAAAGAGAGGTCATGTATGTATATATAACTTTAGTAGACTTTAAGTATTCAACAATTATTGGAAAGCATGGACTGAGCAGATTATACAAATTTTTTCAAGTAGAGAGGTGGTAAGTGTTAAACAAAAGAAGTCAAGCGGTTTAGCCGCGGTCGCTTAGCCGGTTACCACTCGAACACCGAAGTAAAGCAACCTTGGGCGTGGTCAGGGGTAGAGTGGGTGAACGCTCTGCCCTTAAAACACGTATACCGCTGGTTAGAGCAGATGGAGGGTTCGAGAGCTAGTGTAACGGCTTCGTTCTCCTCGACGTGTGCTCGGCAGTCTGGTCTAGTGGAGGAACCTATGAATGTAAAGGTTACACTGTCCTTTCGGATGGGACGTAAAGCCTTTAGTCTTTTTGGTCCTTTTAGAAAGGAGAAGGCTACGTGCCGGTACCGGTTTTCTATTCATCCTTCATCCTCATCTATTACCACTCATCGTATCGAATAGCCTTAGTTCATTAATATGAGACGTTTTGTTAAGGAATACAAATCAATCTATCAATCATAAATACACGTTAATGTACAACACTGTTCCGTTGTAACATAAAAGCGAAGATTAGGACACGCACAGGAACGGTAGTACTCTAAATTTATAGCTAATCCACCTATATTTACACACCACTATATTCTAGTGTATTTGGTGGAGGTGCCGGTCCAATGCTATTCTTCCTTTGAGTGCGCTAGCTCCGCTACTTTGAGTCCCATGGTCACCAAAAACATTCTGTGTTATCCTAGTTTAAGCGCAGTGACAACATAAATAACGCTTTTCAGTCGGATGTCATGTTCGGTTTTCATCGCGAGTCGTGACACACGCACAGACGGACGGACATTGAGGAGTGGCTCCCTTGTGGGTGTGTCATGAGACTACCTCTCTCTATAAAGATAAAGTTATAAGTCGTCTACCTCCAACTTAGCATTGAATCGAATGGCTTCTAAACGACACACATTGGAACTGTGTACGTTTTTATTGATTCGCCTGAATGGACTCTTAGCTTTAAATGTTATTTGTAACGACCAAGCTTTTACGACGGAGGTTAAACGGGAACAGATAAGTGGGGTATCTCTTACATTTAAACTTGTTAATTGTTTTGTTATGTTATCTAGTCGACCGATAAAGATAGTTCGGCGTCGAGTACGATGATCTCATTCAGGTGCGCGCGAGATCAGTCCCTGCAACCGGTAATCCTGACTGAAGGGTTTGATGCAAGGTTTTATGAAATTAAAGAACGTACGCTGGGATTGGGAAATGTTAGAAATAAATTTTGGGCATTTTCTCCGAGTAAGTTAGACGCCTGACTAGATGCATGTTTTCAAAATAGTCTGCACGTGTCTTGTGATACTGTTTATTATTATAGCATTGTGTGGCTCGTTCGTCCAGTGGCTGGAGCGCAGAAAGTTCCGGGTTCAGATCCCCCTCAGGCAGTAGATTTTTAACTTGTTTATTTTCTTATGAATTGTCCACATACAGCATTTTTGGCCATTTTAGAGTAAACAATATAACAACTGATGATTAAAAACGATGCATGACGGTGAAGAAGGGTGTAGGGGAAACCCGGTACCGGCACGTAGCCTACTCCTGTCTAAAAGTACCAAGGGGACCAACGGCTTATTACGTTTCATCCGAAAGGACGGTGTACCTTGACAGTCATATAGGTTTTTCCACTAATCCGGACTGCCAAGCAGACGTCGAGGAGAACGAAGCCGTTACACAAGCTTTCGAACCCTCGTCTACTCAAACCAGCGGCATACGTGTGTCTCGGGGCAGAGCGGTCACCCACTCTACCCCTGACCACGCCCAAGGTTGCTTTACTTCGGTGTTCGAGTGGGAACCGGCTAAACGACTTCAGCTAAACCGCTGCTTTAGTAGCCTTTTTGATTCCGACGTCATCTGCAGGTGAATCGTGCTCTTCTAGTTACTTTGGTGTTTCCAATAAAAAATATCGGTCTCTTGTTGGTCTTTGTACGCACGACGATAGCGTTGGTTAGTTTGATCTGCTTTAAACTTAAAGACCCCCACTGAAAGTCAATTATGCAACTGAGTGGGTGGATTCGAAATTAGAATGTTTTAATTAATTATTTTATTCAAATAGTGGAGGGTACCGGTTGAAAAACTAATATGAATATAAATTTACTTTTCATATCGGAATCTAAATTGGTTTTGTTGCACCAACATAAGAGTCAGTTGGTAACGAATAACAGGTCTCTTCTTTGTAACAATAGATGTGTTCGGTGAACGGTGAAGATCCTAGAGAATGGAACGCAAGACTATAAAGATGCTTCAGTACAAATTGCAGTGAAATGTATAGATATTGCAGTGAATACTTCCAGAACGGTGTCGTTGAATTGCAATTTTGATCCACATCCCAGTTCAATGTACTGTTGGCGCCATTCCACAATAAAATATCGTTTTGTTTTATTCCGGAGATTCTTTATAGTGCGATGATGTGTTGTAAAGTAAAAAGGAAAGTATGGATTGCAGTTGACTTGTACATCCGAGGACAAGAGTAGATGAAGGGTAAGAAGAAACCTTATCTTTACTCTTGTGAACGTCTGTTATCAGTTCCCCCTGCCCTGGTCACTCATAGAACCAGCGAGGCACAAACTCCATTAGTATATATTAGTTATATATTGTAATACTTAATTGGCATTTATTTAAATCAAAGTGATTCGAGATTCATTTGCTTTCCACAAGTCCTGTTACATCAAAAGCTATTAAAATAATAGCCGAGTTTGTCTCGTTCAAAATAATAAAAATCAAATTTAAAAAGAATTTAATAGACGTTCGGACATGAATAGTATAATGGTTTATGCGTATGACTGAGCAAAGACATCCTCTTAACAACACTACTTTGGTTTCATTAAATAAACATCTAAAATTATAATATAGTGCACAGTTAAGCCTACGGCTATACAACAATGTTTCTTTCAACACCAATAACAACATAAAAACGATTTTTACCATCTACAAAAATTCAAAATTCATACTTTCATTCAACTCATTTTTAAAGATGTAAATATACTTTATTCTTCGTTGCTGATAGTGAGGGTGATCATGAATTTCACGTTTAAATTATTGATATAATTTATAAGTGCCAATGATTTACACGATGAGCATTAAATTATTTTTCGAGAGTGAGGGCGTAAGTGGTTTATTGGTGCGAATCAAGCATGGAAGTAGGTTATGAGAAGTCCTAGTAAATATCTAGTGGACTTTCTGTGAATCTAAACGCTTAAAAGTCAGTGTGTTTCTTGTTGGTTCGTTTAGGCAGGCGGATGTTCTTACATTGTATTCTAAAAATACCTTGGTTGGGACAATTCGACATTGATGCTAGCGGTGACTTGAGATGACAAAGCGACAGCCATTGTCAGATAGAGATCGTTATGGATTGAGTTCATCTTTCTAAATGTAGAAATAAGACTTCTTCGTTCACGCAGTGGTAAGTAAAAATGTTTGGAATTTCATCAACCTGACAATCACCAACATTGCTTAAAGAAGGATCAAAGACAACTAAGATCTATTAACAATGTTATTTAAAATCAAATTAAATCGACGCAACAATAATTACATTTTGAATCTCACATAAATACAATTTATACGCGATTTATTAATAATAAATATATTACAAAAGTTAATAACGTTAAATGAAGAAAAACATTTTTATAAGTAAATCGTTTTCTTGTAATGAAGACCAGAGTGGCTAGCCCCAGAGAAAGATTACAAAGCTAGGACCCGGCACCTCCACCAAAGGTCAGTCACTTTATTTCTTTATTCTTCTTCGACCACCTGTTGTTTAAGTAGCTTCGCTCCCTGTTGTGAGTTCACCTGCACCCGAGCTTGTTTCTATTGATCAATGTCTTCCACGCACATAATAAGTATCATTCTGTCGCGATGCCTCGCTAGGAGATGGGTTTGAATATTCAATTACTGGTTGATAATAGTGTGGGAATTGACTAGTGGGTCAATGATACATCTAATAGTTTCTATATTATAAACAATTCATTCTACTGCATCGTTATTGTAAGCAGCACTTAGTACGAGAACATGAGAGTTTCCCACGTTGTTGTCGTCAAGTCTTGAATGAGAAAATCGTTGCAAATAACATGTTATTATTACCTCTTTAAAGCAACATTAGACTTAACAGAAAACATGGCGCCCTTGCATATCTCGCATCATGTCCACCCGCCTCACAGTAATACGACTCCACTTAACGGTTTGCCTTATTGAATTTCAAAAAGTATAAAACCGTTCTTTTGCAGGGAAAAAACGGCAAGTGCAAATGGCCCTGAGAACATTAAAATTCAAGCCCTCTTGAGGCCTTCCGCCAACAACTACTTAAGCCCTTGGCTAGAGTTCCATTCAAATGTGTGCGCCTGCGCGTGTTACACCCTATTGTTTCCAGCCTCCCTTGTGAAACAGGGGTGGCCACAATACTCAGCTTGCCTCATGGAGGGTACATAAATAATGCTAGGTAGTATAGGTAAAGGAATTCATTTACATAATGCGTTATTCGTGATGAATATGTAGTCACGTGACACATTTGTTTTTTTTGTTGCTATGTTGCATCTGAGTTAAGATTATCCTTAGTCTAAATATATAGTAAGTAAGAAACTTCTCAAGGAGCATAATCAATAATGAAAACAAAGAAAGGAGTTATTGTAATTTTTCCCCACTACAGAACACCCCGACCAATAAAATAATAAGAAATAATTAATATGTTTTACTTTATTTTTCTGTGTGAGCAACTATTCTTCAAAACTCACACTGTTACTTTACTTTGGGCGAGTTTGTTGCTACTGCAAGTGTGGCGTTGTTGCCATGGAAACAAGTCCGAATCTGTACTGTACAATACATGAATATTTTAATCAATAAGGAACAGAACAAATAAATACAGTAGCCGTTTAAAATAGTGGTTTGTAGGTATTGAAAATAAAATTAATTAATTACTGTATTTAGGTACAGTCTACAAAGCCACTAACAACTAAGGTAACTTTAAAATGCAACCATGTTGATTTTAAATTGTTTTTGACCATAAACAAAATATATTTATTACGAAAAAAACAACCACTCACATATAAGTAAATAAAATGTTATAATCACATACATGATGAGCATGAAATAAAAAATTAATGTATACAACAGGAACAAGTGACCAACATCCCGTTACATTTATATGCGTGCGGGTTATCTACTTCTCCCCAATGTTTGCAAGTAATTCGTATTAGTTGAGGTAAAGTACAAATATATCCATCATAAAGTACTTAAAACTAACCTGTTGGAGTGAATAGCACGGCAAACATAAAACAATGTACAATGTACAACCCCTCTATGTGTAGGCACGCGGGCCTTACGCACCCCTTGAACGCTGCATTCAACAGGAGTCCTTTGTTAAAAATAAGCTGAATAATGGGCGACTTTCAGTGTGCAAGATAAGTAGGGTAAAATATTCAATGAATTAGGAAAAACAAGGAGTTAATGAAAAATACCTTTTGAAAATTTATATTCGAAGATTAATGGTCTCAAACACGATCGTATCAAATAGCATCTTAATAATTTTTTAAAGGAATTGCAGCATATTTTATGCCGTCGTTTTTAATATCTACACGTTAATAAAAATGAAATTTTCTGGACGATGTTCCAGTGAGGGAGATAGGGGAAGGGCTGGGGGCCGGGGGAGGGTAGAAGGACGTGAGGGAGAGAGGAGAGAGAGAGAGAGGAGAGAGAAGAGAAGAGAGAGGAGAAGCAGTGAAAGAGAGAAGAAAGAGGTAGAAACGAGCTTATCTATAAAAGTGGAAAACTAGGGCCGAGGCTGAAATAAAATTGTTTATACGTTTAGAAATAATCGTCGTTCATGTTTTTATCTAAAGGACGATAGCCAACCATGTTTACAAGAGCAAGACAAACTGCAGCGAAATAACTTTAAAGCGACGGTCAGAAATTATGAAAATTGAATTTGTATTGGAAGCGAGTCTTCAAAAATTATACTGTCCAGTTTAACATGCAAACGTCGAAATGAAAAAGTGGTAAGACGAAACAAGAAATAAATTATTTATACATATACTTTTCAAATACACTGTCAATAAGTTAAATGATATACAAAATATTTAAAAGTAGGCCACATTTAATATATAATGAAAACCTTATGTTATAGACAGTTAATTTACTAATAATCATGGCCTATTAATTTGTGTAGGTAAATATTAATAACGAAAGTTTATTGAACTGATACAATGCAAACATTTAATCAAGTTGGTTAATTAAAGGAGACAATAAAATATATGTACGTATTATGCTTCACGTTTCATATTTTGACAACGATGACACACAAGACAATTTGTGGTTGATAGTAAAATTGAATATATGCTAGACGAAATTTGAAACGCGTGAGCCTTGGTTAACTAGACCGGCTACGTATCAAACATAAGGTTAAGTTACGTTTTGCTACAATATTTTTGATAACTGTTTTAATAAATTAGCCGACTGTCGCCAATGTCACTAATTGCGCTTGTCCCGTAACAATATCCCTCGCTCAGAGTTAGTAGTTTGAAAAGCGGAATGATTTCCCTGGGCGCATTTCCAATGGAAAATTAATGTAAATAATAGAATAAAAATAGAGTTGATTTCATATCGAAATTATTTTTTAATTTATTTTAAGCTTCACTTATTTGGACTTTTACAAAGATGGACAATGTGCATAGATCTACATATTATGGTACAAAATAGAACAAACAGTGCTTAAAGAATCTATACATTTATTAAACGAACTTCGTGTTGGCATATGTTAGTGTAATTCTGTGATAAATGCAACATAAATTGAGAAGGAAATGAAAACAGGAAACACCAATTCATTTCTCGAACTCACAAGAGAAAAGTTGCACAGGAAAAATAAAAAAAAATCCCTACGTTTTCAAACCATTCCCGTAGGTTACCGTTCACGTTATCATCCCTTTTCTCACCCAATAAAAAAACCGGGCTTATTTTGTCACCCGTGAAATTCCTCTGCTATTGTCTGGATGTCGGCTATCTCGCCACTCTTAGAGCTGTGACTCTGTGTTTAATACGTGTGCATGGAGTTAATGTTGCGGCCAGGAACATTTCGACAGTTAAGAGAACGTGCTTAATTTCAGATGGCCACAACTTCCGGGAGAACGACGCCCGATGCTCGCGCCATACGCGTCAGACAACCAATGTGGCGGTGATTAGAAATATATCTGTAAACACAAGTGTCCTGACGGAAAGCGCAACAGCGCGATCTTTTTCAGAGTGGATACAATGAAAAATATAAAATAACATAGATATTCACATCGAATTAGTGGCGGTTTGAGTTAGGTTAGGGAAATACTTGGTTGAACTGTAGATGGACCAATACGAAAATACATTTAAAATATTTGTAAATTGGAAAAGGAAACGAATATTTCCCTTATTTTTTGTGGTATTTGCATTGCTAGAGGTCAGGCTCCGGTCTTAAATACAAATTTTACCACGAGGGAGAATGATACAGATGATACATTCCTATACACTTCTTGGGGTTAAAAGTGATATGGGAACAATATATTTTAATTATCCAGAAACGCAAATAAATATAAATATATTTGTTTATTTACAATTTAAAAAAAAAGGAAATTATGTAGATTAAATAGAAACAAATTTACGCGTTAACTTAATTTAATAGCTTTTCTAGAAAACCTTTGAAATAAATCCTATTACATTGCCATGAATATCTATAGAATATTTTTTTTTTTTTAACTGTGAAACATTTACGAAAAAAGCAATTGCTTTACATAGTCACACTACCTTATATTATTTGTATTTCAGGTTACTTATTGTAAATATCACAACACTACCCAAAAGTAGGTGTAGGAGTACGCCAAGCTAAAGAAGACTATATCCGTGTTTAGATTACAGAAAAAGCCGTTTACCTTTCCTACGCGTACATTTCGTCCACAGAGAGGTATTCTGGGTGGCATGCACGCATTAGCGAGTCCGTGCGAGTTTAACACACAACTACTGACAAATATTTCCCTGTCTTCGCCTGACGTCGAGAATTTGCTCTTAATTAGATGTGTTTGACAATTATATGAATTTTGTTTTGATATCCTGGTCGACAAACACAGTATTTAAGAATGTTTCAACGGTGGCATGTAGAAATAATTAAAAATAGCTGCCAAAAAACTGTGTTTATAACTTTGACCTACTTCATTATTCTGGAAATAATTTCCGCTATCGTTCTGTACGAAATAAAAACAAAGAATACATCAACTCTGGTGACATTATATAGAAGGCCTGCGAAGTACACAAACTTCGTACAAATAACCTAGATCTGAAAATACGTGGTAAACGGAAAAAATATCTTCTGACAACTTCATATTTTTCCCGTTTATCTTCATAAATAATTCGGGATAGATATGTAAACGTCAAACGATATATTTGAAGATCCGCGACGAACTAAGTGGTTTGTCTACGGTGTGTGAAATAATGTGACAGAAAGCAATTGATCTTAAATTAATTAGGCTTTTAAATATTGACGGATTTACGAGGGGGGCAAAGAATTCGGCGTGAAATTGGCACCAAATCTTCACCAGGCAATCAGCACCTGATGAATCGCATGTGCGAGGACTAGACCACAGTGCACTGCTTACAAATACGCGTCGCACATGTCTCCAGTTTGCGCCAGTAACAACGTGTCTGCCTACTTTGCCCACTAGGAGACAAAGAAATAGAACTATCACTATCTAAATTTACTAAAAATGTGTCGCAGTTCTATTTCTGACGCGACTCTTTCAGAGGAATGCAGAACGAAGAACTAGAGATCGTCAACACCAGGCTGCGTCATGACACACGCACACGCACACGCACACGCACACGCACACGCACACGCACACGCACACGCACACGCACACGCACACGCACACGCACACGCACACGCACACGCCCGCGTACATGGATACGCACTCTGCATCAATCAGAAGGTCCCGCGACCCATAACGGAACTTTTCTATCAGCATCACCGACTCAGCACGTAGAAAACATACACACGAAACACCTACTATGACGACACAGTCTCCCAAACCACAGTACTAGCAGCACTGCTACCTCCACGTCAAATGGGCAGCCTGCTACTCAAAACAAAAAACTAACATAGGACCACACGAATCAACGAACTCAGTCACAGATCGCCAGATCATCACAGACCAATAAAACTATCATCAGACGCAAGAACGAAAAACTTGACACGTACAGATAGCGCGTCATATATGGCTATCATTATAGTAAGTCCGTTCATTCATTTAATTCGAATTTATTCAGTACCGGTACTTCAGCATTGTATGAAAACAATAACATCGAAACACCTACTATTGTATAAAGTTCTCCCACACCAGTACTAGCAGCATGGCGTCCTCCACGGGTGAATTATGGGCAGCCTGCGGTACTCATTAAAAAAAACTAATAGCCATAGTTGACCATCGTGCGATCATAGAAACTTCAGTCAACAGAGTTCGCTCGGAGATACTTTAATAATAATATGACCCAATAAAACTTGTCAGTTCAGTGACGTCAAGAGACGAAAATATAACATATTTAAATATGACATATCGTAAAAGTTTGTACAGTAAATAAGCATTTCTTAATCAAGTTGTTGTAGTAATGCTGTCATTATATGTAAATCATTTAATAACCGAAGAAAATAGTAACGTAAAAATTAATATATTGATCAAGTCTAATGATTTTCAGTGTAATATCTTGACTATGGAAGCTTTAAGGCATGATTTCAACCAGCAGTTTCCTCCAGAAAAGGCATACTCCAGTATTTCTCCAAGAACATATTGGGAACATCGTCTGTCGCCTTTGCCATTCTGCGTGTTGAAACTGATACAACCCGTGCACTCTAGGTAGATCCATCAACCCTAATAACATTCACATTCATTAATTAGCTACGAGTATAATTTGCGTTAGGTCGTATCATGATTACAACAAGCTGATTAGCTCAAAGGGAGCTGGCTGTGTATTGTTTGATTATCACACACAATGCTTTAATCACTTGATCTAGGTGGTAGATTCCCGGACAGTGAGGTCAAGTAGGGGCCTGGGTTCGAATACCGGTCGGGGTTGCTGTAAATGTAGTGTTTTGTTGTTTATCCAAATAGCCAAATATGTGGGGATCACAGTTTGGTCAATTACAATTAACAGGTATTGCTTAATAACAGAAAATAATTACACTAATTAAAATTTAATCTGGATGTGTGTGTACAAATGCGCGATGCGAAGTGAATAAAGTAATCACGCGATCATGGTTTTGTTTTCGGTGGTTCATACGTCAACGATGCCAACAACATCGATTACAAACAATATTTAAAACTAAGTCAGTTTAGTTGCTAACGTGGCCACAGCCGCGCGCGTGACGTCGTTGCTATGACGCCATCTGGCAACGTTGCAACAGGGGGAAGAATTATAGCACAGTGGTATTAGAATTTAATTTACAGAAGAGTTTTCGCCTGAAGGTAATTTTGATAGAAATGTGAGTTTTAGATCAAAAACAATACAAAATATGATTTGTCCAGCAGAAAAAGTACTCTAGAAAAACGTTGTTTGCAAATATAATTTCTCCATTATTATATTCTTACCAAAAATAGAGAACAGTCACCACGAATTTGGGGTAACAATAAATAAAATACATTAAAAACTCATATCGTGTTTATAAGGGAGCCAGGCTTCCATTATAAGCATCACTTTTCTGTTATTCCGTTCATCCCTCCATCTATACGTCCGATTGCGACGATTGGCAGGAGCTTGCATTGTCCTTAAACAAGGATGATACATTGTGTTCTTGGTGACCCTAGGGGTACCTTCCAGATGATTTTAAAATTCATGTACCCTTCCCCTCCACCATTATTGTACGCAAGAACAAGCAAGGAACATAATATTGTTTATGGTAAGCTTCTTCTGTAAACAACCCGGCACCTCCACCAAAACTCTAAAGCAAACTGATTATTTTATGTTTGTATTCTTCTTCGACGATCTGCTCCCTCTTTTGGTTTTGGGTACTCCCGTACTCGTGCTTATTACAAGGTTAAAGTGACGCAGGGGTTTGCGTCATTTGTATTGTTAACCAGTAGATTTAGTACTGTGATGATACAACTGCACACTCCATTTACAAATAATTCCATTTAACTTTGGTGATAAGTTACATATTTTTCCCCCAAAGAGACGTTTTCACCCACAGTCCTTTTGCATACGCCACCATAAACAGGAATGGGTACTTTCTATTATCAATACTTCATTTTAATCGCGTCCAAGCTCGCTAATTTAATGATTTTAAATCCCTCAATCGTTTAAGTCACTCCAAGAGCATTAACACTTTAAGCTTTATTTATAAAATAAAACAAGGTTTTTACATCAGTTTTACCCAACGTACCCCTCTCAGATGACTAATTAGGAAACGAAGGTCATTGGTCAGTAAGAAGGAATGTCCAAGGGCTGTGCAGGACTTTAATCCCAGGATTCACCTTTGACTGAAGGAAACCTCATTATAAACCTTCAGTCAGTATTACTCAAGCATATCACACGTGTTTTTAAGACTATTGGCTGCTCTTTTGAAAAGGCGTTGTTCCAATCTATTCATCAACCTTGTTTTCGATGACGCGTCTTCATTAGAGCCTTAGTTCTCCTCTCATCCGAGAGATTACAGAAGCATCTCTCATCTCTGCAGCATCGCTCTTATAAGCCGGCACGAGAGGGTTGTGTATAACAAGGAGGAACATTTAATTATAATTTGATTAAATGAACAAGTTACGTTCAAGTAAAAGCTTTGTTTAAAAATTTAATATAGCAGAGAGTTAATAAATCGAAGGCAGGTGCTTCCGGTAGTGACAGCTAAGTGGGAGGTTCTTGCTCCGAGTAAGAGTGAGTTGGATGAGAGTAGAAGCTTGCCAATATTAGTGACGTCACGCTATTGTAGTCACGTGGGCATTGTGTTGTGACTACCGGGAATAGCGCACAACTACATTCAACATTGATGTATAGCAATTATGAATGCACCTATCTATGATTACCGAAAAAGTAAGCAAGTCTAGTCCCACAATAATCATTCTGTTCTGGATAGAAAAGAATTTTGTTGAAGTACATGGTTGAAAAAGATTTTTTTAATAATTATTTAATTGATGTTTGCACACATTTTTCATTTAGATCGTTTATGACACTAATGTTTATTTTCTGATTTATCAAAACGAGTCAACGACCATGCAATATCATAACGGAAATTCAGTCTAAATTTGTTTATTTCGACTTCTGATACACATACTTTTGGCATTTCATTTTCGTCATTTGGACATTTTTGCCAATCGTGGCCTAGTAATTCGATAGAGGTAGCGTAGCCAATCTTTTACCGCCAGGTCGCGCGTTCGATAACCGACAATATTACTGATTGAGTTTATTGCAGTTGTTTCCTTAGTCTAATGCCGTCATGTACCTAACAATCAAACTTTGTAAAGGTAGAAAACAATGCAATAAAGTAAAGTATGTTTCTTCTTTAGTAGAATCAATGCCACTGTCAGAGAATCCGACACTTCAAATGTTCATCGTCTGGAACTCTCTGAAATATACATATCGCACATTTCTTTGATTTCCTAGCATTTCCGCTCCCACCGAGTCGTTTCCAGATAAAGTTTCTTGAACCCTACCTGACCCCACCCACTCACCCCACCCAACCCTATCTCCCCCCCTTCCCTCGCAGTCCGGGCGTCCTCTGCCCATCTCCCTAGGCTTTTCGTTCTTTTACTAATCCTTGGAGAGCAATTACGGGAACAAGGAACCAACGTATAATGCCAAATGTCAAACTAATGCAAGGTTATTTCCTGCTGGGCCGAACTCTCCACAGAGAGAAAGAGTTTCGGACAGGGTCCCCAAACCTAGATTTCTTTATTCAGTTTGTTCTGGCGTGTTTTTATTTTGTTACTGTTGAGGTGAGAGAATAGGCAAGACCACAAGCAGCCAGTTTATCTGTAAAAGCTCTTCCAATCCGCTCAGAATTCTATTTTTATAGCAGTGAAGTTGATTGTCTCCACTTCTGAAGAGTTTTAAAGTTTATGGGAGTGGTTTTGTTACGGGAATAAAGTCCACGTTTCTTATTCACACAAATACGGGGAGACATTTTAGCAATCATATCCACAAATATGCCTAAATAAGGTTCAGACAAAGAAGTTATTCTCGAAGAAAGATTTTTAAGTACAGAATCAGGACTGTATAGAATATTTTGTAAAATTGTATTCAAATGTGTTATTAGTTTATAAAAGTTTTAGAATAACATTAGGATGTATAACTTTCTGGGAAACACAGCATTCGTTAGGGACTTTTGAATTCTGTTTTAAGACACTTCAAATGCACCATCAAAAGACAAACTTGAAAAATATTTCCATCAAATAATCATATACGTTTACGAATTCACAAAACAAAAGTTCAGAAAAACTCTTTGTCATCCATTTACACTTGATTCGGCCCATTTGTCAACGTAAATGAATATTTTAAGAAGATATATTCACTTTTGTGGAGGAGTTAAAAAAAATCTGGTTTTTCTTCTTCGAGACTTTTGAAGTAACGAACAGTGGATATTAGATTTAAAAAAAGAAAACACTGTTACTTTTTAGTCTTGTAGGCAACAAAACCTGGCAAACATTTCATAAACGCTTGGAAGTTAACCCGCTAGTTTGTAATTATAGATAGGCAAACCACATTTTGCGAATCAATATTTAATTACGAGGCGATCTAAAAGTTATCGGTGTTTTATTTAGATTCCCAGCCTGCGAAGAATTCCTCCCATTTTCTTGGCAGGTTTAAAAACACAATATCGAGTTCGAAATCAGCGTAGCTTTACAAGGATCGGCTTCGGGTTCTAAAACAGATCGTAGCACTCAGTCCGGCGCGATCCGTAGACTTTTCCAGCTGCTTGCGGGAGAAAACTCACACCAGGCACCACATTACGGGCCAAAGGCGATTTCCACAAGCAACTGACATGGGACTTGCATTAGCAGCCGAAAAGAAAAAGGATTTCAACTCCTAAGCCCTTCCACTTCCACTAAGCCGACAGACCCCGTGCCATTTCAATTCCACATTGTCATCGACACTTGGTGAATTTTACGGCATTGATCTTGTTTGCCTTCTGGTTGTCAACAATGGCCTCAAGGAGGGAACTTGACCCGGTGTAGTCAGGGGTGGCCGGACACAATGAAACAGTTTGGATCAGGAGCTTAGAAGAGAGTAGATGGTTGAACTGAGCAAGTCTTAGGGGATTCCCCATCGTAGGGTACACATTAGTTTATACGTTTCCCAGTTGCCCAGTTGTCCCCTCGTCGTTCTTATTTCTTGTATCTTTTGGTTTCTTTATATGAATCGGTAATGTTTATGGTATTTGACATGTTAGGAACCATTTTCTAATGGTTGTTAGTACGACTTTATCCTAGAATTCGTCAACGCAAACTTTGGACAAACTTTTAGTGAATACTTCCGATGGCTGGTATCGAAGAAACAACATTCTGAATTAGAGCCACACCAAAAGGCAATGACCTACATCTAACAGTTAAAAGTAACTTAATGATAACATTAGGTAAAATTTTAAAATATATATTCTCTAATTTCTGGACAATAGTATCTCGTGATTTTTTTGAAAATGAAAACGTAGTCTCTATCTGGTAAAAGATGAGGGGAAAAGTTAGCACGTTATCAATTATCACTTTATCTCCCCAATTGCATTGTTTCTTTAAAAGATTTATTGTGAATAAAGTGATGGAAATGATCTCACAACCCATTCCCTATTATCATCTATAAACCTCGTAAATCAGAAGTAAATTTGATGTTATTACAACAATTTCATGCTTTCATTGGAATGAATCCGTCACGTTCTTGGTTTTGGTTCGTTCCAACAAATACACCCACCCACCGTATTCGAGTGTGATATTTGTTAGCTCACCCATAAAACCACCCCCTAACTTGTATTTGAGACCTCGGCTGCGAATTGCTATCTTGCCACTTGGCTTTTAGCGACATCTGAAAACATATTCAATGCGCTTTATCGCTGTGTTGGGTTCACCTCGCGGGTTCAGCGTGGTCTCCATTCAGTCTGAGATGGTATCGCTCAATGTTTGCTAGTCAGCCGCACGGCGTATCTCGCATCTTATGCTCGCGAGCGACGACATGGCACACGTTAGATTACGCGAGTATTGTACACGTAGAAAACAGTTTACTTGAGGTGTAAGATGTCATCCAGATTGAATGACACAAATATTAAAACAAGAATATCAACACTGATTCATTTTAATCTTTAATTTGTCCAATTCTGAGCTTTTAAGATTGTATTTTCAATTAATTATATTCAGTTTCTTCACTTTTGTGCTTTGTTGAACTTCTTTGTTTTACAAATGACGGATATAGTTTTCAGTTCTGAAACGTTGTTTTTATTTTTTTTTAAGTTGCTTTTCACTAAAGTGTTATAACTATTTTATAAGTTATTAACGAAAATAAATAAATAAAAAATAGATTTTAATAAAAAGTATATTGCGTAGTTGCTATACTCTGAAAGTTAGTTTTAATATGCGACTCAAATAAAATTTACAAAATCTTACAGTTTTTTAAATCATATACATGTAAAATAAAAAAGCGTTAGCACAATCACTAACAAATTTTACACAAAATGGATAAGAGAGTATTTTGTTTGTAGTTCACGCAATTTTCATGTTGTTGCATGATGTGCAGCTACGAGACACGCCGAAACGTATTTACCGTTGCATTGAATCATCCTAAAGAAGCTGCATGCGACTATTGGCAATGCAGTTATTGCATTTGCATGCACCATGCACATCCAGCGCATGCAGCCGGTTTAGCTGCTCGTGCATCACTAATTGATTTCTTTGTTGTAATATCTGGTACTCACCCCGGTATTGATTGCTAGGCCTCCACGAGGACTCGGTGAAACACAGTGTTGGGGCCACGTCCGAGGCGGGAAACTGAAACATATAAGAAATTGTATAAATTTAAAAGAAACAAATCACAAAATTATATTTACAACAAAAGTATACTAACACGATTTTTTCATTCCAGACTTTAGTGTACATGTAATTGGGATTGCAAGTTTGCCTAGAACAGCCGTGGTGTAGTAAATTTGTCGATTCCGGACTAATGCAATAATTTTTGAAGTATAAAAAATAAGTATCACTAAAGTAATGATCATATTATAATAATAATTGGACACATTTTGGAGCAGTAGGAAATATTCAAAATATCAATGATATGAAAGTTTAGAAGGAAAACTGGGGCATATGCAATGTATAATTGAACGAGTGAGCGTAGCGAACGTAGTGATTTCCATTCGACTTAAACGGCCCTAATTGTTTTTCTGCGTGCGTGCGTGCGTGCGTGCGTGTGTGTGTGTGTGTGTGTGTGTGTGTGTGTGTGTGTGTGTGTGTGTACGTTGAAAATCAGCCGAATCGCTGAACAGATTGCGCTGAAATTTTAAACAGACATCCGGTACGAGTTTATTGAGAACTGCTAACAAAATCAGCAAGATTCATTGCGATTTAAACCTACAAGAAATAATAAACTGAAAAATAGACTTCCAATGTTTAGAAGTTATTTTAACGACAATGTTTTAGATTTTGAAAAGATATTTTTTGTTTGTTATTCGCCTGGCCGTGAAATGCCGTGCCCATGCAAGGTCTGTCGAATGTTGGACGTCAAGGTACCCCCAAATTCCGCTCGTAGATCGAGTAAACCTTGCAATATTTTCACGTATTTCGTACTGGCTATGTTTACCATAGTAGGCCCTATTGCCACAGATGATGGACTACACTGCGTTATATGCATTTCAAAACATGTTTAATTATTTTTGAAATACAATCTAGAAATTACAAAATCTTTCCCGACCAGGGGATTGAACCCACTTCTTTCACATTTCGGCTACAAGGGCGCCTTAGCCAACTAGACTAGGGAAACGCCAAAGTCGTAGTTAGACGAGTGAGCGAGTCATGTGGTGAGTACCCGGGAACATTTGCATTTAAGTTTGATAATTATATTCGTATCAATAATAGTTTTTTAAAGTTTAGTTGGTATACGGGGACGGGCGCGTCAACTGTAAGGTCATAATGCGCCTCTCTTGCCTATGATAGGCTAGGTAGGCCTAAGGTAGGGGGAAGAAAAGTAATGTAATCGGGTACTCAACACATGGCTCACTCACTCGTTTAACAACGACTTTGGCGTTTCCCTAGTAATATGGAGAAAAGAAAATACTTCCTCTATCTGAAGACCAGACGATATCTAGTTTACAAGACTGAGTCGCCAGGTACGTAACAAGTGTTCCATGTCGTATTGACAGTTGAACAAAACTGACACATTTTCGAACAAAGTCCGTTGTTTCTTGCCAACAGGAAAATATTTCCCTTGCCTATAAATGTGTTTCCTTTTCGCTGAGAGAGTTCGGAGCTCCGAGCAAATTTACTTCCCTTTGTCCCACGCCGTCCAGACAAGCCAGGGGAGGGTATATTTATTAAATCTCGCCCTTTATATTCCAACATGGCTTTCATAACCGCTCACTAAGCAAATATTTGACGCAAAACTTATTGAAGCGATGGGTGTCAGCTGTCAATTTGTGTCGGGGCCGTGGCCCTAGCGGAACGTGTCTTCTCGCAGCACAATTTGAATTCAACACCCTACTTCTCTCTCTCAGAAGCAACAGTTGCTGCCATGGAGACCGTCCCGATAACCCAGGGGTGTCCAGAGAACTCTGGCAACATTGCAGCGGTGATATAACCCAGGGGTGTCCAGAGAACTCTGGCAACACCGCGGTGGTGATGTAACCTAGGGGTGTCCGGAGAACTCTGGCAACACCGCGGTGGTGAATGTAACCCAGGAGTGTCCGGAGAACTCTGGCAACACTGCAGTGTGGATATGAGTGTCCGGAGAATTCTGGCAACACTGCAGCGGTGATTTGTTGGCGTAGGAGAGGATCAAAGATCTTGAGATGGCGCCCAAGTGCTTTGGACTCTAGAGAATCTCACCTAGGGGATTGTGGGCGAGCGTTGAATTCGTTACACCCACGTGACACAGATTTAAATCCCGTATTAATTGTTGTATTGTGATCTAAATTTAGCAGCCTATTTAAATTTAGTACTTATAAAAATTAATACGTTAGCTTCAACTCCGACGTGTGGTAAACATTTCGGCTGATTGCTAGAAGGTTACTTTAAGCTTGTTGCGTTCCTACAAGGTTTTCCATTGTCGCATTGTAATTAATGTTTTGGACAGAAAAATGTGTTTAAAAAACATAAAAACATAAATGTAACATTTTAGAATTATCAAATGAATTAAATTTATTTTAACTTTCTAAGTCATTTCTAAATTTCATTTAAAAATAAATGAAGATATGATTATCGTTGCTATAAATTGCGGGTAAAGGGCTTCGATATGTTGGATAGAGAAATTGTATGGAGCAGTTTACTGGAAATATTTCCATAAACTCCGTGAATAGCTTAGCAAGACAAATAACGGATTATTTGGTCTCAAAATATGTTTTGTGTTTCTTGATAATTGCCTTTGCATATACGCGTTGTATTTTTGTAGCGCGCTAAAAACATATAACATTTCGTTAAAAATATATCGTAATCGGTGGAGTCAGGGACGGAATTGACAAGAGCATAATCCTCAAAACGGAAATACACCGATAAGACCCTCAATTAATAAGGTTGAAAGTAATGACGTAACAATCGCAAATCGTTGTGCTCAATTTTCAAAAAGTAACACTTTTGTGTATATATATATTATAAACCAACGAAACGATGGAACACTATTTAGATTTGTAAGCTGAATGAACTTTCCATCCGAGTATACTGCGAAAATGCTGGCGTAACAACGTGCAAGTAATTTCTAAACCATTGTATGGACCTTGGTCTGATCCATGATGGATTGAGTGAAAAATGGACTAGTATATGAGAAACATGAGCAGATTAAAAAGTGCTTTTGGTTTATATTTAATACACTTTCAGCGATGATATTACGATTAAGGTACAAAGCTAGTGTAGTTGAGAGTAGAGCAATTATATTTTGAATATATTCTTGCAGAAGTAAATCTATAACATTTTAGAGAAAATTGAGCATGTGTTGTTGCATGCAAATATTTACCATTTAGTCTGCATAAATACAAATTTGTTACGAATTTTATACTGGTTGACAAAAAATGTTTTCATACGAAAGATACTTAAAAAAATAATTTCGTTCAATTATAAAAGTATCAACAAAATCTTTAAAATTACACCTTAAATTGTATTTATCATTGTTAATTTTGCAATGTTTACTAATTTAAATAAAATGGATGATTACCATTAATATTACCAATAATTTATATACTTTTCCGTATCATTAAGTATATTTTTCATTCACCCAGCATTGAAGAAACGTTAAACAAACATACCGTGTTCGATACGTATTTGAATGAATATTTCGCTCTAGCCGCTCCGTAAACAACGGTCGACATTGGTTAATGTGTTTGGACGCCTTCCTTGCTGAATAAGTCAGGACGCCAGGCGGTGGGTGAGAAAGTCTGACGAACAAGGTTATAAAACCAGTCATCCCCCCATGAAGCCGACTTCCACACAGAATGAATTATTCCATTAACTGGGACCTCTGACATATCTTTACAAGTTTCTAACCACCTCACGATCAGAAGACAGAGACATTATTGAATTGTTAAGTATTTTCACCAGGGCTGAAGAGAGAGGGAGATAGAGTCGTCATTTAGCATCAATTATTTAAGAGCCTCGCTTTTCTTGTCTCGTAATCGATCTTTACAGTAGAAACATTAAGTATTTATTAAGAAATTACACATAAGATGTTCAACCGATGGGGATTGTAAATACCAATGCCAATAAATACTTATAACAATTTAATACTTCTACAACGTCGAAAAAAGTAATTGAAATGAATTATTGAACAAAACCAACTCAATTACTCGATAAAATAAAGTTCAACATTGTGAAGTTATCTCCATTATCTGAGAGATTAACTTGGAAAAACGTTCACTCCACATCATCACTCAATAAACATACTCTGTATACCAAGTTAGCCAAATGAAGAGGAGAGAGGTTTTGCTTGGAGGTTTTTTCTCGTATTTCTTGTTTGTACAAGATGGGGGATTGGGTAAACAGATGATGTATGCTTTATGAATGAGAGAGAAATATTTGTCAAAGCAAAAATATCTGGAACATTTCCCGCGGTGAAAGCGCCTTGAGGGAAACAACATGAATATGTATTGTTCATTATAATACCAGGGCTCAGGTACGCGGGCACACAGAGTAGGGAGCGAAGCTAATTAATCAGAAGGTTGACAGAGAAGAACAAACAAATAAAATAAAATATCTTGACGGAGGTTCCGAGCACACAAAAATGTACATTTTTAAAAGGTGACCCCACCCCCTACCTCAAGGGTCAACAAAATCACAATGTATCGTTCTTAAGAATAACTTAGTATTTATAAGCTTAAATCAGCTTCACATACAAACATAGTTTACATAACAACATACAATATTCCAACATTACAATTCTTCCATAGGTACGTTTATTACATATGCATACAAAGAAATAATTTTAAACTCGACAAATTTACTAATAACATCCAAAGTAACAATACAAGCTATTTTGTTACGGAACATGCAATTTTTACACTTTGTAATTTTTAATAAATTAACTAAGTTCACATCCAACGATTTGATTTCTCTCATCTCTGTTGGCAAGTTACTTTAAAGTCTTAGATTCCTGAATAAAAACAGACTTCATTACTTTGCTAATATTACAAAAAGTTTACGTATCATTGTTTAAATTTCTGTTCCTCCGTATTTATAGATTGAGAAGTAATAATTTGTATGAAATTTGTATAATCCGTTAAATAATCCGCTCTAAAACTCTTTGTTTGTGTTGGATTTATATCGTAAGACGAAACACACAGACGGACGGATAGGGGACTGATGTCTACAGCTGCAAAGACCTTCATTATATAATAATTCATAAGATCATGTAGTCGACATTATATTAGACGTGTAGTAAGTACGTAATACTGGATGGATGATTATTGACACCCCGTCGTGTGAGCTCATGTATCAAGATTACGCGGCTCCCTAGACGCGCAGAATAATATGCAATACACTTAATAAGTCGCACGGCGGCACTTACGATATTGCACGCTCTAGTATCTTCTTACAGTACTTGTGTGGAATACAAGCCAAGCGGGACGTCAACTCTTGTTCTCAACAATGAATTAGTTTATTTCTGGATTTCATTCATCGGGAACCACTTCCGTAGGTCTAATTGATTATGTAAACAAATCCAGATTAAAAAAAAACATCTCAGACGGGCATCGGGAGACTTGGGTTTGATACCAGACTGAGAGGGATTTTTAAATTTCTGTATTGGTTTAGATTTACGAATGATATGTTTACGAATTAGTATTAGTAGTATATTAATATTAACCAGAGTCTATGCCGGAAAAGATTTTACTATTTTAAAAAACATGATACATTTTCTTAATCGTTTATGTTTTTTCCTTGTATAATCACCAAATTATGTGTTTTTGTCCCAACAAACAACCCAATCACAATAGCTGATTTGAATTGTGTTTGATCAAACATACATGTTTTGTTTTTGAGATGTTGGTCACCCCTGTATCGGAGACTAATACTCGGTGTGTTTTCAGATGTTAACATGGTGGCAGAGCCCAAACCCCACCAGACTGGTAGAAAAAGGCAAAACGTTGCGAAAACCGGCAACGACTGGTGAGTTTTTGAAAGAATCACCATATTTTTTGATTTATTTTGACATCGCCTTTTTTCCATACCTAATTTTTTCAACTCAAAAATTATTTTACACTTATACATTAGTATTTTGGATGAAGATGCAAAAGGTTTTTTCATCTAAATTATAAACACATTTAAACAATTGGATGTGTGGAATCTATTTTCATCTACTATTAATGTTGACAATTTCACAGTTTAAGCGATTGTCACCTTGGGACGTGTATTGTCGAAGTTTTCCTTTTAAGAACATAGTGATTAAGCTTTTTCATGGTCGGATTAAATCGGTAGCATTCACAAAGTTCAGCATAATAAGCCTGCAAAGCACATCAACAATACCGACATGTTTACACAAAAAGGTATGTTTAATTAAAGACAATACCATACTCTATATTACTGCGAAATTTATCGTTAATTAATCATTCTACGTGTAATTTCGTTATAAGTTTGAATCCCATTTCGAGAGACTTTGACAGAAATAATTTGAAAAAAGTTTAGATTTCAATTTAAAAAGACTGTTACCCCCTTTCGTGTACTTCAATGGGCATGAAATAGAAATGTGAATATTAATGCACTCAAAATCTTTATGTATTCACTCCATAATACAGAAATAGGACATATTATATTCCAACTAATTCGACACTCATTTCATATGCAGCATCATTTCCACATTATGTTCTTATGACTATATATCAAATGCGTAATATCTTCGAAATAAAGAACATTCCTTCTTGTACAATTAATTTAACGGCAATCTAGTCCTTAAGATTAATTATAGGTTACGAGCTTCAGAAACTACTTAAGTTGCCCACTCAGAAAGTTGAAAGTGCGCAAAGCTAAAGACAAACTTCTGTCCAAGACAGCCCTTACGAGAAAAAAGGTTTTTCTTTTACACTTTCTTTATTTTAGTTAACTACAGCTTTACAGACTTTTTGATCGAGCTACATCGGAAGTTAAAAGTAGTTCATCTATTCTTTCCTCATGTACAACTCATCTACACCACTAATACACTGAAAATCAAATATATTACTGAGTGGGTAGACTAAAATACGAATTATTTAATTAATTTAATGTACACCATGTATTAGCAAAGGCTGGATCATGTTGTTTAGATACAGACACACAATACCATGGTCTCGAATGTCTTTGAAGTAGGTTTTTAACTATCACAAAAGCACAAGTGAATCAAGATAGTATCGCCACACAGCGACGTCCAGGCCTGAAACCTCAGTTGAGTTTCACTGAATACGTTAGCAACAGTTGGTGATCTGCCAAACATTGATGATGTAGAATCGAAGATTACAGAGTATACGCTTCACTTGACCAGATAACTCAATTCTTGTATGATTGTTGTAAAGTTTGATTAATCATTGTTTTCTTAGTTTTGGTTTGTCAATAATTCAATGTAATCAAAGCTAGCTGAAACCAAAACGCCGCCAACTTATTGGCAATGTAACAACTAACAATTGAGAACCAAGTTACTATGTCTTAACCGCTACTGGAACTTCTCACAGTTCTAAGCCATTATCCATATTAGTACACATTATAAACCATGTGGCCATCTAGTACACTGGGCAGCCTAAATGAACGATTGACTAGTAAACATTCAAACAACAAACGTTCCTAGTTCATATAACTGTAAAGATAGCCTCTGTCAGATTCTGCCGTCATTTCGAAGCAATATTGTAAACAGTATACATGTTAAACTAATCAAGATTCATACAGTGAAGCTTATAAATATCCCTAAAGCAAAGTAGATTTAAAAAATATGTCTTTATTTTGTAAATTGAAGTAGTGATATGCGTATTGTGCCGTGCGTCTCAGGTTTATAGCCCTAGTTTAATGTCAACTGCAGAAGAGAGTGCTGGTCACTGGGGCTAGCTCCAAACGAGAAAGCAGAGACTTTATGGCACTATGCATACATGAAATATAACCTCTGCGTTAGCTTTTGACTCCTAAGTGCACTTGTGTGGATTTTTACAATTGTGTTTTTAATATAAGTGTGACAAATTTGTACCTTTTTGTATTTCTTGTCAGAATACATTAAACAAATATTCAGCAAGGGAGGTTATTAAAGAATGCTTGTTCTAGCTGTGCCAATGTCACACATCTGTAGCGAACCAAATCTAAATCCAACCCCAAACGCAAACGAAAACGCCGACTTTTAAAACACAAAGGAAACACTTTATCACGTACATTAATTGGGAAATTCAATTACAATCATTTCACCTTTAGCCTAACAACAAATTTTCGTTTCATCTGCACAATTTATAGATTACGCAATAAGTTATCTTCGCTTTAACGCATAATACCAATTTTAAAACTGTGCATTCACAACTCCCAATCCATGATTCTGACCAACACATAACACATACCGCGCAAAAGCAACAAATCTAGTAAATTATGCCGTGTTAGATATTATACCATACAAACACATGCAGGTAAATATATAAGAAGTTAATGACAGCTCGTATTTGCCATAATGTTTTTATTAAGTTTTCGACCAATGCATGTTCGGTATTATAATGTGAGAACACAGTTTAAAGTTAAACATTAAATATAACAAAACAGGAACACCCCTCTATTTTATTAAATATGTTGCATTACTTGATGAAAAAACATAGCTTACGGTGAATATTCACCAACTCGTAACTAAATAATATATATATTTGACATATTTTGTCCTCTAGCCATGAATAACGTCGCTTTATTTAACGTAGTTAATAAGATCCAGATTCTCTAGCCATGAAGGATTGTAAACCAGTTACTTTATGTGCTAATTTGAAATATGTAAAGATTCACACATCCTATTTATTTCATAATAACGAGAAAATGATGAAGCATAATTTGAAAGAATAAATCTTACGATCAGGGTACATTCTTAAATCTAGACTTACAAACGGCATGTCAGGCAGAACAGGAGAGCTAGGAAAGTGAAAGGAAATGGGGTTTTCCCCAATGCGAAAGCATATTTCACTTAAGTAATCCGAACCGAGAATCCTGTTAAAATCCGTGGAAGAATATTATTTTGTATCTTTGTGGAATCCTCTTTAGATTTGTGTCAGAGCCGGCTCTGTTTCAAGAGCTGTGGACTTCTGGTAGCAGCCTACTGGCTGCAGGGAGGGAAAACTAGGAGCGTAAGACGCTGTAGGGCCCGCCAAACAGCGATGCGCAAAGATTAGATTATTACTAATCACTGGTTGATACGTGTGATTATAGTGATTACAAACATGATCATTTTCGTTTCTGTTATAAATCATATTATATAACTCAACTAAAATCAGTAAAAGAAATAAAACAGAAATTCAAAAATCGACGTACAAAAAGGTATCTGTTGTAACAAGCATTACTTAAGTTAAAATGCTGCCAAAATCTAGAAATAGAATTTTTAGTTTTGGCAAAAAAATAAATTAAAATAGTTTATCTTTTAGAACCTCTTTCAGCCAATTCGTAACTTTAGGAACGAATAATTAGACGCCCACTCATTCATGAGAAAATACAATAATTTTTTTTTATAATAAAATATAGTTACGCACAAATGTGTGTTTTTAAACATAGATGCAAACTTGTATAATGCTCTTAGAATGAATTGGCACAAAGAGTAGGTCATTTATTTACCGTATAGAAAACGATAGGCCCATGAAAATCTAATTAAATAACACCATTATTGTGTCAAAGAACATTGTTAACAATTTAAATAGAAAGTAGCCAATTTGCAATTATTTGCAACAGTTGAACACAGTGTAGAACCTAACTGTTCCTAGAGTAATGAAGTGACTACAAACAAAGTAAATTTAATAGCCACCGTTTTAGTATCATTATCTTGTTTTACGAGTAGTTCTGAAATAGAAACTGCAAGATGCAGCTGAAAGGTCAAGAAGCCTCAGATGTGTCAGAACATCTTGTGGTTGTAGAGAACACATGCACTGCACGCCTGGCGCCATAAAGCAGAGGAACAATAAACAACACATAAGCGTGAACGAGGAAATATGTAAAACACCTTCCGAAATAATCTCGTGGTAAACATCGTTTAAGTTGCATATTGCTTGACCGGCGGAGTGAACGTCCTCGGGTTTCCGTATCCGGCTGGCGGTCACGTGGTCTGTGACGTCAGAGACATCCAGAACCAAAGCACGGGCTGTAGAAATAAATAACTTAATGCGCATACCGTGTTACGTTTTTGTTGAGTATTCCAAAACTAAAAGAATTCTAATTTAACTAATACGACAATGATGTATTAACGAAATTTTGACACAAATATTGTATGGCCTGAATCTGATTAGTCGAAATAACAAAATATATACATTTGTCGATTCAACGTAGTTAGTAATTCTCAATGAAAACTTAGTAAAAATTTTTCATTATTAAACAAAATTGAATTGTAGTAAATAATAACAATTACACCTACGGGAGAGTTTCCCGACCAACCAAATCGAGAAAAAAATTAGAAGTGTTTCGTTTGTACAATTATTATATTTTTAAGTTTCTAACTGAAGCATATCATTTGTATTCATATTGACCTTTGTAAATCAGACGTTCATCTGAATAGGATAAGACAATAAGTAAATGAAATACATTGGACTTTCACGAAGACTTTTTGGCAATTGTTATAATTTTAGGCCTAGTCCACATTGTGTGAACTATGAACACATGATAGCTGAGTCATGCGAACCCTTCTGCTGATCCGTTTACTGCCTACTCCCACGTCTTGACTTACGTTGTATATTAAATAACAATCTTTGCTTGGCAAAAACATGGACATAACTTATTCACGCCGTCCTTCCGCGATCGCAGAGAAATACGACCAGGAACCTGTGTTATTGCCAGAATCTCGCGTCTCTTCAAGATGGCGGTCATTGTGACGTCACACTTTCTACAGCTAGTCACGTGACGCGCCTCTACAAGATGGCGGTCATTGTGACGTCACACTTTCTACAGCTAGTCACGTGACGTGCCTCTACAAGATGGCGGTCATTGTGTCGTCACACTTTCTACGGCTAGTCACGTGACGCGTCTCTACAAGATGGCGGTCATTGTGTCGTCACGCGTATGTTCGTAGGTCTTGTCTGCTACTGATGCAGAAGAATCAAGGTTCGAATCCCGCTATGCGCAGAAGATTATCAATTAATTATACGGGCTTCAGTCCATCAATTATTGACTCTGGAGCCGTCCTAGCAACGAGGCACATATTAAATTCCAAGGTTGTTCCGAATAAGCCTTGATAATTCTGACGCCACCCGCGGGTAAAATCGTGTCCAAATTTTTGGTCCGTGTTTCCAATTTAACTGGTCTCTAGTTATTCATTGTTTGCTCGGCAATGGTGTCGGTGCCTACAGGTTTGGCTTGGTCTGCTTTAAATTTAATGTTCCCCACTGAAATCATATATAATTATGTGACTGAGTAAGTAGACTCTGAAACGAAATTATTTATTGAGCGAGCGAAGCGAGCGTCTCCACTTGACTCTTATGGCTCCAATGTCTGTTTTTTTTTTTTTTTTTTTTCTGTTACTGCTTCGATACAGGTCGCACCGTTTCTCTGATCGACCTGAAATTTTGCACACATGTACATACCACCTAGGCGGGTTGCTGTATAGTTTTGTGGCAAAATCGTTCAAAAAGTTAAAAAGTTACATTAAAGTTAATCGAAAGTTTTTTTTTTCAAACTAAACGGCGACAAAATCTGAGGTGGCCAAATCATTTAGAATGTCCGTCCGATCACGAATATGTTATTTTTATTTTGATCCGATAAGTAGTGTAGATGGAAATTACATTATAACAAAGTCCCGTTACCATGGCAACGGAAAGTCGCACAGCTTTTTTGGCTCATGATAGCGGTCAAACGAAGGCTCGGATCGAGTTGAAATTTTGACCATCCGCAAGTTTCGTTCCCGATTGAATGCCATTAGTTTTGTGGCAAAATCGTTCAAAAAGTTATAAAGTTACATTAAAGTTAATCTAAAGTTTTTTTTTAAAACTAAACGGCGACAAAATCTGAGGTAGCCAAATCATTTAGAATGTCCGTCCGGTCACGAATATGTTAATTTTATTTTGATCCGATAAGTAGTGCAGATAGAAATTACATTTTAACAAAAGTAACGTTACCATGGCAACGAAAAGTCGCACAAGAATTCTGGTCACTATGTACTGCCACCTAGAAGAAATCAAGAGTAAAATGATTTTCCCAAAGAAATGATGTCAAGGTCCTCTAGATGGCGGTGGATTTTATCCATTCTCTCCTATTTTACAAATTTTCAGCTAAATCGATCAAGACCTTAATAGTGGGGCAGCTTAGCATGAAAACATTTACACGGCGGACAAAAGCACCAAATTTTTACCACGTGCTATTTAGGCCCATAGCTATCAATTTTTGATAGGAACCAGCTTTTCCGGCGGCCATCTTGAATTTTACAGCGGCCATCTTGAAATATAAACATTTTACCAATATCTCAGCTTCTAAACTACTTAGGATCACAATATTGATGTGTAAGTACATATTTTCGGGGTCAAGGAACACAAATTGACTATTTTTAAATGCATTAGACTATTTATTCATTCACAATAACACATACATTCTAAATTCATACAAAAATACACACACTTTATACATTCTGATAATATGTTACATGGAGTATTATATGATAGATATCATGATGATGCCACTTATCAAAGATGCCGTTGCTAATGCCGTATTCAAACATTAACATCTGCACAGTTCCGTGCAATTCCAGCCTGCCTTTTTGCATGCACATCTACCTCCACATCCACTTTGGCTCTTACAGTTACATTTCACCAGTTTGCTACATGCCTTTGATGCAACAGGGAATGTGTTCCATACAGGAACCCACGATACACTGTATCTATTCAGTGTCCAGCCCCAACCTTCTGCATCAGGAGCATTCTGTATACTCTGTGCTCACTGGTGCACCATACTCTTGCCTGGTATGCAGCCCGCTCTGAGTGCTGCAGTTGTGCGTCCCTAGTTAGGGAAAGTTTCTCCATTGTCTTACTCTTCTGGCAAAACATCTTCTTCCTGGCCTCATGCACATGTTCTACGTCACTGGTCTTATCATACAAGATAACGGTGAAGCGTTCTAGGAGTTTGAAATTTTCATCATCAATCTCAAGCGTTGTGTAAGGGTGAAGTACTATGTATGTAAAGGCATGTGTCACATAAGGATAGCAATTCCATGCATCCCAGGTAGACTTCTTACCTTGTCCGAAAATGCAGATGTAGTATCACATCCCGTGAAGCTGTGGAATACAGGAAGGGCCAGGGATTTCTCTCTACCCAGCTTCTCGTAGATAGCATTAATGGAACGATTAGTGAAAGTTTTACCTGTACTAAAAGCAAACCAAATCTTCACATCTTGACACAAAGTCCACAGGTGATAAAATTTCACCACAAGGCCTACATCTGTGTCAACAGTACGCACCATAAAGTTAGTATACTTCCATTCTGAAGTGCATCCTGTAAGTGGATGAGGAGCCGGGTGTCTGCTTCCTCGTGATCACATGTCGGCATGCATCTATCAGTACCCCGGAGAATAACCGAGGCACCAGAGGTCAAGATAATATCCTTGTTTTATCGCATTCAACACTTGCTAACTTTACAGAAATTAACGCAAAAAGTTCCTGTTTGTTGGTGGGGTCTCGTAAGAAGTTGGACCAATTGAATGGCAGCTTGTTCTTTCCCTCAACCTTTCTCCCTTTCTTCGCTTTTCTCTTGTGGATTCTTTTAGGCAGTTCCGAATGTATTTGTCCCACACTATATCAACTCGTTTGCAGTTTTCTAGTTGTTTAATGATGTGTGGATTTAAAACCTGATCAGTATAATCATCAAACGTCACAATGTTGGTAGTTGGGATGAGATGCAAAACAGCGGCTCCATTTAGAAGTTTTACATCAATGGCATCAGGAGGATCGTTTGGGGAATCCTTGTCCAGAATGTTCATAAGATCGGACTTCTTTCCTAGTCGAAGTTTTCCATTGTCAGCTAGTGAAGGGGGGAAAGGATGGTTCTCATGGCTGAAGAATGTGGACATGTCGCTGAGTCGCTCGCCCTATGCTGCATGAGAGATATCGCTGTTGAGTAAGGATATTTTACCCTTTTGTTTTGTCTTACTTTTTGTGCGGCATTGCTGAACAGAGGAAGAGAATTCTTCTTGATTGGTTCATAAATGGATCGAGTAGGATCAGTTGTTACTGATTTGCAGAAATTGGCATACTGATCCTGTCCCAGAATCTGCACTGTTCACACAGTAGTCACTACAATTTTGTCCAAAACTATTCTTGTGTCAAGAGCAAGTAACTCATCACTGTCATCCACAAAAGGGTTTCACAAAATTCAAGATGGCCACCAGAGGAGCTGGTTAGCAATAGTCCATTTGTATTCTCTGACTCCAAAAATATATACGAACTTACACACCAAGATTGTGATCTTAAGTAGTTTAGAAGCAGAGATATTGATATAATGCTTATATTTCAAGATGGCCGCTGTAAAATCAAGATGGCCGCTGGGGTATCTGGCTAGCAACAGTCTATTTGTATTCTCTGGCCCCAAAAATATCTACTTGCACACCAATATTGTTATCCTAAGTGGTTTAGAAGTTGAGATATTGGTAAAATGCTTAAATTTCAAGATGGCCGCTGTAAAATTCAAGATGGCCGCCGGAAAAGCTGGTTCCTATCAAAAATTAAAAGCTTTAGGCCCAACTAGCACGTGGTAAAAATTTGGTGCTTTTGTCCGGCGTGTAAACATTCACCCCAAATTTGGCGTTAAGCTGCCCCACTAACTTATTGGGATGTAACATTATGGGAATGTCGTACTCGGGTCGTGTTGCACGTACCGGTGCTCGCTCAACAACGCGTCCAACTGAGCGTTTTCCTAGTTATTTGTTTTTCTCATCCGATAACAACTCTTCTCAGTTTTTCAAGTCTCTTCATTTCTTCCAAACTTTTCACCGTCTTCCCAATGATACTCATTTTAATGATCTAGGCCTAATTCTACGAACGTGGTCCTAACGGCGTCACACAACAATAGCTTTTGTTCTTGTATTTCACCATCTTACTAGCTTCATTTGAGCCTAATATCAAACGTAAATAAGTACCTAATGACTTGTACCTCACTTCAATATAACAATAGTTTATTCTTTTTTTTAGCCAGAAAGTCTCAGTTTTATTCAATTAAAGACTCGAGCTGCCTCAGTGATTTGTTGCTCCCACTCCACAGCTATCTATTTCTTTTTAATTCCCCTCAATAACGAAACCCAAATTAAAAGCTCTTAAATAAATTAGTGGTTAAACGCTGTGTCGATTGCTCTAATAGGTTTGAGGTGAGTTCGCCCAAATAATTATTCCGTTTTAGTGGAGACTCTGCACGAGTCGTTGGCCGAGGGCCAGAGTCTTTCAGTCGTAGTTCGAGAGTCCCATCTCAGTCCAGGCCTAGCTCAAGCTTTATTACTGTGAGGGAGCACACTCTATAGGTTGCAGTGTACTACACACTATGCATGTCACTTTTACTAGGTATGTCGTATGATGATGTATTAGACTAGGAAACGCTCAGTTGGACGCGTTGATAAGCGAGCACGTGCTATAGCTTGACCCACATTGCACATTTTTTTTAAATTTTAAAATTTGCGACGTTCGCTGTCCACAGGGCCATGTTTCCAAAATTATTTATTATTGCCAAGGTATTTGAGTAAACCCGTGTGTAACCTTTACTTTGTGGATAAAATCCACCGCCATCTAGAGGACCTGTGGGAAAACTATTTAAACTCTTTGGTGACAAATAATACACTGCTTCCTCGAAAGTATTTTTGATTACTTCTAGGTGGCAGTGCATTAGAAATTTCGCGCGTCTTTTCGTTGCCATGGCAACGTTACTTTTGTTATAATGTAATTTCCATTTACACTACTTATCGGATCAAAATAAAATTAACATGTTCGTGACCGGACGGACATTCTAAATGATTTGGCCACCTCAGATTTTGTCGCCGTTTAGTTTGAAAAAAAAACTTTCGATTAACTTTAATGTAACTTTTTAACTTTTTGAACGATTTTGCCACAAAACTAATGGCATTCAATCGAGAACAAAGCTTGCGGATGGTCAAAATTTCAAATCGATCCGAGCCTCCATTCGAACGTTATGGCGAGACATACAAACAAACAAAAAAAAAACAAAAAAAAACAGTGACTAATTTTTCCGGCAGAGTCAAATGGAAACGCCCGCTTCGCTCGCTTAATGAACATTAAATGTTTAAATTTTATGTAGAAACATGCTAAAGAACAAATTTGGAGTGTTCTACTCGTATTATGTCTAAAAAAAAAACGTGTAAGAAATCTTAAAAGGACTGTTTTCAAATAAAGTTTAAAAAATCGTTGCTATAAAATGGAGCTGTTTTATTTTTCAAAACAAAATTAATATACAATTTAAAACTAAATAATAATTCTACATACGTTGTAAAACTTTACACACGGTAAGCGTTATTCTGTTAATGAATGTGCAATTATTAAGCGAGCGAAGCGAGCGTTTCCATTTGACTCTGCCGGGAAAAATAGTCACTGTTTTTTTTTTTGTTTGTTTGTTTGTTTGTTTGTTTGTTTGTTTTTTTTTTTTTTTTTTTGTATGTCTCGCGATAACGTTCGAACGGAGGCTCGGATCGAGTTGAAATTTTGACCATCCGCAAGCTTTGTTCTCGATTGAATGCCATTAGTTTTGTGGCAAAATCGTTCAAAAAGTTAAAAAGTTACATTAAAGTTAATCGAAAGTTTTTTTTTTCAAACTAACCGGCGACAAAATCTGAGATAGCCAAATCATTTAGAATGTCCGTCCGGTCAAGAATATGTAAATTTTATTTTGATCCGATAAGTAGTGTAGATGGAAATTACATTATAACAAAAGTAACGTTGCCATGGCAACGAAAAGACGCGCGAAGTTTCTATCTAATACACTGCCACCTAGAAGTAATCAAAATAATTTCGAGAAAGCAGTCTATTATTTGTCACCAAAGAGTTTTAAATAGTTTTTCCCAATGAGTCAAGGTCCTCTAGATGGCGGTGGATTTTATCCACAAAGTAAAGGTTTTCACACACGGGTTTACCCAAATACCTTGGCAATAATAAATAATATTGGAAACGCAAACGCCATAAATTTTATGTGCAATGTGGGTCTAGCTATAGCACGTGCTCGCTTATCAACGCGTCCAACTGAGCGTTTCCTAGTATTTATTGTTACTGCTTGCATAGAAATTTAAATTGTGAAAACAGTTCATAATTTTATTGGATTAAAAGACAAACAAATGGACATATTTATCCATTTCCAACCTTGAAATATAATATTGTAGGTTAAAAAATTAAAGGTTATACAAATGAAAGACAATTTTGACATGATTTCATTTGTGCTCTTGACCCACATTATCTACACGACTATTGGCTTGAATGTAGGAGGAAGCTTAGTTTATGATGATTCGTCTGCACATGAAGAAGCGAGGCCATCACCATCATTCCTCGACGACATTTTATAGATGTTTTAAACTACGATCTAAAATAATCTTAGATTCCTCTCGATATAAATGATCTTCCCCGCTCCCCAATAAACACGCTGGTCTCATCGTTTATCAGCTGCGCGTCGCTCTCCGCTATTTCCCCACTAAACTCAGCAACTGATTGCGCCCGAGGACGATTAAAAGAGGAATTTGCAACGTTGTTTTACAAAGTTTTCCCATTAGGTGTTTGTGTCCACATTTACATCAAGATTGCGTCACGGTTGTGTAAACAGCGGTTCGTTATTTCATGTTGGGTCGATAAACTAGCAGAAACCAACTGATTAAAATTAGTGGTTGGATAATATATTGTCCTCCTTAAATTAGAGATAAGCGTAACTGGAAAATAGCTAAATTCGTAATTTTAAAAATGGTTTTAAACCAGAGTGAACTATAATTTTGAAAAATTAAATTATTGAACATTGTTTTCTTGAAGCTCTGAATTGTATGTAAGAGTGACCTGAAATTGCAATTGATGAATATTGCTTATATTAAAGACGAACGCTGTGAGCATCCAAAAACAAAAGATACCTTGCTTAATTTTGATTTTTTGCTATGTTTTTGTTTTTATTTTTATTAAAAGAACGACTAGAACACATAATTGTGGTTTATAATATTCAGGTAACATTCGAAGTAAATACATAACAAAGCTTATGATAATTTCGCGCCCTTGAAGAGAGCTTTGGAAAACTCCGAAGTAATATTTTTAATCACTGCGGAATGATGAATCTTCTGATCTTCTGTGGAATGCATTACACTTGGTTACTTTTGTGAGTGCTCGTAGTTTCACACCGAGCCTATGAGCTCTTATTGAAAGAATGGTATTATGTCTTTGGAGAGTAAACTCACTTAGAGATTGAGTTGTGGTGGGAGGGAAAGGAGGGGGAAAGGGAAGGGGTCGGAATGATGAAGAATATAATTTAATGTCAAGTGGAATAGTTCTTAGGAAGAAGTAGATGGAAATGTGATACGTAGTCTCTTTGTTAATGAGGCCTACAAGCTTATGTTGTAAGTCAATACGAACAAGCAAATTAGCTCAAATAAATAAATAAATACATTCCTAATAAGAGTCTACCCACTCAGCCACAGAACTGATTTGCAGTGTCTTAGTGTTTCAGTGTGAATGATTCAGTGTCCTTTGGGGATAAAATTAAGAATGAGTGTTTTATTATTTTTTATATCGATACGTACTTACTTATACTAAAGAAATTAATTGAATATAGGCCTATACCAAATTTGAATGTAAAATTGCAATGTTTGTAAATGGAAGTTTGTACTGATGCCCATATAAGACCTTTTGTGTGTGTGTGATTGTGGGATATTACGTTCAAAATTAGAACACAGTAAAATGATTTGAAAGAAAAATAATAAAGTAAAATGGAACAAATAAGTGGCGGGGTATTAGATGTTAAATAACTTGGGGACTGAAGAACTCTTGTAACACAATCTCCATCAGCCAAATACAATTTGAGAAACGTAAGAATTATGAAGTCAAAATATTCTGTTTGAGCTTGGTGGCGTTGATAAGAAGTAGAGCAATAATGTCCTAGATTGGAACCTTACCCCTTTGAACGTTGCCTTCCACCCTTTGTGCATAAGGTTTCCGTAATGAACTTTCAGAACCCAGGTTACCTATATAGCTTCGTTGGAAATAAGAAGCTTTTTGTTTTCTAAGTGGATTAAAAATGTACAAGTCTTTTGAGGTCTAAAGAACAAAGGCAATCTGAATGCAAAACAATAATCATTATGTGAATTATCAGCTTTTCAACGAGCACTTTTGATATTTAAATGGGAGATTTCAACTAGGTCAAACTCATATTGAACGAAATTACACTAGCTTGCGAATAAAAATGCAAATATAATTTGTTCGACCAATGAATTGTTGGCGGTTAAATCCTCTATCTCTATACGATGCTATCCTGAATACCTGCGAGAATACAATAGAGGACGTTCATTTATAGAAGAATATAGTAATCAGAGAAAAAGTTGAAAAGTAGAAAACAGAAAATAGTTCAACAAATTTTCGGAATCCAGCGCTATCTGCTTATTACACCACTATTGTCAAGTAAGTTGGATATTTTCATACACTTGAATAATCCGGGTAGTTGCATAATGTAAGTACTTTTCTATGTTATTATGAGAAAAGCGACTAATACTGAGATAAATTCTTCGTATTATGACTTAAAATTTTATTTTATGCTATCGAGATGCCAGGTACACTAAAATTCATCCTACAGTAATCATACTTCTCTAAGTTTATTGGAGTAATTATACATAAGAGAAATGAACGATAAATATTGACAGATGGTGTTTTAGTGTTTAGAAATAAAGTAATGTTTTCAGGGTATAAATGCCCAAAGAAGAATAATCTGCGAATATAATCCCACCATAATGAAAAAAGTTATGACGTTTCTTGTGCTCTATAGATTTAATTTCAACCAAGTACTTGTTACAAATTGTAAACACATCTCACTTCAAATAACAAACAACGCTGCTCTATATTTTCACTAGGAATAATCACATACGGTACAAAGAGAAATCGCAAATTAAAACGCAAGAGGCACTTTGCATATTGTTTCTGTTTGAGCTGCCTAGACCGCATTTATGAGTGGCGCTGAAAGTGAAGTAGTATCGGCAATATCGCAAGCGAGTTAAACTCTACTTAAATCCTCCGCTACTTCAGCGTGGGGCCAGTAGAGGGCTCCACACAACTGAAGAGTCGGAGGGGGGGGAGGTAGTAAAGGCAAACTTGTCATATTCCGTAATAAAATACAGTGGCATAAATGTTAAGTGTCCTTAAAACGTATTGGGAGCAAGCCTATAAATGTATTAACTAAATATTTGAGGTGAATTCGGCGAACATAAAGCCGGATAACAAATTTCCATCGTCGAATTGAAAAGATTAATTATTCAAACAGGTGTAGGAGTTTTATTATTCGCTATCAACATGGTGAGCGCGGGGAATTTATGGTTTGGTCTCTGGGCTCTGGCGGTGAACATGTGTACTGCACGCATACGCGCATCGATGATATAATTTGGATACATAAAAGTGAATATGGAGCTTTTACTAGAAGTGAGACGCGTCTTGTACCCTGTAAAACATACTACTAAAGCTACAAGAAGCTACGCGTTTTATAATATTGGTCGTAAGCTACGTTAACTAGTGAATAAAAATATATTTTGATTACTCCAATAAATCTTAATTAATGTTTTATTAATTCTATATTATTAAATTAAAGTAATTAATTGTGTTATTTGGATGTACAAATTTACAGTGAGTAATTGATTTTTATCGGTTTTTAATCATAATTTAAGCTAATACATTGTGGTTTGGTCTCTTTCAGCTTATTGATTGAGAACATCATAATAAGACTCAATGCATAATTTATATGATGACTCAATTCATAATTTATTTGATGTATAAAACTGTACCCTTCCTACCATCTATATAATGATTGAGAATCTACAATCGGCCAAACAAATAATAATTACAATTTGAATACAAACAAATCGAAAACTTTTACAACTTGGAAGCGTAAGTTAACAAAATAAAACGCTTTGATTAGTAAAGCTTAAGTCGCTCACATCTGTGTTAATTAAATAAATAATAAATAAATTGTATTTAGAGTCTACCCACTCAGTTATATAACTGATTTTCAGTGGGGAACAGTAAATCAAGTGACTAAGCCTACTCTGTAGGCCCCAACGCAATCGAAGAGTGAGCGATAACCAACCAAAGATCAATATTTTTAATAGGTAATATAGCAATCAGTGGTATAGACAGTGCGAACACCCGCGGATCAACGCCAGAATCAACAAGGCTGATTCAGAACAACTCTGAATTTCTTATGTGATTCGTTGCTAGGACGGCTCCAAAGTCACCGTTTACAAATTCCTAAGACACGAACTGATGGACTTAAGTCCAAATCAGAAGTTAAAAAACTCCTGACTTTGGCGGGAATCGAACCCTGGACCTTCTGCATTGGAAGCAGATACGCTAACAACAAGACCAACGAGCCACACAGAATTATTACTATTAGGTATAACGAGAGTGTACGAAGTGTTATAATTGACGATGTAGTATATCGGCTAATCTAAAGATAGATTTGGTTCCATGCCTGGAATAAAAGACAACTTATTTGTCACTTTGTTTTAATATAACAATCTAGTGTTGAAGTTAGAAGAGTGTATGATCCACTGAACTGTTCTAACAACTCCCAAAAACAAAAAAAACATGCCCAGGGTGCAATTCATGCCCCTCTTCAAGTGTTTAACTAGAGGAGTTAGGACAATTGTGAAGGGATGTCCGAGGGCTGTTTAAATGGACTCACTCCCTTGCATTTTCATTTACGACTGAGAAAAATCTAAAAAAACTTCAGTCAGGATTGCCGGTCTCGACGGGATTCGAACCCGGTACCTCCCGGATCAGAGTCGCGCGCTTAACGCTCAAACAAACAATTCTCAACAATGCGAGTGTCTGCGAGAAGTGACGAGACCCACCACACTTCTTGCCAGAGACTCCGCTCTATGAGGCAGTGTTCGGACTCACAGCACTCACCCCTAGGTCTAAGAACACACCACAAGAAACAAACACACTAAATCTAAAAGCCGCTTTCTACGCAAATCTATGCCTGGTTATTACACCTCCTTATGTTATCTGCCTGAATCACACCTAGGATTTACGTCGAGAAATGTAGCCTACATTGCGTCTCTGTAACGACTCAAGTACACTCGGTACTCGGGACACGAGGGTGCTCGTGATATGTTAAATACACTCAACTCAGTCACACGATTAGTTTTCAGTGGGGAGTTTAAAAATACACTCGGAACCAAAGATATCAACGTCGACGCTATTGAATAGTGAATAATAGCCAACCAGCAATCTATGAAGACGCTGGATTGAACGCGCGTGTAACTAGCATCGATACGACTGGTGTGGATCAACTTTATACAATGTATTTTGTGCTTCGTATCTGTCTCCAAAGTCACCGTCTACATGAACCAGCATATTATATCAATTATTTCAAAAGTTAAAATACTTGTGTCTGAAGTCGGGAATCGAACCAAGGTCTTTGTGTTTTGAAAGTAGACACTAACCACTTCACGAATACACAAAACTTTTTAAGTTGCACGCTTTTAATTTTTTAGACTAAATGTCTTCGTTCTTCGTTCGTCTTTGTGTGTGTTACATCTATCGATAAGAACCGAGCATGACATCAGATTGGCATGCATTTATTCGATTAGACTCTCTAACTCATAAATCAATTCGCTTACTCTAGCCAGTGACAATACCATAGTATTGTAAAACTCCAGACGCCAGATCGTGATAATTTGGTCTATGTTGTTTCTCTGCGAGTATCCTGGTGTTGTAAACGTGCTCATAATTTCTACACTGTTTTACTCATCATTTCGTCACCCCCTGGTTATATTAGGGTCTCCCCCCTCCCTCCCTCCCCTCAGCGAGATAGGCTCTTGTCACAAGAAGGGCTGAGGAGCGACATTAAAGCCAAAAGCCTGTCACTTGTCCTGACAGCAACGACGAATCTCGACGACGCGATTTATGCACTAAAAACAAAACGACAACGTCAACATTCTTAAGAATATACCCACGTAACGATTTAACGCTCCGCGTATTTGTTGTATATATTATCGGCAACACTGCAGCGAAATTGTTTACAGTCGTAAAGCTAAAATTGGAATAAAACACATTTAGATTTGTATAAACATTTGAATATTAAATTATACTCGGAAGAGGCGGCTTTGAGAATATCACTTTACACGTTTCGAGTCAATAACTTGATTCAAAGCAAATAGTGGAATGTATTTGAGTTGCACTTTTCCGTACCTTTACGTAGATCACTTTAGTTCCGACCGAAGTAAAATAAACATTGTTTTGACTTGACTATCGTAATGCGGAGTGGTTTCCGGACGTGGCTGGCCAGACCTCTGGCTTTTACTACTCTACACTCTTTCACGGAGAATTCAGAGCTTTGCTAAAAGGTAAGCAAAGTTTTTTCAGTAGGACACTTATTGAGCAACGATAAATGATAAGATTCAGTAACTTTATATATGGCATGGAAGATGGGAATTTAACCTGTGACTTGGAGATTTCGAAAACAAATAACTTCCATTAAGCAAACATTCAAGATAATATATCTGTCGCGTTGATGTCAAAGAATTTATTATCACTTGCGGAGTTTAAGTTTGTATAAAAGAGACCGTTATAATGACCATTAAGTCATTAGATTTTGCACACCCATTGCACTTTCCTGAAGGGATGACCGCTGCAAGATACATATCAGATTTGATCCTCTTCAGGTGTACAAGACTGTAACTAGATCATTAGGGTTAAGGGTAATTGAAAAGAGAATGTCCGAGAAATGTTTAAGAGGGCTCATTCGCCTTAACGACTAAATCAAATATTGGAAAAAGTTTCAGTCCGGATTGCCGGTGTCGGGATTCGAACCGTGACCTCCAGAATCAAAGTTACATCCTTACGAATGAACCACCAATGTCGGAGCTAATTTTACGTCGAGTGTACGCGCGATGGTTATGCACCGATGTAACGGAATTATTTAATTCTCTAACATTAAACAACTCTTCAAAGTCACCCAATCCATCTTCCTTACACAAACTAATCTTTCAACACTTGCCCTTTCTCGATTGACTGAAGTTAAAACAAAAAACACGCACTATAATTTCTCTTGTTACCCCATTTCCCTCGTCTCTAGTTTTCAGAATGGCTTAAACTAAACCTGAGCCACTAAATCACGAAATTATGTGGGGCTAAACGGCTCTATAGAGTTGCCCCTTAGATTTGTCTCAACGCTAACTACTTCCCCTAATGTCTTTGTACTTATACCTTAAGTTATTCTCTTATTATACGCCAATTATCTCCGTAACAAAAATACCCATTGCCTCGTAATCTCAATGAGATTTAGTTTGCTCTCATTATTGCTAATGCTAAAGTTTATTCTTTCTCGTTTGTAGTTTGAAGCTGAACATCATCAATTATATCGTTGAAATGTTACTTCTGTAAAGTTCCCAACTAATTAAAGTAATACCTGACGTGTCCCTGCATCGCCGACGTCTGTCGTGGAGCTGCAATTACCTCGGTGTCTGTGTGTGTAATTACTGTGTGTCCCGAGTAAGCGGTAGTGTTGGTAATACTTTCAGAGAGCGCGGGGAGTTCTTTGTAAAAAGAGTATCCGAGAGGAGAATAAAAGGGTGATATATAATGGCGCTAACTAGAGCTTAATATGGTTGGCGTTATTTATGTGTCTTGAAAGAGAGAGCTTCTGCAACTGTATTCTTTCAACGTAAACTCTTTAGATCTGTTTAGTTTGCCAGTGGATAGAAAGCGTGTTCCCGTCATCCACGGAGTATTATTACAGTAATTGTTATTTCCGCGCGTTTCCAAGACAAAACGGATGAATATTTCAAAGAAAATGTCGCTTGGGTGGAATGTTTAAATATTATTGTGGGAAACAAAAAAAACCCAGCTAAGCTCGAGACTATAATAACGAGTCACACATTTGGCAGGCTCCATCCACAAGCATCCATTTCATATTGACGAAGCAGATTACATTAGCGTCTCGTACGTTCTATAATTAAGTATTTAATGAAAATACCTTTAGTGTAGATGACATTTTCAGTACCAATCTATCTTATTTGAATGGCGCTCCTGTTTGAATAGGACGCTACATTTAGCATCATAGGAATGCACAGAACGCCCCTCCTACATTTCACCGTTAACCTACATACACATGTTTCATTTCCTCTTCAGTTGAAATTATTCAAAAGTTCAACTCAAGAATCGAGTGTATTCAGATGATAATGAATTCTCCAATGAAGGTTCTATTATTTTCCAATATAGACTTTCATGAAACCGACGGTAAAAATGTATAAATTGCACTCTGACCATGTACGTGTTTTGTTGTCCGATAACGAAGCATTACTTTGTAATTTGTTTTCAAAACTGATTGTTTTTATCGTCGAGAGGTGTTTTTAATCACGGCGCGAACCGGACTGACCAACCCACTGTAAATGACGGGAAATTAGCTATTTGAAAATGTTAAAACACCAAACCCATCATCGCGAACGTTACGCATATCAACCGAATCACACACGCATCTCCGAACAATACAAACACGCACACGCACACGCACACGCACTCGTGTAGTTCACGTGTCGTCACAAGAGATTATCATCAACATCTGTCGACCATGACGTCATTGAAACTCACCTAGAGAGCAACAAGTCAACCAACATTTCTGAGCGTTAATCGTCTACAGAACTTTCTCGAAACTCTCCCGTCTTTGTTCTATCCGCTTTAGTTTTCTCATTTCATGTCTACAGATTTTCCTACTTTTTCATTTCCTACTGCCGGCTCTCCCCCTCATAAGCCTATAGTAAAAATTGGGTTTTATTATTATATTTCTTGTTGTTGGGTTGGGGTTTGGTTGGGTTGGGTTGGCAACTCGGTGTATATAATGGGGTCGGGCCTCCCAGGGGCGGCGCGGTCTCGGCGGACAAGAATCAGAGAACACTACATTACGGACAGGGTTGGTGATTTAAAATAAAGAACACATGGGAAATTATAGCCTCGCTCGAGACACCTCGGACGAGGAGACAATCTCACCGCCTTCATGATTACCACACCACTCAAATCTCATCTCATCTCCTGGACGCTGGCTGGACTTGGGGGGCGGTGGGAAGTAACAGCGTTAAAAGTTCAAAGGTTGGGGTGTTCTTCTGCCTCGGGGATAGGCCCACTCAGGGCACTCTATGTAATACTCGCCGTCAGACTAGGCGAGGTATAAACTGGAGTCATTTAGATCCACTGAAGTGGTCCATTGGTAATCGGAGACAGACCCTCAAGAAGGAAATAATGAATAATGCATTTTAATCACTCACTATTTTACAACAATGTAATTTTCAAATTTTCAACTGTAAAATGTTCAATATAATTTCTCAAAATCATTAATCGGGAAACACTTCCGTACCCGGATGAGATGGATTTTTTAATTTCTGGATTAATTGCCATTAAATATTAATGTAAAATATCAAAATCTTGATCTCTGTAAACTTGGAGAAAGTCAGTGTTCGAGAAAGTTAGCGAATCTACATACAGTGCAGTCGCTCGAAGTTGAACTAACCAATTAAACATATATATAAATGCTGAAATACTTTTACCAATTTCATAAATTTCAAATTGAGAATTTGAAAAAAGCTCTATTAAATACTCATACATGAATCACGTACTTTTTTCAGGAACACTGGAATTACTTGTTTATCCCATTATCCTCATTACAATACCCATATTAAAGATGAATTTTGGGGTTAGGGGTTTAATAAGTAATAACTTATAAAGAGGTGAAGAAAATAAGATTAAGATTTCAATATGTGAGTATTCAATTTACTTCCTTTCCCCCACAAATTTTGAAATAGTTATTTTGTAATTTTCCATGAAACGTTATTGTGTTTTACACCTTCTTACTCTCGTATTTTATCGTTGTCTGGTTATGTGTTTAAGATGTCACATAACCTATTTTCTTCATATGTATTTAAGATTATATTCAGTCCAGAACCACAACGTTGTCATGTTGTTCTGATGTATTTTACAGTTATGTTTTTAAAAGAAACAATCCCGTTGATATTAGAGCCAACATTCAACGGTTTGATATACCGTCCACATTTATTACGCATGATTATTTCAAATGAGTTTCTGTACGTCGTGATTCAGTTGTGCGCCGCAGCCGAGAAACAAAATTACAACATTTTTCAAAACCAGAGAAGGGGAGCAAAACGAAAACCGTGTTTTCATATAGAGTGAAAATGTTATTTGTGTCTTAAATTATTTTGTAAATAACATCCCCCGTAGTATGAAGCAAGCAAGCAAGCTGCGTGCAACTTTCAACTTTCAATCTTCATGGCTGTGTGTTCCGTCCCGTTACATTGGCGAGAGAGTTTCGACACACATTTCCACTTTTCGACGTGCGTCGCTGCTCGGATGGTTCCCTGGTTGGCCGTTAGGACTCTCCGCGGAGATACCAACCTCCGAGGTACCAACTGCTAGGGCTGAATTATGCATAACCAAGCTAAAACGACGATCCAAGATGAAAGAGTGGATACATTCACTATGGTTATAGATCAACTATTATTTATTGACTATGAATGTCTATGTTTGGTATCAGGGAATATTCGGGAGATGATTCCGACTTCAAGTTCTCCATTGAGCGAGAAACAAACGAATTGTTACTTCAATCAAGCCCAAAAGAACGTATTACTTGGGCTATTAATTTAGCTCTGGCGAGCAGTGTAAAAAATTTACACATTCATTGTTGTAATGAGATTCTTGTATAAATAAGTTACTGACCTCCAACGTGTACCGTTAAAATACGAGGAATTAAATTTTATTTAAACATAAATAAATAAAACATAATTTTAAAACATAAATAAAATGTTTCCATGATTTACCATTTTTCAATTATGACAAAAATAGTTTTTTCTTCATATTCATTAAAAATATACCCTTTTATTCAATATTGTTGTCCGTAGAAGTAAAATAAGAAAATTATTTCATTTGAGAGAAATAGTGTTTTGAAAAATGTTCAACAATTAAATAACATAAAAGTAAACATAAAATGTATAAAACAATAATGCCCTTCCAGAGATTAATACCAGTTAAATCTGGCTTGGTTTTATTTATCGCCACTGTCTGTTCTAAGTAATGAGAAAACCATCAATCTAAACAAATCTTTCTCCCCACTGCGATAATTTTCGTTCCGTTCGAAAGAATTTACAAAATGTCGCATTTTCCTAGAGAAAAAAATCGCTTTCGAAGTGAAGTCATTTACTATAGCCTCGCGGATAATCTCCACGTATCTTAAACGAAGTGCTTTGGGTCCTGAGATCGATTCTCGACTACGTTTCATAGGGTTTCTCTTGTGTGCCTGTGCATTCATCACTCCCACTTCATTTATCATTTACTTATCATTAATCATTATTGGAATACGGGGACTATTCGTGCTTCATTTATTTTTTATGTGTCCTACGTCAATCGAGAAAGTAAGACTTATAGCACTTACTGCGGTAATGGAATGCAAACACCCAGGTTCATTTATTAATTATTCTCTTAACCATGAACTAGGGGGAAGTTTTACCACGGCAAACTAATGTTCAAAATCCGTTGACGTAATACAAGGCACAAAGCAAGAAAATAATATAATTGGTTAATTCCAAATACAATTTGGTCACTTTTGGACTTTGGACAGGAACACTGTAAATTGTATATGTCAGGTAATATCGTTTAGGTGTGAAATTTTTTCGCAAACATTCTTTAATTTGTATTTTATTCTTTAAAATTAATTTTATTTAAATAATATCATAAATCAAACTAAGATTATTGTATGATTTCAAATAAAACATTTAATTTTGAAATAAACAAATGAAAACAATTGTACATTTCTTCGTTTTATTTCGTTCCATGCGAAATTGCTTTGCGCTTATCCAGAACACGCATTCTCAGAGCTCACAAAATGGCTAGCTCCATTCACATCTAAGGATGACGTCCGCCTAATATGCCAGCTGCGTAATCGGGGTTTAAAATTTGATTTGCATATTAATTGACAAATGATTCTGATTAAGTTATTTTTAATCCACTTAGATAACAGAATGTAATTGGAATGGGCTGATGATTTAATGGACAGGTGGAGTGACAGTCGGCTACAAAAATAATGTCATTTTAAAACAGGCTTGTTCATAAACTTACTTAGAGATAACACGATTAGAGTCTTCGTTATAGGGGTTTTAATTCGTTACTATGTCATATTGGTTCAAAACAATCCCAAATCCACTCTTTGACTTTAGTACTTTGTTAAAAATAGCCTCGTGATTCTTCATGCAAAACCACATTGATCTAGATTTGTTTCTATAGCATACTTCAATAATTTGTTTTAAAACAGTCATAAAACTTTTCATAAAACATATTAAAATCTCGTAATCTTCACATGACAGTTCATTGCTTACATCTGATCGAAAAAACGAATAACGTTATACAAAATAAATAAATCATGCACAATGCGTTAGATTTATTTTAATGTCATTGTTAAGTTAACTTGAAAACATTTTTACACGCTAATGCGTAAATGAAATAATTATAATTAACACAATTGTTTTTCCTTGATTAAACCAGAGTTTATTAATTGGTTTATATTATACCAGAACGCATATCTTATGAACAAAGTTATTTATAATCTCCGTACAAGGTAAAACTTCATCAAATGAAAGACAAAAGTTTTAGCTTCAAGTAGATAAAATGTACGGATGAGTAAATTAAGTACAATTTGAGCACGTTACTGAATGGTATAAATGTAAACATAATTGATCCGTGTACAATCTGACAACAAACCCCGTTTCATTTTAATTTACACACAACAAAGAATTAACGCAAACTCCCCTGGCAGTATTCTGCTGATACATTGATTCAGTGTTCGTTGCCTGTTGAGTAAAAGCGTCGGATGTAACCGAAATCCGTGCAGATATTCCGCATCGAATCAAACTCGTCTCCGCCTCGAACAGAACGATACGAGCGCCTATCTATCAAGATAATTGCTTCAATATACTGTTACCATGAAGGTTTATATCTCGGAAGAAGAGTTGTCTTATCCCCGGGTTGTTAGAGATCTTCCGGTTGCGATACTCGAGATGAGAGGCCATTAAAAATGTCAATATGCAGTCGGTATCAATCTGTAGCCGAGGGATGCGCTCGCCCCATTGGCTGGGTGGGCCCCGGTGCGTCATGGGAAATTACTTCTCTCTAATATTTATCTTCGTTTACGCGTGAAATGCAACCGAAACCAAGAGAAAAATGTTCATGAAAAATATCACATTGCGTCATCAATGTTTCAGAGGCGTTCTCGTATGTACCCCCCCTCCCCCTCGCGAGCACGTGTTTCACCACAACAACAGGCGAGCGGTTTTATAAAAATTAAAACGCCCCCCCTCCCTCGGCCCCTAATCTAATAATAATATTATGTGGTAAGTTATTTTAGTTAAGCAAACGGGACGGCACACCCAACGCGGCCGACGCAATTTAAATTAAAACGGCGTTAAATTTTTAAAACAAGGCAAATGTGATTTATTCTCTTAATTCCGAAAGTGGTTTTGTGTGTGGAATATTTGCTTCTCGTGGTTTTTGGACGACACACGTGGGCTGTACAGTTTAGCTCGGTTCTTTCAACGTGTACACTGTCACATTTATAAACTTGACGCGTTTCAGTATTCACCTATTTCTAACGTAAAATACATTTAAACTGATAATTTTATGTTTTTGATATGTCATCTTATCTTCCTAAACCAAATAATTGTATTAACACTAACACTCAAAATAAAATAAACCTAGTATTGTACATCAAAACACAGAAATTTCCAACTAATGTTTTGTGCTAAAAAGTGTAATGCACTTTAAAATATATGTTTGAATAGATCAAACACCGCAACGTACAACATTAATTAAAGTGATAGAGCAAAACTAAATAAAATTAAAAAGAATACTTATCCAAATGCAGATATTTGTTTGGTTGATTTTGATTTTCATTAATTTATTTACCAGAACATTTATTTAGATTTGCGGCAGTGGGAATATAGAGTATTGTATTAATGAAAAATATGAAATTCTTTAATATTTTAACATCGCTTTCAATCACTATTTTGGTTTGTTTAAAAGTAGCTTAAATATTATAATATCCATCCAAGTAACAACAACTACAAATACAAACCATGAAGTTTATGTGCGCGCGCGCATGTTTTATTAATTAGATAAAAACCCAGGTAACGCAATCTCTTATGTAATGTGTGTCTACCCCTGTTATACTCGAGATATTGTCGAAACAGCCTTGTGCACGTGTAAACGTGTGACTGGAATACAGCACAAAATAATACATTATCACGTATTCCCTGAGGAGAGGACAGGAATAAGCAACTTATTCTATCTCGCAGAGGATAAGAGAACGGTACACTTTTCTTGATTGAATTAATATTTCACAACGCTTCAATACCGTGTGTTGTGTCTCCGAAGACCAAGGCTGTGCGTACGTGTGTGTTTGTGTTTACTTTGCGCTGGTGGTTTCTGATTGCTTTAGTTAAGCCTTTTGAAAGACGGTAAATATAGTTTCAACAAGAAACAAACTAATAAAGTACTTCTTGCTTGACGGAAGGTTGCACTTATAAAATATATTAAAATAATATAATATTAAAAAAGAAAATACCTTAATTCCGTTTAAATGTTGTTCTAGTAAAATGCTTTTATAGTTTTATAAATTCATTAAATATTACAATAAATGTGGGTCAGTGGAAATTTAAAATGTCGAATCAAATAAGCTGCTCTAGAAGTACACTTTAGAATAAATGTATGAACAAGCTGTTTATTTTTACAAACTGCAGAGTTTTAATAAAGCATGCCTGCAAGTAATGTGTCATGTGTAAAAGTTAATTATAATTATTATGTAAAGTTAATTAATGTGATAATTATTATACTTTAGTACGAGTTGTAAATCTAAGGAAGATCTAAAAGACAGGCAGAGAGGTTATATAACAAGCCTGATTATAAATGTGTTAATGTTAATAAATGATTAATAATAGGTTAATAAAAGTGTTTGAAGGTGACTACTGGAATGGAGTATTGTTTATTTACGTGTCAATAACCGTATAAAGTTTTCTTGCATCGCTTGTTACTCCAACATAAGTCTGCCCAAAATATTATGTTGCACCTCCTACTGACGATGATGCAATGATAATATTTTGAAATAATAACTTAATTGTAAACGTAACTTACTGTTAAGTGCCTTGTACTAATGCATATTGTTTGTTTGATTCCAGGGACTACTACTACGATAGGTGAGTAGAAACACAGCGTAATTCTGTATGCTTGGCATGAATGTTATTAAATGACAACATTCGAGAGTGACGTTAAGGGATTCGAACAGGGATTCATCACAAATAAGCCAATCGCTGTGTGCTTGGCGTGTGTCGTGATGGTAGCTATAACTGTCACGCGTAGGTGAGCTACATATTATAACAATGGCGGTTGTGTAGGTGAAAGTCTCACGCAAGTATTGAGCCAATTCGTATTATAATACCGGAGTCTAAAAATTCAGTGGGTAACAATACACATCTTTTACTTTGATAGTAGATAAAACTTGGACAAACTTTTACAAAAGCTAATTGTTTATTAATTTCATAAATTTCATATTGATGCATTTCGCAATTTTTGTAGAATCACGTGAAATCTAGAAAGGGGCATTTTTATTTCCGAGACATATTTTTTTGAAATATTACATTTAAAATTTAATAAACATAATTTAATAGATAACGTTTTTTTATTATTATTTTTTTCCAACATGACATACAATCACATTGCTGGAGGTAAGAAATTAGAGCATAGCCCCATAACACAAAGTGTCTTACCACCAGGACAATATACACAATACAATAATAGAATATACACAACACATTCAACAATATAAAACATAATAACAATATACTCAATACAAACATATGTTTGCTATTCTTTTAGTTCCCAGTGTTCCCTATTCAAGTGTTACTAATACAAACAAACCATTAAACAAACCATAACTTTAATAGTTTTTAATTATATTATTGTTATGATAAAAGTTAGTAACTAAAATAAAGAATACAGCATGTTTTACATGTGGCAAAGCTAACATATGCTTAACTGTTTTTATCAGAAACTACGATGTGACATGCAAAACAAGTTTTAATAACCATCGTTACACTTCATTGCTTATGCTTATTTAAAAACTTCAACGTAAACTTGGAAAACTATTTTATTAATTAATTATAAGTTAGATCTGCAGTTTTCAGTTTAAAGTAGAAGATTGGAGAAGTCAAAGATTGTTTGGAAAGAAATTTGTTTAAAACGTCTATAAATTAATAAGTAACACATTCTCATTTCAAATTAAAATACGGCCGACATTTTGTGAGCAAATGATTATTTTTAAAACATGCTTTTACATGTTGTATTGAGTTTTGTCAATTACTTTGAACCACACCACTACTACTACTTGTTTGATGTTGAATAGACTTATGTGAGTGATCCCATGTACGTTTAATAATGCTATATACTTTGACAGAGTATAACGTATATTATTGTATTAGACCTTATTTAAAAATCAAGATTCCATATTTCGACCTTTTTGTGTCTACGTATAGATTATTGTCTATCTATCAGGCTGCGTTTTATCAGTGTGAAAGTAATTTCGTTTAATATTCTTTACCATTTCTTGATATGTATAGTAAAGAAACAATCCCGTAGGTGAAATTGATAATATTTAATACAATTTTAATTTTGAAATATAATTTGTATTAAAAATTATTCTTTATCATGTTCCAACATTATTCTTCTGTTGTTAACATATTACATTTAAATTTTATTTGATAAATCAAAAAAACTTAAAAAAAAATAAAAATCAATCCAGATTTCTTTCTGGATTGACTTCTATAAAATCAAATACACCTACGGGAGTGTTTCCCGATTAATGAAATTGAGGAAAAAAACGTTGTTGCAACAAAATGACGAGTAAACATAAATATTCGGTTTATTACATGTCCCTTCATTCAGAAAAATATTTGCTTCGAATAAGGATACAACAGACGTGTTTTTAAATAATACAGAATTGCGTCATAATATACGGGACATAATCCATCTGAGATAACTTCTAGGTCGGTCGACATTGAAATAGTAGAAATGTAGTGTTTTATTTAGTGCAAGCGGATAGAAATTCAACAGTTAGAAGCGATATAATACATAAACATTAATAAACTAATTTGCATCTCATCTAACGTTTTTAAATCTTGTATTACAATCTTTCTTTTCATTTAACTCAAGTTGAGTTAAAGAACAAAACAATTGTGCAAAGTTGCGAAAACAGATTTTGGTGGAGGTGCCGGGTCAGGTAAAACTAAGTACTATTTAGTTAATTTTATCTATCTCAAGACGAGAGCTTATAAATTATAGTTGTGCATTTAAATACTTCTTTAGCAAGTATAAAATAAGTGTCAGGAAAACAGTTTGATAGAATCTTTACTTAGAATGTGTAGTAGGAATTCACCAAGATTTTTCCAGGAATTCATATTTTTGGTCCTTATCTGGGCCCGGGGTAGATATTAGCTCAGAGCATGAATCTGCTAGTCGTAAAATGAGACAAAAGAGATAAAGTCCATCTTGCTCACATTGCTAATAAGTTTGGGAGTACATTACTCCCTTAAACTAGAGGCGAGCTCTAGCTGTTAAGCCATTCCCCTCCCTTCGACGACCTCACCGACGACGACGACGACGACCATAACAAGACATACGATGACAAAGACGATGACGTCCACGACAAGAGAACACCCTTTCATTCCTCTATCCGAGGCTGGTTCTGACCAGCATGGGATTCCACCATCGCTTGTACCCAAGGCTACAATGGCGCATTATGACCTTACGGTTGACGCGCCCTTGATTCAAACAAACTTTTAAATCTCTCTTTATTGGTATTTTGTTGTACTAGCTTCAAAATGTTAACCGCCAAACATTTCAAAATTGCTAATACAAAATGCCCGCTTTCGCTAACCCGGCACCTCCACCAAAATGCTAATTTATTTTCTTTAAAATAACATTACCTATTGGATTATGGTTACGAGTGAAGTGAAAACCTGAATTTGACGACCCAAAGAAAATAGCTCCGTTGTTAGTTTGTGTGTTTGTTCGGACGATTCCAAATAGTGGCTACTCCGATCTTGACGAAAGTTTCAGAGATACTTTGAAAACCCCAGAACATAAATCGAGCACAGTATTGAATGCAATTATCCTAAAATCACTACTCGTTGGCAGTTTTCAACTGCATAACATCCTCAAATGTTGGTTAGTATATTCACAGAGAATAACACAACTTGTATCTAGACTCGGAACATGTTTTCATGTTAAGAATGGTAGAACAAAATTTAAAAAATGGATCGGAAAATATTGCTCAATGCATTAAAAACGCGCATCCATCCATAACAAAGCGCTCTCAGTCGATCTAGTTGTAGGATTTACATCAATGTAATCTGCGAATATAATAATTTAAGACAATGTTTCTTTATTAATCGTAAAGAAAATTCACATTTGCCAATGTGTTTTAATGAGGCGCTCGTACTTATATCCCAGAAGACAATAATCACTTTATGAACACTAAACAGCAATGTGTGGCTTTAGAACGTTATATATGTGCGGTAATAGCAAGTACGGGGCAAATCCAGAATATATTAATTACACGGTCTTAAGGAGTTTATTCAATTGGGGCCCAACTCTCTATCCTGGTCTAATAATATGATATGTTAACTTCAAATTTAAATATTCATATTGTTTCCATTGACAGTTAAATATTGCAATACAAATGTCATCATGAAAAAAATTATACAATTTTTATTTATTAGTTTATTTTCGTCCACTTTTTTGTTTATATGAATATTCATTCTGAAGAGCTGGCTGAACTTAATTATCCATCCCTGTGACTCCCCTCTCGGAAAGTTTAGGGCCAAACGGACGCGAACAATTCATCTCTTCAGTGACATCCCCACCCGCTACATTATTCAAACAATGAAGTAGCAGTCGTTTTTTATATTACCTTAGGCTCCAATACTTTTCTCCCAAGAATGGCTGATCCCACCATTAAAGTTAATTGAATGTTCTCCTCTTTCGTTCCTATGCTCTTAACCTCAAATTGACTTTGGAACGGAGAACATTTTGCAGAATATCTGAGTACGTGCGGCCTTGCGGTATAAAACGGTATGTATAAGAAAGATGGCTCACGGAACGTAGCTTAGCGTAGTTCTTCTCTCTGGCGGGGTATCGCGCGACTAGGACGTTGATTATATCCGTATCCGAGTTCTCATTATCGTTATTGCTTTAATTAACTTGTTCGGGGACTAATTTAATGGGGGCTTGGCTGGGACTAAGTCCGACATGTTCTGCGCTAGGGTTATTTTATTTTAAACTGCGCAATGTCGTTTTACAGTAATGGTTAGTCGTCATATTTACGCTAAAGATATCATATTTCTTGTGCGGTCTCTTTTAGTAAACTATCCAATCTCATTTTATGTGCTACCAGATTACTTTAAAGTGAGTACATAACGATACTCATTATACGTAATGGAGCAATGCTCTATGTACATTTGCACTATTATATTATGTGATACTAACATGCAAATTATGTTATGTTAACCATTGTTTTGCTAAAAGTATACGTTTTTACTAGCAAAACTCTATACATTTCGATGTTTTTATGAAAAAATATAATTCTCAGCGATGTGGGTTTTACTACGAACTACCTTTCTGTCATATTAACATTTAAAAACCATTACTTCTTAATACTATTATTAAAGTTATTTTATGGATAGTAAATCCGAAGCACGGGAATCGAATTTAAAATTTCAGCCAATATTAAAATATGTAAACATAATACAAATACGCCAAAAATACTTTTCCCAAAGAAGTTTTAAAATGATGTTATTATTTAAACATGTTGTTGTTGTTGTTGTTGTTGTTGATTGTTGTTGTTGTTGTTGTTGTTGTTGTTGTTGTTGTTGTTGTGTTTGTTTTTAAAACGTGGTATGAGGACACCTAGTCAGTATAAAGTAAAAAGGCGAGGTTCTGTCAGTGGGCTGGATGTCACAAATGCACAACAGCGTCGTGTCCGCAGTTTGCTTGATGAACGCAGTGTTGCCAAGCCGAGGGGACGGAGCAGACGGCAACGTTGCACACTAATCTTCTTGTATTGCTTAAGCGAACATGGTGTCAGCTGAGAGAAAGGCACAGTAGGCGATATCTTACTGTGGTGTAGAGGGTTAGGCCTACGTGTCAGTTGGGAGGCTGTCTTAACAACCAAGATTCTACAATATTGTGGAACACTGGGAACTATGGTTAGCTATAGCTACACTTATTATATTCGAACCCTAAACACGGGTATCAGGTAACCATACTTTAGACATGAACAACAAAATAAAATATTTTATTGTTTATGCTTGAATTTAAGCAATTTTGCTGCAATTATCTTCAAATGGTTAGATGAAAGGTATTTCATATTTTTTAATTGTAGGGCATGCGTAAATTAGCACTTCCTATTGATAAAGAACAACATTTCATCAAAGTAAATAATTGGTTCAGTACTTATTTGTGCCATATCCACTTGTTAGTATATGTAAATTGGATATGGCACAAATAAGCACTAAGATATGGTGTCATCTGATGGATATGGAACAAATTGACATTGCTAAAACACTGCTTAAGCTTAAATATTTGACTATATTATTTTTTTATTAGCAACAATAAGCACTAACAATAACTCTAAAACATCTAACTCTAAAAAAAGCGAAAAGTGGATATGGCACAAATAAGTTCTGAGGTGACACCAAGGTATGCCTCTGCACGGGGCTCGAACCCGGCTCCCACGTGCTACAGTTCTGGGCGACGTGGCTACAAGCCCCCAGCCAAGTGATGTATTAGTCTCGTCCTTGTGGCGTTATTGGCCACTGCCGACCATTTATGAGACGTTTTATAGCCGCCTAGGCTTACCAACAACGATTGCGGAATTGTGTTTCTCTTTTATGTTTTCGCGACATGAAAAACAAGGTTGACAAGGTTTCAAAGTGTTCCGATAGAGAATTATTAGTTCCGTTACATCCACTTTGCTTGTGTAGCACGCGACGTTTTAGAAATATCTACAAATTGATATAAATACTGATATACTGATTATATTCTCTAATGTTTCTTTATGTTTGATAATTTATTGCCATTGTAATGTCATAAAAAACACCACGCCAGCGCAATAATTGCTGTTAATTAGGCTTTAGTTCCTACTGTTAGTTACTTATTTAATACTTAGTTGCTTACGTGCACAGTAAACAATGGTCTTAGGTTTAATATCATTGAGTTTTCATCGGGAACTGCTGTGGACAGCTCTTGTCATAGGTCAAATATCTGGAACTCAGCTACACATGTATGATAAGACGCGTTACTGTCGGCTCTGGTTCTTGAACATAAATTCCGTGTCACAAAAAGTTATGTTTCGAAGATCCAGATTTAAATATTCAGTCAAACATTTGATTTGGTTTAGATTCTCGACTCAATGGTGACTGATAATGTTTATCTCCAGAGTGTATTACGTGGGAAGTGCTAACTGTTCTTGTCCAGAAGTAAGACTGTCTTCGTGTGAGCTTGTATAGGCTTGGGAGTATTCCACCAGAGCAAACACACACACACTGTCTTCGTGTGAGCTTGTATAGGCTTGGGAGTATTCCACCAGAGCAAACACACACACACTGTCTTCGTGTGAGCTTGTATAGGCTTGGGAGTATTCCACCAGAGCAAACACACTCACGGTTGCACGTTTAATCGGGCCTCGTTTATATTTTCCTGAAAGATGTTGCCATTTCCAAACGTTATTATTACTTATAACCGCCGCTTTGCGTGCGAAGATAAAGTTGGCGAATAAAATTACGAAACAGCTGTGTTACAGTCGTCCGCAATGTGTGTTGTTTCCCAACACGTACAAACACGACAATTTATTTCGCAATTGAGAAAAGAAGACACTGTACATAAGTCTCGGCATCAATGCAACGGTGTCACCTCTGGCGTATAAATCTTCCCGACCGCAGCTTGTGGCCGGGACTGTACCGCCTGCAAGTAGGATCAGGAAGCCGCTAACACGTACCCAGGTTAGCGGATGTTATGTAGCCATTGAACTCCGATGTTGGTAGGCCCGTCTCTGGTAATAAAACCAGGCCGAGATTTAGAATCGGATTTCTCCTAAGGTTATTCAATACGTATGATAGGAATCGTGATTTCCTCTCGGCAAGACGATAGTGAGTGTCTGGGCTGAGAGGGGATGTTTTATGGCGGCTGTCACTTCGCACCCTTAGGCAACCCCGACGGAGCAGAGTCAATGCGATTCGGAGGAGGAAGTTTTTCTTTATCCGGAGAGAATGTGTCAAAAGTGAACCAAGATGAATTGTTTAAACGGTGCTGAAAGAAAGATTAGTTTTGGATTGAAAAATCATTGTGTCAATATTACACAGTGTTATAATTTGTGATTTTAAAATGTATACTGCACAAACACACCAGGTCATAACTCATGGGGGTGAAGTATGGGGTGAGAGAGAGAAAGATAGAGAGGAGAGTTAACGATGAACGGTTATTCAAGGGTGGTTCAAATATAGCTAAATCCATTTAGAATCATCCCTTGGTAAAGGAGAGTGGAAAAAATTAATCAATTACATTTTTTTATCGTCAATCTCACAAATAATTAATCAGATATTTATATGTAATGTAAGTTTTTGAATGAATTGATGCAATATCGAAGGGATCGATTTTGATTTTTAGAAATCATCTATATGGCCAAAGCAAGAAGTAACAAGTATTAATCAGTATTTGTTATTTTTATACTTCACAAATCATACTTCTCACTTCATTTTTCACTTCATTCCATTTTTTCATAATCTGTAACTAATTTTACTTATTGTTAAACGTAATTTGTATAAATGTAAATAAATTCATTTTTGTTATTCTGAAAGGCAGAGCTTTGTTTAAAAAAAATAAAGTTGTACTCCTATATTATGTATTTTGTTATTTCAATACTTTGTAAATCATCAATTATTATCATCATGTTTTTAAATGTTTTTAAATTCTGTATTAGAAACCTTAAAGTAAATGTCAGAAATGCTGCATTTGAGTATAAAACCAATAAATATATGTTCATTGATCTGTGTTTATTCTTTATCTAACACAGATGGAACATTACATTTTAAGAACATGTAATGAAATAAATAATAGCGGATCATTTAGTAAAAACATGCGTGTAAAGGAGATTCGTGTTATCAGCTATGTGATTTATTACAACAAGTTAGTACAACATCCAATGATTATTTATATCCCTCCATCAAATGCTCGCCAACGTTTCGGAGTTTTAATTAAAATTAACAGATTATCGATTGTTTAACATATTGGGCGCGCGGAGGCGTCGCTTTATTATTTCCATATTAATTGAATTTCTGCGATGAAAATAAAAGCATGCCCATCACAAAAAGTCTTCGTGAAACTCCATCCCTACGTCAGTGGGAGGAGCGTTGCAGCCAATGAGTGGACTCACAACTATATTGATTTAATATTTACTCAAGGATCAGGATGTGAATTGATAACAATCATACTCTTAATGATATTTTTAGTATAAGTTAATTATTATTCATCAAACCATTTGTTATTTTAAGTTATTATTAGAGGTACGTTAAAATATCGTTTTGTGTATATATATATATATATGCTACAAAGCGCATATGACTGCGTGGGTAGACTCTAAATACGAATTTATTTATTTATTTTTCGCTTAAAATTACGGTTTTCCAGAAAGAATTTATTTTATTTTACATGAATAAATAAATAAATAAATATATATATATATAGCATAAATAATGTGTTTCCACCAAATTTAATTCAGTTGTAATTAATGCAAACTGGATGAAATAATTTCTAACTAAAAATATGAGAAATCTTCACACACAAGTTTTTTAAGGTGGCCAAAAAAAGATCAACAAAACACAATGAGAAGACACTTGAAAATGATGTGTAGTACATCAAGTTAATATGTTAATTACATAAAACGTTGATTTTAGTCACAAAGTCCAACCCTCGGGCGCGATTGTAGTTTGTAAGTTATAATACGGTCACGAATACAGTACAAAGATTATATATAAGAGTAATAGAGAAATACGTCAGTATAGACAACGCTTAACGCATAACAATGTAATATATTCAGGAGAACCTAAGTAGTTAGTTGAGATTGCAAGTGGCGGGTGTTGAACCGCTGGCCTTCAGACTCTGAGAGTGAGACTAACTTACATCTGTCGGTAACATATTCACGAGACGTTTCATGACAAATAGTAGTTCTATCGGGTAAGAACATGCAAAGCGTAACCTTACCACACTGTGAATGTTGACTGGTTGAGATTCAAACTTGGAATCTATGGTTTTAAATGGTTGTTAAATCATGCGCCTGACTTTCTTTCAAAGGTTTCACCCCCACACGTCCCGTCTAAGAAACCACCCGGCTGGCAAAGAAAGATGGAAAACAATACCGCACACAATTTACTTTGAACTGAGCGCTTTCTCTGATTTCTGCGGGTGCTCAAAGATTACTTTTACTTCCTCGGAGATGGGGGGGGGGGGGGGGGCACCCCAGACGTCCCCGCACCACGTATCGGATATAGCAGCACAGATTCCTTGCAAGTCACACGGGAAATATACGGAACAATCAAATCTGGTTCTCATGGCCGTGTTAATCAACCCTAGCTAACTCGGAACCTCTTTCCGAACGTTTCCGCTCCATTTGAACGTAGCGTCGAGAACATCACGGGATGTGCTCGAGACGACATCATCGCATCTTGGAATCAACCTACAGAGTGAATTATAGTCAAAACATCACTAATGGAAAGATTGAAATATAATTTTTAGCCTTTTACTTGTTCTAAATGTCATAAAAAAACAAGTAAAAGTCTATTTAAAAAAATATATAACTAAACAGTTCTAAAAATCTTAGCTTTTATAACACTAATGGAATGCTGCAAAATATAATGTGATTAAAAAACTAAACATAACAAATGTTTTAATTTGATTATAGATGAATGTTGAAATTTATGGATTGATTTCTATACACTTAAATTTTAATGTTATTTTAAGACTGGATAACTAAGCATTTTTTAAAATAACTTCCAATATTTAAATTTGATAGTTAAAATTTGAACTAATATATAATATGAATTACGCGTCAAACTGTTGATTGCATGTTCTCATACTCAGGTTGAGGAGTATTTTTATCATTTAAAAAAAATTGTATACTTGTTTGTTGCCGGGAGACAAGACCTGACAAAACTATTTCATACAATAATAAGTAGGCCTAAGCGGAAACTTAAATTCAATAAATCTCAAAAGCCAAATTTAACTTTAACAGTTGAAACTTGTTATTTTAGTTCAATGTAGATAGACATATTTGTTTGCGGGGACGTGTGTGATCCAAGGGGAGTGCCTAATCCCCTCCCTCATGGGGCATGCACGTAGGGGAGGCGTGATCCCGTGAAGGTGGCTGCAGGGCCCCAGGAGGGGCGGGAAGCCCTAAATGTCCTCCTTGACACCGGCTTCATCTACAGGGATGGAGACAACCAGACAACGAGATTGGGCTCAGTGTATGTTCTGTCTCGGATCAATATACAGATCTCCTGGTTCTTGTTAGTTCATGTTCGATAAACATATGTTAGATAGAGCTAAGATTATAAATCTTATGCGTAGTACTCACAATATATTACACGACTCGATTTAATCATCGGTACATTATTCTACACGTACTTTGGTAGATCCCCAGACCTGATATTTTGGCGACAAAATAAATGACTACCATTCAAATATATTGATATTGTGTCTGTCAGGTTGTTGAAAAGAACAAAATTATACATTAAAATATTGCACTTCCAATAGCCGTGCTGATATGAAAAAGCAAGCTTATTAAATTTGTGTTTATTTTTTGTAAACTTAAATAACTCAATACTATTTTCATTTTCTACATACTATTTGTAGCTACTTATTTAATATGATAAACTATTATTAAAAGGTAATTAGAATTATTGATTTTACATCAAATCATTTCATTTTTATATCTTTGTTATACATATACAGCATAATTATGGCGTTTTCCTTTCTTCATTTACGTCACAGATACAGACAATAAGTTCAAACGGAAATATCATTTTAATGACGTATCGGGATTCTGTCGTCTCGGAGGAAGGCATCTGCATTCCTTTGATTTACAGTTTACAACAGACAGAGACCGTCCTTTAAAAAGTTTTTAGTCTAGCGACATTTCCGTCCGTTTCTCGCTCCGCCATTTATCAACATCACCTCTCTTTTAATTTCTTATAATTGCCTCACTTTGCGATGTTACTGTTTCGGCTCTTTGTTTTTATTTATCATCTCCTTCCTGGGATCGTACGTCTTCCTCCTCTTGGCTTGCTACAGCGGCCGGCTTTTTATTACTTCTTAAGCGCGCCTCGAGAACTCGACTCTACAGAAAAAAATGATAAATTATTTTTAATTTAAAAACTAAGTCGAGAATAAACACGAAGTTTTGTTCTGGAAGAGTGGAACAGTTTGTGTACACGATATTTATGTATTGAAAACCACGTTTGTAAATGTTCACAATAATGTTCATGGAAAAAACATATACTTTACTCCATTGATTAAGAAAGTTTCCGGGGAACGTTTATTGAAATGGAGTCAGTAAGAAAAGGAAACACTGGTGTACCCAAAAAAGGGAAAATCTTATTGATCAATAGATCACCGAAGGATAATACAAAAATAAAGTAATGCGCTTCTTCTAACCGAAATCCTGTTTTTGGTGGAGGTGCCGGGTATTTTCACGATAACGCTCGACATTCAGAAGTTGTGTTCTGGGGGTATTTAGTAAAAGTGACAGCGACAGTGACAGCGACAATAGTCGACCGAAACGACAACTTTAGTGAGAAGAGCAAGTGAGAACTGCCACCTCGAATTTTCATCATACCAAATTAAATAGTAATTACTTACATTGGCTGTATGTATAGTTGTTTATTACGCTAAGGAAACATTGGCATTGTTGCCAATGCACAGGTTATAATCTCGTAGAGCTGCAGTCAGATGAATGACTATTGCCACTAAAGTAGTCGCTGTCAATCGACTGTTGTCACTTAGTAAATATACGCCCTGTTTCTTTGAGCTAAGACGTTGCACGCGCACAGACGGACGGACGGACAGAAAAGTAATTCATATAGAAAAGCTTCACTCCCTATTGTTCATTACATTGCTTTCTAAATTACCAACGGGACCATAAAGTGTAAACACTTGCTCAACCTAACTTGTAGCAGTTGTGTTAAGAGTACCCGCCATCTTTAAAATATAAATATCGAATGTTTATTTATGTAACGGCCATGCGTCGTTAGTGAATGTAAGAAGCCATCAAACGCGTATTCTGAATGCCCTTCTTGCCCTGACACGTCAGTAATTAGCATTCTTGAAGCGAAATTACGTCGGTGGTATTTCTTTACGCTCATTATTTTCTGACAGGTCCTCGGGTCGGCCTACTTCCCCCCCCCCCCCCCCCCCTAAGTTTGATGTTTCGCCTCTCGGCTTATCGTTCTCCTCGGCACCCTGATTGGTTCTACACTCCAGCACCTCGCAGATAATTTCAATGAAAGCAAATGAATCAACTTCGTAAAATGTTATTCGAGATTTTAGAAAGTTTTTGTTAGTCGATAATGGAGGGGCTTAGATACAGTGTAGTATTAAATAAATGTAACAACCATGTCCATTGAAGCCGTATTAAATAATTGAAAAAAAGGTTTACCAAAGGATAGCTGAAGAAATTCTGCTATGAATAAAATATTTCGATTAGCATTTGATACTTTTAAATAAGATCAGATTAAAAATGCATAATTAATCATTTGTACTCAGATCACTTACAACATGATTGTGTATGCGTACTTCATTAATTTAAAATTGAAATTTTTCTACTGACCTCCAACTTTAAATAATTAAACGATTTTTCATAAAATCCAATCGTGATACCGTATTACAAATTCACATTTCTTTTATCATAAATCACAATACAAAATATTGCACGTCTCTTTAAGTATTTTGGAGGTTGAGTTATTGGGAAGGGAATATCAAAAGACTGTTAAACAGGGTCTTTGCAATCGCATTTACGCATGAAGAAACTTCTACAAAAACTGTCAGTCGTGATTGCCGGCGACTGGCGTCGAACCCGCGATCTCCGTATTGAAGCCTTGCGCTTTACGTTTGAGACACAAGTTAGCTAAAGTTATTGTTTTCCTCTTACAGACGCCAAGAAAGTCATTCGAAATGGACATGAATGAAAAGGGCAGTATTTTCCAATGTGAATGTTACCTTTGGTGGAGGCGCCGTTCCAATATCAAAGCTTAGTAAATGAGAGTCACAACTCACAGTTGCGATTGTTGGTCGCTATCTCTGAGTCAGGGGCGGATGATTGGATGAGCGTAGCGAGCGAAGCGAAGATTCCATTTCACTACACTGGAGAAAAAAATCCTGTTTTTTTTGTATTTTTGTGTGTTTGTCCGCACGATTCCGGCTAAACCGATACTCCAATTGCGATGAAATTTTAAGGAGGCCTTTGAAATCTCTGAACTTAGAACTGCCACGTTTTTGAGCGCAATCGAAAAATTATTTCTCATTAAAATCGCAATTTTACGATTTTTTTCGATTTTTGAAAATTTCTTCTACTTATAACACCTACATGCTTTATCCGATTGTAATGATTTTTTCACAGAACCTTAATTTTATGAATTAATATATTCGTGTGAAATTTAAGCGCAATTAAATAATTTTTTCTTATGAAAATCGCAATTTTACGATTTTTTTCTTTTTTTAAATTACGACTAACTAAAAAAATTAAAAATTAAAGTTTATTTTTTATTTAATTTAAATTAATTTTTAAAAAAATCTTCAACTAAGTAATGATTTTTTCACAGAACAACAGAAAATCCGCATAACACATGGCAGCTCAATACACCAATTACGCTCATCCAACAACGCGACGGGACTTAAGCGTTTTCCTAGTAATAGTGATGGCTACTTATTGAGGACCTTGGTTTCAACCTGACTCAGCAGATTGTCTATTAATTAAATATTATATTTCTGTTTTCGTGATACATTTTCACGGTACATTTTCTCGCTTGCAATTAAAATTATGGCACTGTATTATTGATTACATAAATTTATACGTTATCAATCAATCTAATAATGAGGTATTCAAACTTCTCTACGTCTTAAAATCAGATTATTTCGAACAATACATCTCGGTGTATTTAAAATCCATGTTATTAGAAGATTTTCTAAATTATTCACCAAACCTTGATCGCGTGTAATGAAGTATGTAATAGGTTCGCTGAATACAGTCCGGATTCGATTACGGGCGCGGGTGGTAAAAGAGGGGTAGGAGGGGGGGGGGAGTTACCCGGTTCGGCGAGCACCTCGTTTTCTTGTCGATTGAACGTCGAGTGTGGTTTAGGTTCTTGGGCTTGGCATGTTGAGATGTTGTATTTTCTTCCGCAGCTGACGGCAAGTTGGCAAACCCCTCTCTGAGCCAGGGGTGCCACGACTGTTTTCATCTCTTGTCTAAGATAACGGTGCTAAGTTAGAGCGTGGAGGAAGGACATAGCATGGCGACATAACCAGATTGAACGCTGACATATTCCTTTTCAAAAACCGTTTTTAACTGAATGGGATGGACGTTAAATATATAAATACATAAATGAATATATGAGTATGTATGCCTACACTGTTCCAACATTTTTTTTAGTTTGGTAAAGGGGTGTTTCCACCATTGGTCTTGGGCATCAGAGAATCAGCACCGGCCTGCCAAGCTCGGCACCTCATCTCCTTCCTCATACTCTTGTCGCGACACCATCTCTCTCTCTTTCTCTGTCCAACCCCTATCAACCAATCTCCTCTCTCCTCCACATCTTCCTGTACTTGGTCTTGTCACCTGTCTCGGCATCTACCCACTCTTCTCTTCTCATTCTATATTAGATAAATAAATACCTTGGTCGGCACCACCGCATTAAAAATGAAAGATGGTTCCAGACAACCTCGAACCAAAAGCAAGGTCAAAGTCAACAGAGGTATAGAAAAGTTTCACTTTTAAGTTATGCTTATTCCAAAAGAACAGCACAAATTAACTGTTGTAAAATGTAAGCTTTTTATTTTTGTTTGTTACCAACATTGTTGGTGGTTTTCCCGTATACAGTGCGTGAGTGATGAGAAACCCAGACATAGAGTTAGTTAAACCAAGATTCTAATCTGCAAATCAACGGCCATTATTTAAAAGATGTATATTATCGACAACGGCCACAACGTTCGCATTAATTCTGGGATTATCCAGAAATTATGTTGGAAACTTCCATTGTGTGAAGTTTCACAAAAGGAATCGTTTCTACACCTACGATTATGATTTCGGCAGACAACCCCATTGTGTAAGTTGTAATCTCTGAACTTGAACCAGCTGGGGATGAATTAAGTAGACTTTTTCATTTCCCCGCCATTAAGGTTAAAATGAATAATCAAACATTATTTTTTACTATCAAGACTCTTTTACAAGCACAAGAGTAGCTTACGCGAGACTCCGATTCAGGAAGTTTTAGGTTCAATTATCGCCACCGGCAATCCTTCCAGAAACTTTTCCCATAGTTTTTCTTCAGTTTATAATTCGAACACAAGAGATTGAGTCCTATTCAACAAGCATGGAATATTTCTTTCACCACTCTTACCCCAAAATGTATGTTAGACATAAAAAGGGCATATTGTTCCTGGCAGATTTCTCAATGCTTATTTAATATAATTTGTTCCGTATGTTTTAAATTTTATCGATAGTGCTTAAATCATTAACCTTTCAGTTATACCTTTGAAATCTTCTCAGTCCAATACTGCACTGAAATTGTATCGTATTCTTCTGAGTTTTTACTCAGTCTCAGAATTGAAGAGTCGTTCTTATAACAAAGCACTGTTTTGCATCAAAGGTTAATCCGATGTTAGACACCCCTGATAAAAGCGGCAATGGACCAAACACTTCAAGTATAACCTCAAAGGCTGACCGTTTAAGACAAAGACGCTGGGATCAGTTTAATCATCAGCCGAAGATCAGAGAAGATCTTCGCTTTGATGTGTTTGTAGTGATCTTTTCAAGACGTCAAATCACCACCAACTGGGAGGGGTTGCTTGCTTGGGGAGGAAACCAGATTGAGGAGATGATCAAATAATAGATTATCTACCCTAGAACTTGGGGCCGGCAGAACTAAATGCTGGGCTAACCAGAAATAATTTAATAATAACGCTATAGATAAAACAAAATAAGAAGTATAATAATAGTTTTTGGGGTTGTGATTATCTCTGAACTTACTATTCTACGATTGTGTGTACAATATTTAGCTTGTTTTGCATAAAATGCCTTAGTTGTTGAATCATTTTCTTCGTCTATATCACAATATACATGGTATCTAACAAAATTTACGTTTATTTCATATAACGCAGTATATGTAGGTAATATTTTAACACATCAATGTTGTTTGAGTTTTTATCGCATAAGTAATCAAAACAAACAATCTACGAAAACCTCAAATTTCAAGTTGTTTTTCTACTTGAAACTACCTTCACGTTCAACTTTGTTTAAAAATCGTAATAGTTTGAAAGAGTTAATAAGTTTTATTATAAAATTAAAGTCACTTAAGATTAAAACTACAATATTTAGCTTTGAAGAAAAAAAAGGTAAAAATTTAATTGACAAGTTTCACAATTTTTCGTGGATCCTGATAAATCACTTTTTAAATTTTCTTGGTTTATTCACTAACAATAATATTTTCAAAATATGTTTGTACATTTTAGCAGGTGAATACCCCTTTAAGGTCTTTGAAGTTGGTATTCATCAGCTCTTAATTCAAAGAAATCCGATGGGTATCCACTCATATGTAACCGTTATATTAACAAGTCTCCCCTAATAAGTCTCGATGACGTAGTGTATAATTGACTTCCCTTACAGAGCAATGTAGGTTAATGCTAAATTGAGTCAGGGATAAACTCCGGCTTGTGTCTAGTGGAGCGAGATATCCTGACAATATCCTGATAGGATGAGGGTTCGAGTTCAGCACCGTGTGTTTGTCTTTCATTATGCAAGTGATAGACTTCATAATCTCCATTCGGTTTCGACGGAACGTCAATATGTGATAACGTAATTATGCGCTGTGTAAGTACTTGAAACCAGGTTGGCACTATTGACTGGATAGCATTGTAACGTATAGGATGATTAACTACTTGGCATAGAGGACTATACGCACTGGCTATGAGAGGACTGTTGAAAATGATCATGGTACACAAGCATTTTATCTATATGATAATATGTTGTCAAGTTCAAATCACCGTATTTTTTTTCTCCTTGTTTTTCTTAAATATATGACGCTAGACCCAAACAATAAAAACACCACCGTAATTTTTGTTTCGGTGTAAGGTTATATTAAATATTTTACATGAACAAACGTTTTCTGAATATTGACAAATTGAGACCAAAAACAAACAATGTTTGACGACGTTGCTCAAAACACAGAAAAATGGTGGAGGTGCCGGGTTTGGTAAAATAGTTTCATATAATTTAGTTACTTGAACTTTAAGATAAGATTTTACGAAGATAATGGCGATATAGCATATAATTACTTATTTTCCACTTTATTAATTTGATTGACAAAGTAACAACTGATCAAACATCTTGCGATTTAAATTTGTAACAAAATGAATGTGTTTGCCGAAATTAATTCATCAATTACTTTTAATTTGTAAAAAGGGTTAATATATTTCATTTCATATTTTATTATTTTATTAATATAGCATCTTTTTATTTTTTATAATCGGCGATTTTTGAAATAGTCTTTAAGTTAAAATTTATCTTTCATCTGACCCGGCACCTCCACCAAAATCAAAAAATTAAATGTGAATTTTTTAACGTCATGACGACAAACGAACAATTCTCTGTGTGTTAAAGCAACATTTCGGGAGCTATATTCATTTCCATTTTGAATTGCTTGGGTTAATGATATCGCACAACTAACGGGCCAAATGTGAAAATACGTGCAGCTTTTCCTTGATATTTCCATATTATATAGATTAAACTAAGTCTTGTTCTCAAAATAGATCATACTAATAGTTTGTCGTAAATCAGGAGTCTGTGATTGCAGCAAGCCACCGCTTCAACCTAAAAACAGCCATATTGTTGCAGAATGTGGTAAACGAGACAGACCCTAAGATTCTGCTTGTAATATTTCCCAAGGCCTCGCCTCCCCGGTCTGTCCCCTGCCTCTAGTGACGACGACCTGAAGCCTACTGATCAGTTTAATCAAGATAACTGCCATCCGGCCCCGGCTCTTGATCGGTAATGACCTGGTAAACTCTCGGCGGGTGACTCTTCTGTGATGCTCTCTGATCTGAGGAGGAATGCGAGAACGCGGCTAACTCAATTGTGTTGGAGGCAGAAACATTCCTAGCCGACGAGTCTGCCACCAGATCTCAATACCTCAGGGGCGGACAAATATCAGGGCTGTAGTCGGGGAATACAACTGATAGGGTACTCTTCAGGAAGATCTAAAGGGGTAATTTATTTAACTTATTTTACCCCTTGAAAGTTAAGCTATAGCTCCCATTAACATTTTAATGGGGATAAACATCGATCAATTTTAACTTGTAGTTATTTATTTTAATAATATTTATAATGTGTAGAAAATTTAACAAGTGTTTCGTAAATCAGACAATCACGAAAAATATTAATAAAAAACAAGAATACCAAAAATGTAATTAGTTCAAAACTACATATATCTGACACAAGAGTTCGTAGGTGAAGGAAAATCAAAACTCAAAATACTGTATAAAGATGATTGAAGAAAGATTAGAACCGAAAAGAAGCAGAAAGTGGGCGTGAAACGCATAATAATATTTTTTGTGGGCAGCCTGCTTAGGGTGCAATTTGTGACCCTCGTCAGGTGTCTAGCTTTGTATTTTGGAATATGGATAACTGTGTGGGATGTCCGAAGACTATTTAAGAGGACTCAATCCCTTGCATTCGCATTAACGACTTAGGAAAACCTCGAAAAAAAACCTTCAGTCAGGATTGTCGGTCTCGACGGGATTTGAACCCGAGACCTCCCGAATCAGAGTCGCGCGTTTAACACTCGAGCCAACACTGTCGGCAGCGAGATCGGCATACGAGATTAAATGGCATACGATCGCAACACTATCGCAACCTAATGCAACAGTACATCAACGTCCACTGAATCTCCTAGAGGACACTCTGGGAACTTGTATAGCGAGCGGAGCGGCGGGCGCAAGGAGATCTGACCCCACCCTCACTCTAATCTATTCCCCCCGACTGTTCTTGTATTCTACCCCCGGCGTACGACCTTGATCCTTGCGACTCGAGTGTGCTGCTGATTTCAAGTGAGTTGGCTATCAAAGCTCTTGAAGGTGTGTTGGCAGTGAAGTATCAGAGCTCTTAGAAGTTCACTCAAACCTTAGAGAGACTTCACTTCAACAACGAATCGGCTCTGTTCAATCGTCAACGCTATCGTAATTGTTTTTCAAGAACTAAACGATTTGAAATTACCTGATATGCTCAGCGATCTCTACCTAAAGCTTTGATATACGTAAATAGCCTAACTTAGGAGATCGATTCAGCAATCAAAATGCAATATTATAACTTTCTTAATAATATGGATTTAAATTGGATTAACTGAGTATTCGATAAACTTAAGTCATCGCTAGTATACTTAATATTGGGAAATGAGAGTTGAATTTTTAAATCGGCAATCCAGTCTTAATTAAGATGTCCTTAACTTTGAATACAACGATGGCAATTTATGGTGGACTCTCTTAGGCATCCTTAGATCCAGGCAGTTTACAGTCACAGAGCTCGCTTTCTATGCTATGAATACAAGTATGTTAGATATATCTAGATATAATAAACAAATGCAATATTAATGCACTGTAAAAACGAATAAAATATTGAAGACCCCTCAATGTTACGAAGCACGATTAGATCAGACGATGTAGAAAGAGATTAAGTACCTTGAAATTATTACGTGAAATACCAGCCTAAATTTTTATATTAACTGTCCTGATAATATGTAAATCACCTTTTTATAAAAACTGATTAGGTAAGACATTAAATAAAGAAATACGGTTACTGGTTTTGACTAAATTAAACAACTGCACAAAAATACAAATTGTAAGAGAGTTTTACAGTCCTTTGATTTTTTTTAAACCGTAAACTTGAATCATCACATTAAAACCCGATAGCTCGTTTGATATTAAGATTATATCATACTGGGTCGTAGCACGAGTGTTTGGAAGTAATAGCGGCTGAGAGAGAGTTCCCTACGACGCACCGCCCCTAGAACTCACTTTCCCGCCACAAACTGCAGCGCGGCAAGTGGCCGTAGCGCGCAACACCGCTCCTCCCCGCAGCCTTAATATTCATCAAGTTGCAGAAGAGTTCATTATTTGGCCATTACGTCCGAGCCGCTGCCTCGTCGACTCGTCGGCGAGCATTCCTGGCCGTGTTCCGCGAGGGGAAAAAAAGACAATATGCCGTACTTGGAAATGAATTCCAGTTCCAGTGGTTGTGATTTAGAGCTTGGCTGAGGTACTCCCGCCAACCGCCGCGCGCGCTTAATGTACTGCGTTACTTTACTATACGCAACGTGGATAGGGAACTTCCCGACTTAAGTGCTAAAAATGCAAATGGTTTCTTGTTACGGGCAGTGTTGTACTCTTATTTAATTGGATTACGTGGACTTATTGTACTAAGGTTAATTTAATTTTCAACTAATTAAAACGTGGCTCTCTTATCATTTTCATTGTCATTATTTTAACAATTTGATATTCTGTTCTAATTTCTTAGAGCTATACACGGCAATACTATAGTCGTCCTAGAATAAATGTGATCAGTTTGGACAAGTTTTAGCTGCAAGGACTACAAACCCTAGGCAATAAACAACAGAAGAAGAAGGAGGAGAAGAAAAATAAAAAAATAATTTGTATTGTAGATACGGTGGGGGTACTAGCAACCTTAACTTGCAATTTGCTTTTCTCGGTCTTATAACTTTACTTACTTGCACTAGGCTTGTCAATGCCAAATCGTTTAAGGTATAAGTGCATAAAAAAATATTTTTAATTTAAATCATTCAAAGCATTTTGTGAGTTCCTTGATACTTTTCATTTAAAAAACCGTAGCTTACAATTGTGTGATAATATGAAAAATTTAGTTACGTAAGTGGTACAATTTTTGGCTTTGAAATACAGTCCCATTACATCCTGTCTTAAGGCCTCAACATACTTATTTCACCAAGGAAATACTTTGAAAATTGTCTTGTCTGGCATTTAAGAAGGTGACCTCACAAATTCTTAACTAACTGGAATTTTGTTAAGCTGGAGGTGAGGTAAGGTTATGGTGTTTTGTTGAAATAAAAAGTCGGTCATTAGAGATTTTGGTTTATTGAAAATTTGGTCAGTTGAGACTTTATTTGGGTACTACTTATAAGTAAGTAGAAATGTATTTATATTTGCTCTAAAACATCTAGTCATGTATTACCGATATTCTTCAACGCCATCCCATGTGATGACTGAAGCAGTTGTGTGATATCTAGATCTATATACCCACTAACCCAGTTACTTGTCCCCCTCACATACAGCACATTGTTAACAAACATCTTGTATCGATCCACAATCACATTCTAGAGATTCTCTTATCTGCCAGGGGCGGTCTAGCTGTTAGTGGGGGCGGCAGAGGGGGGGCTATCATGTGAGATAAATGACAGCTTATATCATTGTTAAAATACACCAATCCTAAGACTAGCTTTTTTAAACGATTGGCTGTAAATAGAATTGTGTTTAGTAAGGAATTATTGGGAAAATATATTAGACTTTAAATTTAATGCTATTGTTGCAAGGGGAATGTGAAATAAACTATTTATATCAACCAATGAAATAATAATGGTTATCTTTTCTTCACCAACTACCAGTGCACACAATTTTTCAGTGAATTAAAAATGAAATCACTGTCATAACAGAAACAAACGCATTTATTATATGTTTAATTTTTATGGACGTAATACAATTCAGGTTTATTATTCAATTAATTTATATTTACCACTTTCAATAACAACTATCACATTGGCTAACTTATTTTTAAGCAGTTTATTTTTTAAATAAAAAATGAATTAATGAAACTAAATATGATAAACATTTAAAAACTTTGTCTTTGGTTCAATATTGCTAATCTCGTGATGATGTTGTTGAACCTCGACTCCGGTTTAACTTGGGCGGCAGGACTTTCTCCAATGTCGGCCATGTAAAGTGGGTAGAAGTTAACGTTAAGGGAGTGCATGTTACTGGTTCATTTAGCCCGCTATCGACTGCTCGCCAGTGCATGTTATAATAGGCGAACTTTCCTCCCCGGAGTAACTTGCTCCTCAAGGGTGCACAAGGCGGCGTTTAAAAGCGAGCCCTACGGATACTGTTACAACTTTCACCACTAGAAATGTACGTGGCTCCGTAATTAATTCACAAACCACGTGGAAATTAATGAACGAGACATTTCGAGTAAGCCAAGAACGATATTTGTTTTTCTCCAACAATACATATATTTATTTTATATATTAATATATTTACGTCTATCCAATTCAGTTCTACTTACTGATTTAAATATCGAACATTAGGATTTTGGTCGTTATGTATATGAAATCTTTGCTTTGGACTTTGACAATCGCAGTCGAAGTTAAACATTAATACAATAATGTTCAACGTGTATGTTTGTGTGTGTCCGTTTATGTTTGTGTTGCGTTCACTCGCCAATACATAATTAAGGGTGAGTACTTGAAAGGCAAGAGATAGGGACAAATTGAGACAAATTTGATTTGATAGGTTTGTTTTTCTAAGACAAAAAATTATAACCATGACATGTCCCTAGGTTGTTCAGATTATAAACAACATTAAACATGTCTTAGGATACTTCTTAAGCTGACAAACTCTTTGGAGTAAGAAAAAGAATACTGAAAAGCAAGAGGGATTCGATGTAAACACAGCATCCATCTTACGAAACTCTTCGGGTTGTTTTGCCACTGAAAGCGAAAGGAATGAAAAGTTCGTCAAAACTAGAACATAGTTCCACAAGTGGAAACTAAAAGTTCTTAAAGTTTACCATAACTTACCTATTGAGGTTCCACTTGTATTTTAATGTAACAAATGATATAGAAATACAGGGATGTATCTATACTAGGAATACGCTAAAGTCGTTGTTAGACGAGTGAGTGAGTCATGTGTTGAGTACCCGGGAACATTTGCATTTAAGTTTCAAATTATATTGGTATAAATAATAGGGTATTTAAGTTTAGTTGGTATAAGGGCGCGTCAACTTTAAGGCCATAATGCGCCAATCCTGCCTATGATTGGCTAGGGGGGCCTTAGGTATAGGGAAGAAAGGGAATGTTACCGGATACTCAACACATGGCTCACTCACTCGTCTAACAACGACTTTGGCGTTTTCCTAGTTGCATTTAATATCCTTTTTGAATTTTTTACCAAAATTGTTGTGTTTTAATGCAATATTGTTCTAATATTACTATTTCAAATATTTACTTAACTGTATAGTTCATTGTTGTGTCTGCATCTATGTAATTAGATTAAATTAGTTGTCCTCTTTTGTAAATCAGTTTTTAAACTGAATAAGATAGACGTTAAATAAATAAATAAATAAACTAGGAAAACGCTTAAGTCCCGCCGCGTTGTTGGATGAGCGTAATTGGTGCATTGAGCTGCCATGTGTTATGCGAATTTTCTGTTGTTCTGTGGAAAAATCATTACTAAGTTGAATTGTTTTTAAATTTAATTAAATTAAATTAAATTAAATTAAAAATTAACTTTAATTTTTTAATTTATTAATCGTAATTGTTTTAAAAAATCGTAAAATTGCGATTTTTATAAGAAATAATTTCTCGATTGCGCTCAAATTTAACACTAATATATAAATTCATAAAATTAAGGTTCTGCGAAAAAATCATTACAATCGGATAAAGCATGTAGGTGTTATAAGTCAAAGAATTGTTTAAAAAAAGAAAAAAACGTAAAATTTCGATTTTTATGATAAATATTTTTTCAATTGCGCTCAAAATTCATAAGAATATCTCAATTCATAAAATAAAGGTTCTGTGCAAAAATCATTAAAATCGGATAAAGCATGTAGGTGTTATAAGTCAAAGAAATTTTTAAAAAATCGAAAAAAATCGTAAAATTGCGATTTTCATGAGAAATAATTTTCCGATTGCGCTCAAAAACGTGGCAGTTCTAAGTTCAGAGATTTCGAAGGCCTCCATAAAATTTCATCGCAATCGGAGTATCGGTTTAGCCGGAATCGTGCGGACAAACAGACAAAAATACAAAAAAAAAAAAAAAAAAAAAAAAAAAAAAAAAAAAAAAAAAACATTCCGGATTTTTTTTTCCAGTGTAGTAGAATGGAATCTTCGCTTCGCTCGCTACAATAAATAAATAAATAAATAAAATAAAAAATAACTGGAAAAAGGTCACATTTATTCAAAGTTATTTGTTGGGGAATTAAACGCACATCACAGTCCAAAATTATATTATAATGAAGGCAAATTCACCATATTATGAAATAAACTAATGATTCGAATAATAATATGAGATTGGTAGAGGTACCGGGTAGACATAAAACATTTTTAACTCCATAAGAATAGCATTGTTGGTGGAGGTGCCGGGTAGAGCGAGAAAAGTTTTAGCTCCATAAGAATAGCATTGTTGGTGGAGGTGCCGGGTCCTTGATTTTATTACTAGGGAAACGCCAAAGTCGTTGTTGGACGAGTGAGTGAGCCATGTGTTGAGTACCCGGGAACATTTGCATTTAAGTTTGATGATAATTATTATACATGTATAATTAATAGGGTTTTGAGTTTAGTTGGTATACGGGCGCGTCAACTGTAAGGCCATAATGCGCCACTCTAGCCTACGATAGGCTAGGTAGGCCTTAGGTATATGAGGAGGAAAGGGAACGTTACCGGGTACTCAACACATGGCTCACTCACTCGTTTAACAACGACTTTAGCGTTTCCCTAGTATAATCATTGTACAAACATTTGTGGTCACAGACACTTGAACAACAGATACACCCCAGGCTAAATGGAACGGCCAGCTAGTGTACGACTCCTACACTAGTATAGATACTGCCTCCAGCGTCAATGAAAAACTAAAGACAATTTAAGCTTAGGGAGGCGAACAGAGAAAATGGTTTTAGTTTTGGTTTCAGGGCGCGTCAACCGTTCGGTTATGATGCTCCACTCTAGCCTAAGGGATTTAGGGAGGAAAATCCTATGCTGGTCAGAACCAGCCACGAGTAGGTGAAAATAAGGGGGTTCTCACGTCGTGGTCGTCATCGTCTTTGGCATCGTTCGTGTTATCATGGTCATCGTCGTCAAGGGGGTTGTCAGGGAAGGGGTAGAGGTCCCCGACGACGACTGCCAGAGGTCGCATCTTTTCCGGGAGTATATATACTTCTCTTTTATACTTACCAGCTGATGTTTGCGAGATGGACTTAGTCTATTTCCTCGTCTTTTACGATATGCAGAGCAATGCTCTGTGCCAAATGCACGACCATATGGTTTAGGCCTACGTAAAGCGTACACATATCTAACATTCATGACGTAGGTTAGAATAAAGTAGGTGGTCTAGTCTACGATATTAATTATACCTTTATATGGCGTAGTACTGCGTGTATACTGTATAGGGTCTACTGCGATATTGCACTGTATCTTGTGGATGGTCAATTGGTCATCATTATTAATTAGTTGATGAATTTAAACAAGAATAATGACATTACCTTTAGAGAATGACATACCGTGTTGACAACAAAAACATACGAAAAATCACCGACTGATAGCGACTATATCTGAATTGTTTTTATTATATCGTAGGCTGTGGCCTATTTTTCATATGGAAAATCTAAACAAATGCTACCAATATTTTTAAAAATCCCATTTTATTTATTGTAGGTTTAAATCGAAATGTATTGCGCTCATTTTGCTAGCAGTTCTCAGTTATCTGGTCACGGATGTGTGTGTTAAAATTTCAGCTCAATCTATTTGGCCGTTCGGCCGTATGAGCCCGGACAGACAAACATTTATTGGACAATGCTCACGGCCAAGGCCCGATCGAGTAGAGCGTAACAGAATCCTCATTCGCTTCGCTCACTCGTCTAATTATGTTTTACTTCTAACTCTATCTGTGTCTATAGAAATATTTCAGTCTCTGTTATTGAAGTGAAGAGAGTAGATCTACTTTTTCTCAGAAATACACTTTTCACTATTCTCCTTCCAAGCTTCAAACAACATACATTTCACTGGAGACATATACTCTGCGAAAACTTTTGTTTGTAGTGTTAAACCTTATTTGTTTTACTCGCAGTATGAGGTCAGATAACACGAGGAACGTGATAAGAGAGAGATTCCTTTTAGTTCTGGGTGGAAAGTCCTTTGAACAACTTCTCTGTGAATGTCTAGACGTTTTCAAGGAATCTGAGCCTTAGGATACGATGTGTGTTGTATGATAGGTGGTGTACAATTCAGCAGACAGGTATTACGTAGGAGTGACTTGACAGAAAATTCATGGTCCTTTCAGAGATTAATAAGGTTTATTCAGTGGCGAGTAAAATCAGTTGGTCGATTAAGGCTTGAACCCCACTAAAAAATGCAATTTAACTTCCTTTAAAGAAAACACAGCAACTCTGTAATACATTTTATTGTTCATTCACACATTTTCACATATTGTATTGTAATTCATGAATATTGCATTCCGTTTGATTTTTAATTATGTTTTTAAAATGATTGCACTACGCTATTCGATACGATGAAGGGGGTTAGATGATGAAGGAAAATCCATGCTTCATGCTGGATTCGAACTCGTGTCCCCAGTGCCAAACACTTCAGACCTGCGCCCCAACCGTATGAGCCACCGCGGAGGGCTTTTATTTCTTACATTCTATTTTAACATACAATTTATTTTTTTGTAAGGCACAGTCATGATACTTCTTGCTAAAATGTTCTTGGAACAGATGATTTCGACTTATCTCCATGTCACAATCGTTCATCGTGCAATACCTTCTTTCAATTCTTCAGTTTCCTTCATCATAGCCACTAGAACATCTAATGAGCCCGTTTACAAAGATTTCTTACCAAGGGAAACTAATAATAGTATAATTCAAACGAAACCTTATTTCCCAGTAGTTTAATTTCCTTATGAATGAAACTAATACTCTAAAGAACCACTCCTCTGACATTAGTAAACGGATCCGAATTTCTTTAATATGGTATTCTAGCGAAGAAAATGCGAAACTCTGGTGGAACTTAAGCAGCGTGTAATTCCTGTTCACACTTGCCGAGTCGCTTAATTAAACCAGCCTCACTCCGACCTTGCGGTTTATCTTCCTCAGACAAGACCGACCGCAATGTAATTCCTGGCGATTAAATTTCTTAACGAAGTGCTAAAAGAGAGCAAGCAAATTGGCTCCATCTCCCCAAGGGCACGGCTGAAGACCTCGCCTCATGGTGGGAATCACAAACAACTAGAGTCTTGATTCCATCTTTTTCTCTAGTCTTGTCTAGTCTCTTTACACTGAATGGCGCATTGAAGAAGAGAAGGACTTGCTAACGCGGGTAGTAGAATCAGAGTCTAGTAGCAACTTATTAATCCACACAACACAGTTAAGTAGATCACCGTTAATGCACTCACATGTGTGAGAACTGATAAACCCCTAACAGAATACTTGAACACTTATCACAAACAATTATTCGACGATGAATCGTCTATTTCCAGGACAATTAATGTCAGACGGAGAAGAAGAAAAAAATTAAGATCACATTTTTTCTAAAATCTAGCCTTTCAATATTTTTTTAACCTCGAGAAAAAGAATGAAGATAACGATTCAACTGGATACGGATAAGAAACACTTTACCACTGAAGTGCCTTCCAATGTACGGTGTATAGAAACTTTTAAATATAGTGAAGAGTCAAACATGCAATAGAGAAAGTATGTGTAATTCATGAAAATTCTAAATTCTGTACACAATAATTTATTTATAAGTTCACTCTATTTGAAAAGTTTTAGTCTTTAAAGTAAATTCCATTAAGAATATATTATAAAAGCTTTTCGTCACTCTACTTTTGATCTTTTTAAATCTTTTCAGCTACTATTTGGCATCACGAGACAAAATTGCAAATGTTATTTTACGTGAATTCACTTCATGCATAGTACATAAGAAATTAACTAGCAGAGTATGAACATAAGGTGACTGCGCGCGGAGTTCTGACGGCTGCAGGTTCAGCAATAAAACGTTACGATCTGATGACTCGAACAAACTTCACTAGCAGCCATTTCTTGGGCTCTAGGTCGTAAATCTAAACGAGTTAATTGCTCAAAACGTGACGAGGCTCACTGCAAATCTTCAGGGGTGCCATTAAAATATAATACAATACATCATTCATTTCTCAAGTGATCATTTATATGCATTTCCAAATTAATTCAAATAACCATTTCAAGAGTTTGTTCGTGGAATGGGCGACATTACTTTTTGAAATGTAAACTGTCAAAATCTTTCTAAATGCGCGCGTGCAATAATACTTCCTCCAACTAGTCTTCTTAGGTTGTGAAGCTCCACAATATACATCGTTGTCTGTCCGTCCGTCTGAGCGTGTGTCACGTATCACGATAAAAACCGAACATGACCCTAGCTTAAAATGTGAGTTTTTGTGTTGACATTGCAAGCTTCAACAAGGATGGCACAGAACGTTTTTGATGACCCTGGGAACCTGAAGAGCGGCAGTTTGAATATGTACCTTCTCGACTCATCCATCAACGTTGAACGCAGGAGAAAGTGTGGTAAAATAGCGGTTGACTTTTGGGTACTTCAGTAGCATACTTTCAAACTTGTCCATATACTTATTGTCTTAGATTCGTGCACAATGTTTTTATAAAGACAATAGTAAAAAACCCGTCTAAACCCCGGATCTCCATCTAATGCTGTGTTAATTTCTTCATTGAAAGCAGTTAGGTGTACATAATTATGTTTTTCGCGTATACAAGCAAGGAGCGCAATGTGTTTTTCAAATCCAATTTACTATCTTAAAACTAAATTGGCTCCCTTTATTTCGCACAATGTATACCTTGCAATCTAAGATTCCAATTTGCGATTTTTAATTTTCTCCATGAAACTTCCACTTTCACTCGCGTCTGATTTCCCATTATGCGAGCTAGAGGTATTTCCATTTGTCCGCTTTTAATTCTTGGCTAACTTTTTGAAATTGCACATCCTGCCTTGAGCCCGTGCTCAATTTCCGAGAAACATTTTGCTTCTTGTCGGAATTAATTAACGACTTAAACAGAAAATCATTTCAAAGCTAAAGAATCTAACAAGAATCCACGAGTAATTTTTTATTCACAGTTTCAGAAGTTTTTGGTACGTGACACTGAGGGAAAGTCCAAAGTTGCGTTCGGGAATCTGTTTTTAACTTTGTTTTTTCGTTTAACCACAGAAAGGATCGTGATAGCAAACATCACGGCGCGAATCAGTGATAGAATGCCGGACAGCTTACGTCACCGACAGAGATAGATCTGCGTAGCGAGTTAGACTCTGGTTCGGGAGGAAACGGGTTCGAATCCCGGCACTGGCAATTCTGGCTGAAAGTTTTTTTTGTAATTAATGTGAATTCAAGGATTAAGTCCTCCAAACATACATCGGAATAGGGTTACAAAAGGTTAAGCTATTGTGAGACCCTTGCACTTATAGTGAATATGCCACTACAACATACTAAATACTTGCGTGGATTCCTCTAGTATGAGAAATATTTGAAAACGAAGGTAATTTATCATCATTTAATACAACTTGGCACACTCGATAATGGATAATGAAGGACATCTGTACGCCGGGATCATATATAGTCAGAAAATGCGTCGTTATTTGGGTGTTTTAACCATTTAAACAGATACAAATTCTAGAAAATTGAATTAACTTTTTGCTTATTTTATATTATTAATTCATGGAAAAGTGCTATGATAGATGCCTTCATAATTCATTTCCACAGAATTATGTAAAATTAAAAATAGATGCAACTAAAATTGTCTGAGGAATTTGAATGCGCGTGAAATGGGCATACCTGCCTCCTCTTAAAGTACACACCCTGCGTTATTAAAGTCCGATCGGCGTAAGATATTTTCAAGAAGGCTCTGGACACTTCTGCCTAAGACGACAGCATCGCGTCGAGACCGCGATGTAAAATGTGATTTAATATTCTAATTACCCTGGCTTATGTAGGTTATTGCGAGTTGATTGAGAGCTTTAACGCAAGCTTCACGTCCATTAATCTAACGTACAAAACACGAGAGGAGATCTAGATTCCCGCTTTCATTCCCCAGATTACTACAAGTGATATATTATAATGAAATACGTCAACCTCATTGCATTCACTTCATACACAGCTATTTCAATTACATTACATAATCACTTGTAAGCCACCGTTACCTTTATTCATTACATAAAGTCATATCATCTCCAGTTGAGAAAGAAGCTGTTTTAATATCTTGCCCTTCGGCATTTGTGTCTAGACTTGTATAATAGAGCAATTTTATCGCTCGTGCGAGGATATAAGGTGGGAAGTCATTAATAATGTATAAAGATGGCAGAAGCAATATCGCGGGAATGTCATTGAGGGATGTTTGACCCCGCGATGTGTGTGTGCGGTGGGCGGGGGGGGGGGGGGGGGGGCACAAAACATTCCGCACCAATAATGCCCCATCTCGCATATCATTGATCTTCGCTCAAGCAAGGATAATGTGGTGAAGAATGAGCTGGTATTAGTATCATGTAAGAAAGCGTATTGAATTTATTAAGGATACGATGTACAACACTATATATCAAAGTCTTCAAATCGATGTTTTTAAATTTGACATATTGGCGATAGAGGTAGCTCATATGTTGCACGCGGCACTATATTCTGGAGGTCGCAGCTTCAACACCCTCCCCCAATGAGAACCACACAAATTATTAGTTTGCATTTTAAATTAATAATTTAGTTAAAATGTGTATAAGAATGTTCCTTGTAAATATATAATAAAAGCTGTAATTAAATCATTAAATAATTATATAATTATAATAAATAATACAACTGAGAACATCCTTTTGGAGATGAATATATGGATTTCGAGCGGCCATGTTATCATAATTAATTAATATTATTATTATTCTACTATTTCTGTTACGATGGTAAAACTATATAATATATATCCGTCAATTATATTAGTCGGGAAATACGAACAAAAATGCTCCGACCGGGAATTGAACCCGGGTCTCCCACTTTCCGGTTGGGAACGATTTTGTAATTTCTGGATTGTATTAAAAATAGATAGACAATCATGTTGTTTCCCTGTATAAACACGTATCTCAGTATAGAAAGCGGTGTTGCACGGTGACGGTGACGGTGGTGGTATTGCAGCGTCGCGTTGAGGCGGTGCTCACAGATTCACTTCTCGCCTCGAGGTTTATCAGGGCTAAAGGTGAAGAGCGGATCACGCGTGACAGATACTTTCTCTGCCCTGAAAACTACCCTTCAATAACCTTTTATACTGCGAACCTTTCTCTCTTTCAGCCCGTCGTGCACTGTGCAAGCACAGATAAAGTCGGTGACAAGTCTCCTTGGCGGCGTCGAGCTTGTCAGCGTCGTGACGTGCGGGGGGGGAGGGGGGGGGGAATTAGAAGACGAGAGCTCATTTATCGTGGACCTCACGTGAAATATATTCACTTACTCGTGATTGAACAACAACCACGGGGTTAGAAGTACCCAAAATACGAAGCTTATTAACTACTTAGGTCCGGTTAAAGTAACAAGTAAATTTTACTGCAACATAACTTGTTATCACTATGGCAACAACCAATCAGAAGCCTTGTAAATATTTACTTAGAGGACTGATAAATTTTAACTAGACATTGAAATTCTGGACATTAATAAACAGCTCGACGAAGAAAAATAAAAACATAAAAATACTATTATTTTAGCTTTAAAATCTTGTTTTGGTGGAGGTGCCGAGTATGAAAATAAATACCAAAAATGTGGATCATCCCTTGTTTGTAACCTTCCCTTATGATGGAGGTGCTGAGTACATGAAGTTCAAACTTTCTTATGGGGATGGCCCATTCACCCTGAACCATGCTCTATAATCCTTGTTTTTATATCAACAACTTGGTTGACGGAACATGAGGGGAGGGGGGGGGGTGAATGACAAGCTGCGAGCTAGTTTATTGTGTTACTTAGTTGAAATATACACTACTTACTCATGGTTAAACAAGCTCTGGCACGGGTTGCCCTAAAGACCTAACCAACAGTTCGCCGAAGCACTTGAGCAAATAAAAACAAGCAAATACTACGATTCGTTTATCTTAAATAAAAAAAAAAAAATTTATTTAGAGTCTACCACTCAGTTATATAACTGATTTTCAGTGGGGGACTTTAAATCAAACACCAACAACCCTGCAGGCCCCACGCAATCGCACCAGAGTGGCGATAACCAACCAAAGACGATTTTAATAGAATTATCGCAATCAGTGGTATTGACATGGAACAACCCGCGAATCAACGCGAGAATCAACAAGGCCGATTCAGAACAACTCTGAAATTTATTATGTGCTTCGTTGCTAGGACGGACTCCAAAGTCACGTTTACTAAACTCCTAAGATAGAACTGATGGACTTAAGTCAAATGAGAAGTTAAAAAACTTCTGACTTAAGCGGGATCAGAACCCTGACCTTCTGCATGAAGCAGGTATACGCTAACCACAAGACCAACGAGCCACACGAAAAAATCTCGTCGTTGGTGGAGGTGCCGGGTATAAAGAGAAACAAAAATATGCAGTTCCGTCCTGGTTGTGGCCTTCACTAATGATGGGGGTGCCGAGTACATGAAACACATGAAAACTTTCTGGGGGGAGGCCTCCTAGCCCCCAGGGTCACCAAAAACATTCTGAATCATCTCTTTTTTTAAAGGCAATGTCAACAAAAATCATATCTGTCTGTCATAATCTGTTTTTATCATGAGATGTGACACACGCATATGACAGATGGACGGACGGACTTACAGACAAGGTGATGCAGATGGGAGAGCTTCGCTCCCTCATATTTCATTGCTATACGTCGTAAGTACAATCACTTTAATTTGAAGTTGTGTTTAATCTTTTATAATTAAATGACGTGTTGTCGGGACGTGGAGAATAGTGTAGAATTTATAATGTTCTTTTATTATGTTGAAGATTAGACGAAACTCGGTGAATTATTACCATGCTATCATGTGGTATGAACGTAAGAATGTAAGAAGTGAAATGAAAACGTGGGTCCTGGGATGGCAAAGAGAGGAGTAACAGGACGTCTAATGGGAGGAACCGAGTCTTGTTCGTCCTCCACGGGAAGGAACGCGCCGATGAATAGATCGATGGAGTTATTTGACATCAAGAAGGTGTGAACCAAAATAGAGCAAAGAATCCACCTTCAAATACCCGACGAATACCAATCAAGTTCTCACGTTTATATTGCAATTCCTCGTGGACTTAAGAGCGACGTATAACAGGGCGTGGAGAAGTGGAGATTAATTGCATTAATTAATATATTTTCATACATTGAATAAAAATAACTCACCAACATTTGTATATTTTGTACTTTTTCTTAGAAATATATGAAAATAAATCAATTCATATTTTTAGAGTCTACCCACTCAGTCACATAAGACATAACTGATAATAACTGATAATTTTAAGTACACCAAGCCAACCCTGTAGGCGACAACACCATCGACGAGCGAACAATAACCAGCCAGAGACCAGCATACTTTAAAGTAGGAAACAAAGATCAATCAAGGTGAAGACGATTCCACCCACAAGCGGTGCCAGAATCAACAAGAATTATTTATTACTAAACATTACTTGTTGATATATTTTTTTAACTTGAATATAGATAATTAATTCGCGGTTTTATAAATGTTATGTATTGAACAATTTTAGGAACCCATTCACAACAAAATTAAGATTTTTCGAACGCAGATTTTTTTAAACTCGTTAAAACTTAAAACATTATACCTTATCGCACAATTATTGTAATGTGTATTAATTTCGTTTCTATGTTGAAGTAAGACAAGATGGATGCATTGATTTGTGCAGTTTGAGTTAATGCCGTTAATCCAGAACCATGCGTACATCCTGATTGGTATAAATTGGTTTCATTACAAGTGAGTTAAATAACCAATAGCTTTAATGGCCCCCATAATAATAATAATGAGCACGTCAATTTTAATTTTCAGTTGATCAATTAAAAACCATCAATCCAATATAATTATGCAAACAAAATTATCATTAAAAGTCATACGGATAATAACTTCACAAATTAGTGTGCAAACGATCCTGAAAATATGAATAGTTTTTATTTTCTTTCCCCAGTTGGCTCATATCGTCTACCTCGTCGTCCGGCCTGGCTTAATTAGACCTCGTGACGTATACAACGATGACGTTGAAATATTTCTGTCGCGTTCTAAGTTTGTACGGCTGTCCCGCGGTTTAAATCTGTCCCGTGACACAGTGGCTTGGTATCACATGTGCGACTCCCTACACTGCCAAGACAGTGACACACACGGAAAACATCTGCTGTGAGGACGCACTTGTTGTGTTACAGATTCGCGCTGAGTAAATAAACGAAATAGAAACAAACAAAAGACAGAAACTTTTTTTTCGTACGACTTCATCAAGGTTTCACTCCTTCGTATGCTACCAACATTGGCACAATAATTTATACTTTCCCCTAACTATCTCAGTTGGGTTAACAACTGCGTTGAATTTTTTAGTACATTTCAAAAAATAACAAAGTTTATCCCGACCGGGGTTTGAATCCGGGTCTACCACATTCCAGGTATGCGCCTTAGACCACTGCGATACATCTACATTCAACCTTTGAAGCCTATATTTGTATTTTCATGACGATACTGACTGTTTGGTCGCCAAAAGAAATATTGATATCAAATATTATGTTCTCCGTCAAACGAAACCGTGACGCTTTATATTGACAAAAAAATGCGTTCTCGAAAGAGTAGTTTCAGGAAAAATGTTCGCAATAAAATACCGACAGAGCGCTACTTCGATTCTCAGATAAAACAAGGTATGACTGATATGTCATACGTGATAGGCCATACTCTTATATAGGCACATATTTTAAACCTATATGAATCCAAGGGACATTGGTTGGAATCCTTCATGAGACATGGCTTTTTGTAATCTTCTGTCCCCATCTTCTTCATCCTTATCCATAACATTTTGTAGTCAAGGGAATGGGAATCTTTATTTAGCTCACTCATGAGAATTACCTCTACATTCCATAACAATGTAAATTATCATTGGTGATTAGTATCCTCCTATGCTAACTTCTCCTCATTCCTAGGTCGTTGACAAGTACCTTCACTGGGTCAGTAAATACCTACGCTCGCCTGTGGTTGGGTCTTTTCCTCATAATACTGTCTAGATAACCAGATAGAGTTCATCTTCTAATACCTATGTATTATGTAACCCTTTATCTTAACGTGCATTCAATTTCGAAGTATAGTGACCCAATATCAACATATAATCAAGAACTGAAATGCTTAATTTAATATTTATTTTTAATTTATTACTAAGTAGTCTTCGAACTTACAGAGCATGGGCAAAGACGGCTTGTGCAGAGTGCCCCAAACGGCGGGAGTCTCTTTTGCCCATAATGACATGTTCAATTAACAGCTGACAAAGTATGGTACTGCGGTAACAAAAATACGAACAAGTTATTTACGAAACAAGTGATAAGAAAGAAAACGTTGGCATTCTGTTGATTGACAGCCATAGTGTGGAAAAGTACAAATAAAGTAGTAAAAAAGAATTACACATAAAAAAAACATAATAGATAATAAACAAAAATAAGATTAACAAAGGGCAGGATTAAGATCTTGTTGGGGAAGGAATTATGGGGCTATGACCTTCTGATTCTGCTTCAAGTATGTTAGAATGTGACATTGTACTTATATTTGATTTTTGAATTAAATTATTAAGTGTAGGGGAAGGTGATTTTATTTGTAGTAAAGATGTTACTGCGCGTATTTAGAATGGTATTCAGTAACTTGTAATCCACATCAGCTTTAAAACTGACACAAGTAGCCATTTGGACGTCAGTCACAAGATCTCTAACTTGCCATCAAGCTAATTTAAGCGTGATAAGTAATGTTATTTGAATTCCACCTTTTTTAAACCGCATAATTGCCGTGCCAATTCCTCAAATCAGACCCACAACAATTACATTACATCCACCATTTTTGTCGTTAGATGAAAAAGCAAATTCGTTAATACTTGCATTATAGATACATGCCTTGTATAAGGTGCCAATTGTAGTGGCCATTAACACAGTTCTTACCAAGGCTTAATATCAGCAAAGTTAGTTTTTTGCAAGCACGTGTACCAGATAGGGAAGGCGTTAAGGCTTTAAGTCCTCCGCACTGTTAACAGGCGTTGTCAATGGCGACAACCTTGGCCAACACTAATACATCCTAAACATGGACCAGACTTATAGAAGTATTCGCACGGGCACTAGAGCTACAGCAGGACGGAAGATCATTTTTTTTCATCTTTCTCTTCTGCTACGTAAATGTAGAACCGCTTGATTATGTTACATTCCGTTGCTACTAGCGTGCTATACGGTACACATATCCACTCGGGCGATTGTGTGACCGTTCGGTTTATTAGCGAAACAAATTTAATTAATCCGAGGTATATTGTGGGCGCTAATGGAAGGTGCTTGGTTGGGGTTGTGCTGGCGTGGATGTCAGGGGGGGGGGGTAAGTCACCAGAGAACGACTGAGAGGAAGCTCAGAGTTTGGCTCAGCGCTTCTAGCGAGGTCACAGATCAATCACGGCAGTCCTGACTGAAATTAAGATTTCGAGATTCAGTCGTATTGAGAGACATTGGTGACCCCAACTGTCCTTATATGTAAAGTATACTTTTAGTTTGTAAACTAAAGAAGATCAACAGGAAATATATAAGCTCCCCCGATTATCCTAACATCCGATCCGACAATCATGATTGATTTTTGTTAAAACAATTCTTCGGTGTTCGGAGAAAGTTGGAAAGTTTTCCACTATTAGCCCTCGGACTTTCCTTATAAACATCCTTTCACTTTAATTACCCAATTTATTCCCTTAAAAGGGTACCAACGAGTTACATTATGTGTCCGGTACCTTAAATTGCGGGCATTCGTAGGAGTAAAAATGACTAATGTTAAATTTACTCCTTTGGCTTTGCCCGTTATACTTTACTCTGTATCACATAGCCCATGCTTGTAGAAACAAGCTAAGAAGCATAACTTTAAACAACAATACTGTTGTTGTCAAGCAGATTCCGTCGGTTTATTTTCAAATAGTTGGCAGCAATGCCGTGAGGTTTCGTCTCCAAGGCAACGTAGAGTGATGGGTGAGGTTAATTGGCCAATCAGAGCTCAAGTTAGGTAAGTGGCCTAAGTAGCCTCTCGAGGCGTGGCGTATAACAGTATTACTCACCACCTGACCAAGTCTTGAAACCGCTCGCACTTTCACATCTCTAGGATGGAGTAACAGCACTCAACAATAGTTACATTTAACCAGCAAAAAGTTATAAATACATATTTTTAAATAGGCCAATCACAAAAATAGCTCAAATGGAAAGAATAGAAAAGGGACAAAGATAGAAACTGTGCGCCACAGACTTTCTGAGGGTCTACGACTCTTCTTGACATGTAGGCCTATAATACAACAGGGACACCCGTTGTATCTTGCTGATCATTTGTATTAATTAGCCCCAGTCCATTGCTGTGTAAAGTGGGACTAATTTGTTTCGTGAACAACATCTTGTTTATTTTCAAGAGTAATCGAAGCCATAAATTATAAATTAAATAATAGACAGGTTTCTTTAGGTGAATACGTGTATATATTTACTATTGGTATCTGTCCAGGCGATATGGGCCACGCCAACACACATCAATATAATACAACATTTACATGCAGCGCGACAGCAAATATTAGTAACCCTCACACACACGGTTAACGTGATTGCTAATTGTGATGGATCGCAAATAGTTTGCAGACGTATTAAACAAAGTGGTGGTGAAATATGGTCGTATTATGTTTTATGACTGAAGAGAGTAAGCTATACATTCACCCGTCGTGAGGGGGGCGGGGGGAGTTTGCTTCAGGAAGTCAGTACAGTAATGTGGGATAGCTTATAGAGACGAAGGTAATGAAAATGTAGTTTTACAAAACAGACATTAATTTCCTTGTACGTCAGTGTGTATTGTTAACGAACATGTAGATTTACGTAAACTCTTAAAACACGCTCGAATGCACGTGAAATATATATCGTACTGGGACGACAACAGTGTTGGCTCGGGCGCTAAGCGCTCGACTCTGATTCGGGAGGTTCCCGGGTTCGAATCCCGTCGAGACGGCAATCCTGACTGAAGGTTTTTTCCGAGGTTTCCCTCAGTCGTTAAGGCGAATGCAAGGGATTGAGTCCCTTAAACGAGCCCTCGGACATCCCTTCACAATTGTTCTATCCGCACATACCTAGTTCACCTGAAGAGGGGCTAATTGCACCCTATATTACAGGTTTTTCCACGATAAAAATTTTTAATTTTATCGTACTGATACTTTTATTTTGCGAAAGTTAACAACATTCGTCCCTTTAAATACGTGGTTATTGGACATAACACTGCTCTTTATCGATATTATTAATGGTGATATTTCGACTTTTATTCAAAAGTCTTTTTCAAACTGAAGGTTGACAAAGGAAAAAAATGGATACCTGTTCTACTAGTTTCTTTTATCTGTACAATCTATAATATTAATGAAATACCATTCGATATTTGTTTACGTTTACTTAGACACCACTTAGTAGATGACGGGGTAGGCAGAGGTAAAAAACTAAAAAACAAAATTAAACTGTTCAACACCATTTTTGTTAATTTTCACCGCCAATTCACAGTCAAAAACTAAAACTACAATTTATATTTAGCAAAAATAATTGCCTTGGAATATTCATGAGTATTTCAAATAGTTTAGCGTTACTTGGCCGAGCGCCGGTGTCATAAGGTAAATACGAGGGTTAAAGTCGTGAGTGACCAAGAACCAAAGATTCGGTATATCTACCCTTCACCTCGAATAGTTATATAATATAGACGCGGGTACATGCATCGCAACTACGGCTTCAAGCTCAATCTGTCTTTGACCGGCTTTAAACTCACTCTCAGCTCGAGAAGCTAAAGCCCTGTCTACATTGACGTCAGTTACTTTTCCAGCCGAGAAAAAAGCGGGCAAGATTCCATCCATGAGCGTCAGTACTCAACCATTTATATTAATACGTCCAGCAAAAATTCATAATTTAAATTTTAGTTCTTTGACGATTTCAAAACTTTCATCTTGAATTATATTAAACGTTTTTCAAAGAATGCCCTTGGTATGTCTTCAAAGACGCAAATCCTCTCGAACGAGCCACGTGAGTTGAAGAAAGAGTTCACAAAAGTGCGTCGTTTATAATTAAAGACATGTCGACGTGACTTGTTAACCGTGTTGCCAGGAATGTGATGTTTCAGTCGAATACACGTGAACATTCCGGGAATGACTGGTGTCACCGAAATACCTGGTCGAGGTGTTGATCAGCGGGTTGACGGCTTCACCTGTGGTCTGAGTTCACGTTCATCGGGATCGATCGCTTACGTTATTTAACGCAGGGAATAAAGGAAAGAGTCTGGCAGATTTCCTAAGTCACCTTCATAGATGTTGGTGCACTTTGTCCCCCCTGAAACAAACAAATACTATATTTTAAAGTTGAAGCAACTACACGAAAATTAATCACAACAAGATACCTGGAAATACAACTCTTAACTTTGTACTCCCCCCCCCCCCCCCAGCAGAAAGTTTCAAATACAGCAAGCCAGTTTGAATTTTAACATATAACAATAGACAACTAATAACTAATGTAACACAAATTAAACTTAAATGAAGAGATACTCCAAAAATATAAAATTAACGGGGAAAACAAAAATAACTGCTGCAATAAGCACGGTTTAAAGTAGTATATTGCAAGGAATCTCTGGCTATGAAACACCTCATAACTTACCCCCACCACCCTCCCACTGATTGACCTTTGTTTAGGTGTTTAATATAAATTTTCTGTCTCTATTATTCCCAGCTTTGTCATAATGTCAAACATTTTTTCACAACATTCAGTCACATGGTGGAAATTGCAAAACGCCATCTTCCTTCCATAGTTGAGCCCAGCGTTTGTATATACCCATTGAGCTACTGGTTCTTGTGTAAGTCTCTCAGATAGTCTAGCTAGACGTTGTGTTCTCCATGGTGTGATGTCTATTCTGTTGTGTGGTTGGGGTGATGATGATGTTTGTTGTTTAACGTCTCATGGTAATGCACCAAGGCTATTCGAGAAGTGGTGATATATGACGATGAAGAACAACAAAAAAAACATGCCTTATGCGGGATTCGAACCAACGACCTCATAGAGCCATACGCTTCCGACCAGCGCACTAATCGTATAAGCTACAGCGGACGGCCAAACGGGATTGAAAATCGATAGGGCCTAAGAGGAAAAAGTTATGAATGTACAAATTTTTACATTTTAAAATATTCTCGACTATTTATGTTTTATTTTCAAGTATGGCTCATGTTTTTAGTGCGGTATGAACACTCTCTGTGAACATTTATAAATTTGTCCAATAATGTTCCCTTGCGACCGGAGATGATTCCATCAAAACGTTGAAAGCGCGCTGCATGTGCAGACTTTCAATACAACTTTCAACCCCCCCTCGAGTTGTAAGAAAAGAAACGAGACATGACACTAGTCTGCCGTTCCTCCCCTCAGCAGAAGAGAATTGATTAGGGAAGGATTTCTAGACGGCGTCGTTCATGAGATTTGTACCCCACTGGGTTGTTGCTGTGAGGATATATCCGTGGCGTCTCATTTTCTTCCTGTTCAGTAAGTGATTTAAAAATACGTTCAATCAGTGTTTGAGGTGGTTGAAATGGGGTGAGGGAGAAAGAGAGAGAGAGACAGAGAAGTAGGGAAGAGAAAAGATTCCTCATCACAAATTATAGACGATGAAACGATAAAATAAAGCACCCATGGAAACTTTATTGAATAATTGCATTTACTTGATAGTACTAATAACCTTAATGTTATGTGCCCTTAAACATAAATAACTAACTTGATACTTTTAACAAGGTTAACTATTAAGTTCATTTAAACGGAAGTCGTAATTACCTACTTATATATTTTGATTATGTATCAAAAAATTATTCAAAATGTTGAAAGTATTAAGGAATAACAAACTTTTGAGCCAGTTGTTGTAAAGACTTATTATTACATTGTAAAATGTAAAAGTTATAATAAAATATACTTGCATTCTGCTTATAAATGCTCGTTACTCCCGAGGGGGGAGGGGGAGGGGGGACGGTCTCGGGTTCACATCCCAGGCCAGGCTGGGAACTAAGACTTTTGAGCTATTCTAGCAACAGCGTGTTACTACATAATATGGTAACTGTGTAATGAGATCCCACTGAAAACCTCGAATAACTAATTGGCATGGCACACAAAATGAAAATCACCTTTGTTTATTTAAATATAAATCACAATACAAAATCATATTATATCCTAACAGTTATTGGCAGTAAGATGGCAACATGGATCTTTTCACAAAGTCCTTTCTTCTCGCTGTCACCACTACCAACTGATTAACGTTGAAAGCAACACAGACGGGTGCAGGCTGGCCACCTTTGCCACCTCAAAGACTTTTACCCTCTGCCTGACAAACTCACTAACAGATAACACTTCGAATTGAAGAAGGCGCCTCAACTAATGGCCAACTCCACTGTCCACCACATGGCATGAAATTGTAAAAACTAAAAGAAAGCTGTATAAATTAGCTGTCGGCGTGTTCAAGACGTCGCGACGTCTAAGTCGTATTTGTTGCCAGGATGAGATCTGTCCTGGTCGGATAGACGGACAGCAGCAACTGAGGTAACAATCAACGTCACGACTGTACCAGGTAGCGCGTACGAATACGAGGAATAAACGTTGCTTGTGCTGAGCTGAGGGCGATCGTTTAGTTTAGTCTGCACACTTTGGCACGAATATAGCGAGAGAGAGGTTTCAATGTAACTAAAACAATATCCTAGTGAAGTTTCATCTCGCGAATTATTTTTGGAACGTTCAAAGTCGTATTTTGTGGAACTTATTTGACGCGAGTTTAAATACGCCCGAAGGTTTATGAATGACTTTCGCATGTACGTTTTAGTGCACGGTGGTAAATGGAGAAGAACGGACAACATCAGTGAACGAACAAGCTTTGGGCGCGATAAACGAGCGATACGACTATTTACATTTAATTAATGTATACATTATTTTTAACTGTTCAGTGTGGACGATAACTTCATTGTACTGTATGTCGTTGTTTTTATCAAACATCTCATCTCATTCATTAACCATCTTAGCTTAGCATTATTCAAAACAAACTAGGCCTAGATTACGTGAGCTTTTAAAAAACTTGTTTCTGACAGCATGTATGAAAACGTATTGCACGATTATAAAGCGTAGGTTCAGTTCTGTGACTTAGTGGGTACAATTTTAATTTTAATTTTGTAATTTTTGTTTTAAATTATTTATAAAGTGAAAGTATAGGCCTATTGAAAATAATATTATATTCCAATCATATAATAAAACTCACTAATTTGTTATCAGTGTAATTATTTCTTTGTATGGTGCTAATATTTGTAAATATATTTATTTAAAAAAAAGAGTTAGATTATGAGTATTCTGTTACTTTTAATGACCCACCTAGTTTTATGGATTGCATTCCCGGTGGAAATTCCATTTCAGAATCATCTTTTTTTTTACAAAGCGTAGTTGCAACGTCCAAACTTTTAGATTATGCTCAAGAATTTACATAAAGCATGAAAAAGAATTCCGTAAATTATCTGAAAATGCCAGATGATGAGACCAAACAATCTTCCGAACACAGTTTCCCTATTTCACACATCTAAACCAGGCCAACATAGTCACTTCTGAAATCTTCTCTTCGCATTCTATATTATTTAATAGACCCTGTTGCATTCCAGTTCTCTGACGACTCGCCTGTCTCTTCCCGACATCGCTTGATATTCCTCATTTAGAGGGAAGAACTCCTCCTCGGGTAACCTACTTTGTCGCACGCTTTATGCACCCGATCCAATTGTCGAGGGTTTTTACTCTCTCTTTGTTTTGTAAGTCGGCGATGACAGGGCCGTATCACACGTCGCCTATTATTATGCATTACACGAGCACACGTTCGCTTCCCGTGCAAGGAAATAACACAACAAAAAGTATTTTAAGGGTGATTTATTGTTTTCACTTGTGGTTAATGGTAGCTGTTCTTAAAACAACAACGTGAAGGATCTAGGTCGAGTATCAAATGGAACGATAAGGATAATGACAAATCTATTTGGCACGTTCTTACTTCGCAATTATTTCTGCTTTCAAAACAAACCCGCGTACCTGACTCATTAACAGATTAGGCCAAGGTATTTGTTTGTTTAAGGCATCGCTTATCGCCATCATATACTTGACATAACATTATATCTTTGAAGCCGTGTTAACTGCAGACCACCATTTATTTTCTTTTGTACACACGCATTTCTAAACAGTGGAAGGTAATATCAACAAATCTAAAAAAAAACGTTTCTATAATTAATTGTACTGGGAAAACGCTTAAGTCCCGCCGCGTTGATGGATGAGCTTTTTGTAAGTTTTTAGTTTGCGTAGGACCACTTTTCCTTTGCAAGTGCTTTTTTAATGCATTGTAGGTGATTGTTGTCAAGTTTCTATTGTTACCTTGTTAATTGTTATAAACCTAAAAAAAACTCATATTAAAACCTTTATTCTATGGATTCTGGCTAATTTTTTCAACTTTTTCTTTCAGAAAGCAATAATTCACCATTACCTAAATGTCCATGTGAAATATGAACGTTGTAGCCCCACATGTTTGGTCAGAATCGGCCCAAATGTCACGAAAATATCGCACTAAAAATTGAAAAAAAATCGTAAAAGTACGATATTCACGAGAAATATTTCTTCGATTGTACCCAAAAACGTAGCAAGTCTAAGTTCAGAGATTTCGAAGGTCCCCTCAAATTTTCATCAAGATCGCATATGCCGTTTGCCCGGTAGAGAGCGAACAAACAGACAGAAAAGAAGAAGAAAAAAAAAAAAAACACCCGAGCTAAATTTTTTTGGGGGGTCGGTGAAATTGAAGTCTTCGCTTCGCTCATCCAATAAATAAATAAAATAGATAAATTCGTATTTAGAGTCTACCCACTCAGCCACATAACTATTTTCGGTCCCTACCAAACCAACCCTGTAGGCGCCGACATCATCGGCGAGCGAACAATGACCAACTGGAGACCGACATATTTAAGTAGGAAACACCAATCAATCAAATTGGACACGATTTCACCCGCAGCCAGCTCCAAAATCAGCACGGCTGATTCGGATCCGCAACAGAATTCATTATGTGCCTCGTTGCTAGGACGGCTCCAAATCACAATTTACATATTCCACAGCCAAGAACTGAGGACTTAAGTCCACATTAGAGGTTTAAAAACTTCTGCCTAGAGCGGAAATCGAACCCTGGACCTTCTGCATTGGAAGCAGAGCCTCTAACCACAAGACCAACGAATTACACAAAATACAAAATACTAAGATTACCAAAGATACAAGTACCGAGATGCTATTTGTTGCTTATAGTAGACTGACCTATTTGAAACACAATTAATAAATTCACCGCCACGTGTGCTACACTTTAAAAAAATACCACAACAATAATTATACCTCTCCCGTAATATAATTAATAAAATCAAGGACCCGGCCCCTCCACCAACAATGCTATTCTTATGGAGCTAAAACTTTTCTCGCATTACCCGGCACCTCCACCAACAATGCTATTCTTATGGAGTTAAAAATGTTTTAGGTCTACCCGGCACCTCTACTAATCTCATATACTAGGAAAACGGTTAAGTCCCGTCGCGTTGATGGATGAGCTTTTTTGTACGTTTTTAGTTTGCGTGGGATCTATTTCCTTATCAATTGCCTTTTGAACGCATTGTTGGTGATTGTTGTCAAGTTTCTATTGTTACTTGTAAATTGTCATAAACCTAAAAAATCTAATATTAAAACCTTGATTCTATAGATTCTGGCTAACTTTCTTAACTTTTTCTTTCAAAAGCAATACATCACCATTACTTTAATGTCCATGTGAAATATGAACGTTGTAGCCCCACCCGTTTGGTCAGAATCGGCCCAAATGTCATGAAAATATCGCACTAAAAATCGAAAAAAAATCGTAAAAGTACAATATTCATGAGAAATATTTCTTCGATTGTACCCAAAAACGTAGCAAGTCTAAGTTTAGAGATTTCGAAGGTCCCCTCCAATCTTCATCCACATCGCATATGCCGTTTGCCCGGTAGAGAGCGAAAAAACAGACAGAAAAACAAACAAACAAAGAAAAGAAGAAAAAAAACACCCGAGCTAAATTTTTTGGGGGGTCGGTGAAATTGAAGTCTTCGCTTCGCTCATCCAATTACTAGGAAAACGCTAAAGTCCCGCCGCGTTGATGGATGAGCTTTTTTTTAAAGTTTTTAGTTTGCGTGGGATATCTTTACTTTTGCAAGTGCTTTGTTTTTCTGCCGACGCATTGTAGGTGATTGTTGTCAAGTTTCTTTTGTTTCTTGTTAATTTGTTATTATTTATGTAAAAATCTTACATTAAAAGCTATATTTCTATGGATTCTGGCTAACTTTTTCAACTTTTTCTTTCAAAAGGTACTACATCACCATAACCCTAATGTCCATGTATAATATGAACGTTGTAGCCCCACCCGTTTTTGGTCAGAATTGGCCCAAATGGCACGAAAATATCGCACAAAAAGTCAAAAAACGTATATTAAAAGCTTTATTTCTCTTGATTCTGGCTAACTTTTTCAACTTTTTCTTTCAGAAAGCTATACATCACCTTAACCTTAATGTCCATGTGAAATATGAACGTTGTAGCCCCGCCGACGCATTGTAGGTGATTGTTGTCAAGTTTCTATTGTTTCTTGTTAATTTGTTATTATTTAACGTAAAAATCTTACATTAAAAGCTATATTTCTATGGATTCTGGCTAACTTTTTCAACCTTTTCTTTCAAAAGGTACTACATCACCATAACCTTAATGTCCATGTATAATATGAACGTTGTAGCCCCACCCGTTTGATCAGAATTGGCCCAAATGGCACGAAAATATTGCACTAAAAATCGAAAAAAATCGTAAAAGTACGATATTCATGAGAAATATTTCTTCGATTGTACCCAAAAACGTGGCAAGTCTAAGTTCAGAGAAAACGAAGGTCGTGTCAAATTTTCATCAAGATCGCATATGCCGTTTGCCCGGTAGAGAGCGAACAAACAGACAGAAAAACGAAAAGAAGAACAAACAAAAAACAAAAAACACCCGAGCTAAATTTTTTGGGGGTCGGTGAAATTGAAGTCTTCGCTTCGCTCATCCAAAAAGTAAGACATGTAAAACGAAAAAAAACATTCTACGTTTGTTATTTCGAGCAATAACAAACATAAAATTGGTAATTCCAATATATATCATCTAGACGAATGTTGGTGAGAGTCAAGGTAGTGAAATAACTATATTACCTTCAAAGCGTGGTTGTGCCGTTCATCGCGTGCATACGAGGGTAACGTTACTTAACATTGTAATAACAATACAACTTGTATCTAGAATACCGACCAACTTCAGATCATACTGACGAATTAAAGTAATTACTGCGTTTACAAACAAACTTAAGTTGAAAATATAAATTAACCCCGCAGTAAAAGTAATTGTTTCGTTAGTATATTAAAATCTGTTTCAACTACAAAGTGTTTACAACTGATTGCAGTTAGACACCAGATGCGCTGCCAAGCCAAGCCAATAAATGTGTTCCGCTGAATTCAGCTGTGTTTCTGCCTAACCGAGTGTTTTACCGCCTCGTTACTTGCTTTCTTTGAAACACGAGCGGTTCACCTCGCCACCCATAGCTAGTTAACTGTCTCTCAGGCACGCACGTTGTTTGAAGCCGTGAAAACAAGAAGACCCCCCTAAACGTGAGTTATACGTCGTACTCTGTTGGGACTGTCGAAATACCAAAGGAATGTCACTTTTATATTTCAAGAATTTATACACTTCGTCTTCGATGTAATTAACTAAGGTTGGTCTGCGTATTTTTTTGCGTGTCTTGTATTTAATTTATTGGGGTTTTGTGTGAGGGATAAATAAACAACCTATTTATGCAATAACAAAGTCACTTTTTTAACCTCGAAGGTCTACGCTACAAAATGAACGTTCAACATTAATCTATAACACTTTCTTTGAAGTTCTATTCTTTCGCTAGACGGAAAACTATTCCCTAGCTAAATTAATAAAAATTGTCAGTGGGGCGTGGACGTTGTTCGGATCAATTAAATGGATGGATATATTTCTTCAGTGAATTACCTCTGCATTCTTGGCTTATCACTTGAAGGATCGAGAATAATATATTTGCCTATAGTTATAGTTCTATGTTTTTGGTGTGAAGCGAAAAGCTTTGTCATCACCGCTTTGTGTCTAGCGTTGTTTCGTCTGGTCTGGTCTCAGCTTTATTGTCATTAAAAGATGATTATGACTCCACGATCACACACACAGACACACCGGTTGTCTACTTCGTGTATTGTGAATGGTTTAAGTTTGGCTATACGTCTGTGGTCACAACTGTGAAATAACTATTTGTGTTTCATTAACTTGACGTTATTTATACCTAAAAGCTAGTACTTGTGTCACCCGTTTCACAATTAGAACAATCACTTTTCTAGTCATCAATCAATAGATATACACGTTTACGACAAACCGTTCCCTTTATAAGCGTACAATTTGTCTCTCTCGCCAATTAAAAATTTATTTTTGTGAACAAACCGAAATTATTTAGTTATCTAAAATGAAGAAAAACTCATCATACAAGAAAACACAATGAATTGTATTTTATGAACAATTTTTTAAATGTTGAGGAGAAATTGTATACAATTGTATAGGTTATCGTAAACGTGATATCGATTGATTAATGGTTTAGAAAAATAATATATATGGTGTCACTTGTTTCAGTGGAAATCTGCGCCACTTCATATTTTACGTTATATAACACAAGTCAGCTGAAGAGAAAGCTATATAAATATTTATATATACTGAAAAAAAGATGTATGAAAGTATGAGAATTCAAACAAAAATATGAATTAGAGCACTTGGGTTGAGGAAGTTTGAGAGAGTTGCTATGTGAATTAAACCAAAACTTGGTGTTCAGATGTGTAGTAAAAATCAACGTTTGAGTTTATTTTACGATGTCCTGATTTAATTTAAGTTGGACGCTCGTAAAATATACACAAAATGTTTCACGCCTTGCTCGTATCCTAGTGCTATACCTGAGACATATTTCTCGAGCATAAAATCTCCGCCTCTCTCTTCTTTCCAACTTGGTGAAACTTTGAACACGAGTTCAACATAGGAACGACTCGTAAAATGGCGAAGAGTCGACATTGCATAAATTAGTTTTATGAAGCCCAACCTTTCTTTGACATTTGCCTTCTGTATATTTCCGCCTAATTTAATCTCAAACAAAGATCGTTACGCGCAATTGCTTGCAAAACGCGCCATTAAAACGACTAATACTTTCTTTCTGTTGCCGAAGAGAAACTCACACCAGCAATTATTGTTTGAGGAAAGGAAAAGAGAAAATCAACGAAACGCTATCGTTATTAAACCGGGTGTGAATCTAATCAAAGAGAATCAAACGAGACGATCGACTCGTGATTATTAACAATAACGACAATTATCAGGTTCCTGTGCCAGCTACGTCAATGCGAAGACTGGGACGGGATTGAAATGATAATTAACTTGAATTCAATCTACGCCTATAAAATACTTAATGACCTGAACTAACGCGTTCACGAACAACTGGTATTCAAGAGGTAAACATTATATTGTTATTTATGCTTTACCCAACAACAGAATACAATAATTCCAGAAAACGTTAGCGAATTCGTATATGTTATCAAAATTGTTAACTTACTATACAATATACATTGTTGTTATATTACTATTTAAAACTTTACTTAACTTTAGTTAATTATTATGTCTGCATTTTTGTTATTAGTTTTATTTCTTTGTTCTCGTTTGTAAATCAGTTTTCATACCCTGAATAGAATAAACGTTAAACAAATAAATCAATCAATGAAGAGCAGAATGGCAATAATCCAATCTCGATGTCAAGGATAAGTGCTTGTCGTATATGTGTATTTATTCGACATCGAAAAAGAAGCAAAGCAGTCCGTCCGCCAAGTCTTATGATTAAAACCTGACCTATGATACTACATGATTGTGATTCTTTTAACAGTATGTTTGTTCTTTTGTCCTCCCACTTTGTGGTTTTAACAACCTGCAGGTGTGAAATACATAACCAGAAATGGGGGTAAATTAGCAATTAAGTGTGGACAAAAGAACTATATTGTTGTAATTTGACAGAAAATTTCGAGGTTATGTTGCCAGCTGTCATTCAACTCAATCAAACACGTCCGGATGATACCTTAGGCCGCGTTCACACTAATTGGTTTAGTTATAAGGGGATAGGACATACGTGTTAAATTGTTTACGTTTTAGTCTTAAGACATTGTTATAACAAAAACTAAATTCTTACGACGGACCAATCAGACGTCAATAATCCTTAGGACGACCAATGAAAAGGAGTAACTTCATTATGACAGGCCACTGAAACATTAACTAATCAATCAGGATATCGGATTTCTTATAACAATAACAATTTCTTAAGACTTAAACAAAGTCATGTGAACGCGGCCTTACTCAATAACACAGCTTTGTGTATTTTATCACAATTCTATTACACATATTATTTTTATTACTACAAGCTTTATTTTGTTTTATTTATTAAACCGCACATTACAATATTGTTACTTTAAAAAATTAAATTGTCGCGAATTTTTCCTTGCTACACCTTTACACACCTTCAAGAGGAAAGTGCAAAAGTTGTAACAGTAGTAAATACCACCGGGTCAAAAAAGAACACGTCTGTGGAATAAAAGTTGTAGTCATACCTGGGCACAAAAAGGGGGGGGGGGTAAAAGGTGGAAAAGTGTGGGAAAACAACAATTTTCTGGAAATTCACAAGGATGTTACAGAAAGATTTTGGTGACCCAAGATACAAGGCTATCACCGTCTAGAAAGGTTTATATTTCAACCCGGCACCTCCACTAAGTTATTTCGAGGATGAAATTGTATTTGTTTAACCTTCTTCGACTATCTGTTGATTAAATATCTTCTCTCCCCATCTTGACTTGAGTACTCCCTAACTCGCGTCTGTTTTGAGTAATAACAATAGCATGCTCTACAGCGATAGTCATTTAGTTAGGGCCTACTCGTGTAGGTAGAGAGAGGAACTAACTTTCAATTGTCTACATTGGCTTACGTAATCTACTTTATCTTACATCCACACCTAGCGCACACTTAACTAATTATGTAATGTAAACTGCGAGGCTGGGTTGATACCGTCAGAGTTGTCACTATAGGATCTAATTCGGAGTCGTGTGACGTTCTGGCTCCCGTTTCCTTCCCCTGACGCCTCGAGACGTTAGAGAGAGAGAGAGAGAGAGAGAGAGAGAGAGAGAGGTTTTCTACACCTCGCATTTTAAGTTGATTGAAAGAACTCAACTCTATAGGCTCAGTAACAAGAACAAAGTGAGACATTATATTTTAAAGGAGTAGCATAAAGGAGTTGGGGAGGGGGGGGAGGTGAAGAAGGTAAAGGGGGGGGGGTTGTGTGCCGAGGTGCGATTCTGGCAATCAGAACAAACAGCCCCTTGGTTCATTTGAAAACCGCAGCCCCAGTCGTCGCGGTTATGACGTAGACAATACACCCCCCCGGGAAAATAATTGTAATCTTGAGCCTATTCAATGCGCATAGAACGCACCGCGCCGCGCCCCCGTGGATATTACGCTTTGTAGCCGCAACAACAAAGATCTTGACTAGTTCCACGGCGGACGTGATTACGTCACTAACAACGACGACTCAGGACCCTCATTCTGTAACTATGTTATAATTGTCACTTCACGGCGCTGTGACAAGTTATCATTTCACGTGAAAAAATATCACGTGAAAAGAGCGATTCTGAAAGCCAAGTGAGAAGTTCAGTTGTCACAAGCACAGGGATTTGGTTAAACTTCAAAACGACTGAGCCACCGTAGCACGTAAAGTATTTCAACCAATCAGAATAGGCGAATAATGTTAATGGCGGTTTGTTGTTTCTTTGTTTTCTTTGTTGTGTGTAACTTTAGCCTACAAAATGTCAGGCTAGGACAAGGCATAGGCCTAGCCTTTCCTAGGCTGTCAGTGTCGTGCTAGGGCCTAGCTTTGATTCTTTATCATCATATTGAACACACTTCTTCCCAATTCTTAATTTTAAAGATGCATTTCTGATGGGCTGCTACCTTTGGGATAGCCAAGGCCTAGGGCCTAGCCTACGCGTATCTTGTGACAGTCGCAGGGCTCTAGAAACATACAATTAGTAGGCCCTAGAGCCTATGTAGGTTGACCTAATTATTACAGTAGGCCTAAGCTTCAAATACTTCTTATATTGATGTTCAAAGGCCCTACATTGAGACGTAAGTTCACATAACCTCACTTTTCAAAACAAACAAATACATAACCTCACTTTTTTCTTTGAAATCAATGGAAAAAATAACGTTAACATTTAAAAAGTGCAAAAAGTAACAACAGGAAGGTTAAAACAGCACAGTATAATACATTTAATAGCTTTAGCTTTGTTTAATTAATATTCTTTGGCTTTAACAAGCTTTGTGATAAGTTCTCACAAACATTTTTGTCAGTGACAACTTCTCACGTGAAATCAAATGACAACTTTCAAAATGGCGTTACAGAATACCAAACTGGAGTTCTCACTTCATTTCACGTGACAAGTTGTCACTGTAAGTTATAGAATGAGGGTCCAGGGAGACAAAGTGGGTTCGAATTGAAAGAAACGAGACCGAGTCACAAGATGTATAATTAGATCTCACTTGTAGGATGAAAGGTTCGGGGTCACGACTAACCCCGAGTACTGGTTACGAGGAGCTTGTTGCGCGAGGAAGTCGTAACTTATAAGAGAATGAAGAGTTTCTTCCTAATACCCCGGATAAACAAGAGTGATATATTATCCGTGGCAATACCCACAAGGTGGGAGGTTGTGACATGACAAAGTAAACAAAAGGAATTATAAAGATATAGTAAACTATATCACTTTATTAGGATATTTAATATTCATTCCCAGTTATAATTCACTTTAAATAAAACCGTAGAGATTTTACATTTTAATAAAAACAAGGAAAAAGTATAAATACAAATTAATTCCAATACATTATTCACTGCTATATTGCAAAATAAAAAGAAGCTGATTGTTATTTTCATATTGAAAACAAGAAAAAACTTTTAAATGAATCTGAATTGATTGCAATCGAAGATAAGTTATTGAGGTTGAAATAATGATAGACATTGACATGTTAAGTGCAATAAATAACTAATTGGTGACCCTAAATCAGGAAGTGCTTTTTATGAATAAGATATGTGTGAGTTCCTGTTAGTGCAATGACGACTCTAAAGTCTAGTTTAAGTCCAAGCTGGGAAACCAAACTTTTAGGTCTACATATTGTCATTTGCCACCAGTTTATTAGATTAGAATCTGTATTATACCTACTAATATGTCTTTTTGTCAGTACATTGGCATAATATTGCTTACAGTACTGCTTATTGCTTATATGCACATAACGTTTTAAACAATATTGTACAACTTTATTTTGTTGGGAGAAAATTTGAGGAAAAAAAAACATCGTAAGTCAAATTAATAATTTATGTGTTTATTTGATTTGATTTATTAAACGTCTATTTTATACAGCTATAAAAATTGATCTAGAAAAGATGATAAATAGGACATTTCAAACTGTTGCAGGCTGAAACCGTTGTGTCTAAAACTGTTTGGTAATGGATACATAAACAAACCCTCAACTTTCTTCTGAAAGTTGAATCATGAGATAGTTAATAACAAAGAATAAGCTCTGTCCGTGCGGAAATGTTTTCTAGACAATGGTAGCAAGGGTTTTATTTGTTCTTCTTGTTATTGAAGAGTCCGTATTGCTTCTTTTAAATTGAGTAGACAAAAAACGCCATTAAAAGTTTAAGGAAGACGGATTTCGTTTTTAATATCGAGAAGGACGAGGTATAGTTTTATAGAGATGTGAGTTGTAAACTTGTTTTTATATTAAGTACTTTGTAAAAGATTCTCGGCAGTATCATTCGATAAGGACTCAGAAAGTAAACTATTATTTATCATAGCAAGAGAATGAAAACTAATTATTACTGGGATTATTTTAAGCAATTCAACATGTACTGTTAATACACCATTATAAAGTTGCGTTGAGGAAAATTTAAATAAATTAAAATACTAGGAAGCTTCGTAAACGCTTTTTCAGGCGCGTTGTTGGATGAGCTTAAATGTTTAAAAACGAAAAAAACGTAAAATTGCGATTTTCATGAGAAATAAATTTTCGATTATGCTCAAATTTCACTCGAACATACTAATTCATAAAATTAAGGTTCTGAAAAAAAACATTACAATCGGATAAAGCATGTAGGTATTATAAGTCAAAGAAATTTAAAAAATCGAAACAAATCGTAAAATTGCGATTTTCATGAGAAATGATTTTTTGATTGCGCTCAAAAACGTGGCAGTTCAGAGATTTCGAAGGCCTTCAGAAAATTTCATCGTCATTGGAGTATCGGTTAAGCCGGAATCGTGTTAACAGATACACAATAATACAAACAGAAAGAAAGAAAAAAAAGCATTCCGTTTTTTATCTCCAGTGAAGTAGAATGGAATCTTCGCTTCGCTCATCCAAAAATTTAAATCAAGTTGGCTGAATCAAATGACAAACCCTGAAGTTTTTGTTCGTCGTGTGGGTGATGTGTGTGGGTGTGGCTGTCGGTATGAGTGTGGGTGTGGGTGATGTGTGTGGGTGTGGTGTGGGTATGAGTGTGGGTGTGGCTGTCGGTGTGGGTGTGGGTGTGGGTGTGGGTGTGGGTGTGGGTGTGGGTGATGTGTGGGTGTGGTTATGAGTGTGGGTGTGGGTGATGTGTGTGGGTGTGGCTGTCGGTATGAGTGTGGGTGTGGGTGTGGGTGTGGGTGTGGGTGTGGGTGTGGGTGTGGGGTGACGTATCACAAACTGTCTCACATCAAAATAAATCCACAGTTTGAGTCGCGAGTAAACGCTAAGTGAAGTCTAGACTCCGGCGACATTTACAAACGAGTGGGCTGACATGTTTCCGTCTAAGTTCTAACTAGGAAACGTGAACGCGAATAAAATATGTCCTCGGATGGATCGTCCCCAACTAATGCGCGTACACTACAACAAAGTGAAGACGTTGAGACGAAGACAGCGCGGGAAAAATCGATCAGTTTGAAATTCCTCGCGTTCTAAAATGACTAGCGTGTAATTTTCCAGTATGAAAAAATACCTTGAAAATATGCTTTAGACGCTGAAAAGCTAAGGGGGCCGTGCCAGCGAGTGATCGAGATGATTTATAGTCCGATGAGTTATTTGTGTCTGGCGAAGAGATGTAGCTCTTGAGTAGGGAGGCTCAGGTGACACAGACCCGAACAACATCATTAAAACAACAACTAAACTCATTCATCAAAATATGTTAATTAATACACATGAGGATGGAGCTTGTCGGTGACACGGGTTAAACGATACGAATATTTCCGAACGCTTTGACCTACGACACGAGACAATCAGTTATCATGTTCTTTCTTGTTTTGTTCATTTCCTATTAGCCCACATCCTATTAGTCAAATACACCTAAACGTGAATAATATACTTTGTTTTGATATTTCAAGTTTTATTGCTACTCTATAAATTCACATTTCTAAAAGTTTTGGGAATGATATTTCTGTCATGTATGTATTATTGCTTTGCTACGGTCCACGGCAATATGAGAAAAAAAACAAATAGATGTGACAATTAAAAAAATTCTTGTCTGAAATGCGGGATTTCCAACCCATACCCCTTGGTTGAATACGCTTTGGACGCCAAACCGATGCATTATATTATTTAATAGACTCACTGAACACAAAATGTACAAAATTAATAAGTAGGAGTAAGTGCGTCCACAACCACCGTCAATGGTTGGGGCGGAAGCCTTCACATATCAATTTCTGCACAGTAGAAGTTTAAATTTAAAAAAATCAATCAATCATTACAAAGAAATCATAAATATATCAACATTTCATACTTGTGTTGCACACTAGATCCAAAGTCCATGTAAAGTTTATAATAATATATTAATATTATACTCTTGGACCCGGCACCTCCACCAAATTTCAAATTTTGCAGTAAAAGTTCCTTGTTATCGAGACTGAACTGCTGTGATGGTCAATGCAAGATAGTCTATCGCTCCAAGGTATAAAGTTCAGTTTCCGAGACAAGGTGTTCTTATGAAATTAGTGTCTCTATCGTTATTTAACATTAAACATGAGATTATTTTATCAAATTAATACTACCTTGTCTACTAGGGCAATACAGTGCAACAGAAGTTCATCTCTATTTCAGAACCCCATGAATTTAGATTAAAGTTAGTAGTGAACCTGCACTAGAATGCACCAGTTAGATAAAGCCACAAAAACTCGAGTCAGCACTTTTCTACATATTCACGTATGAAAAGTACATCATAACAAGTGTACTAGTTCCAAGATTAAGTGTGCGGTAGATCATTAGAAAAACAGATTGTAGCATTGCCCTGCCAACTGGCAGAAGATACTAGCTATGCATCTAATATTATATATAACTGTGTTTAATTAAGAAAGTATTTATGCACTTTCCAAAACAATTAAAAAGTGAAATGTAACTGTGTCCACTAACAGAGCTAAGACGCGTTATGAATCACTTTGACATACCTTTCAGATAGAAGGACGCTTAAAGTTTTCCTCGGTCAAAGAGTGAATTTACTATGTCCTAATAAATATATCTTATCAAAACCATCCTTACATGACCATTCTATAAATAGTTGATTACCAAAATGCCGGCCAAAATACCTTCAAATATTGCATTTAAGATGCAATTTTGATGTAAGCACAACTTGTTAGTAACATACCTTTTCGAGTTTGGTTTTTTACATGCCGAAACGGAGTTTTACCCAATATTATATTTTATGTTTGTGTACTGTTAAGTAATGAGTATATACATAACAACCCCTCCATATTATATGTGGTGACAAACCCTTGCTCTAAACTTTTTCTTCTGGACATAGCTTCTAGTCTGTTGGTAATTGAATTGGCTCCTGTCACTCCCATTCAAATGCTGCCAGGCTAATGATCGGAAGTGACACGAACATGTTTGATGATGATGACTCCTTGTTTCAGCTACTACGCCTCAGCGCAGTTCCCCTCCGGCCCCCCACGGCTGGTACCGCCCCTCAAGCGCCCCCGGCTCATGGCCCCACTGGCCCGCTCCATCAAGGCCGCCAACCCCCAGAAACCCCATCAGACACAACTGCAGGCATCGGCGCCCATCAACCAACTTAAGACTTACAGTGAGTTACACTTGAAAACTATTTTTTATTCGTTTATTAAGTTGGGTTACTGAAAACCACGGTTATAGAAGTCACTCCGCCCCCCCCCAGCCCAATTACCTTTGCCTACCAACTAATGAAAGACTGAATGATCGAACAATTTCCCATTTTTCAGTTCAAAATTCGAAATCTATTTCTCTACCCCCTCAAAACCAATGTAAGATAGCACAGAAACTTATTTCTCAGCAATCGCGTGACTCATCTTTAGTCATTCTGGATTAAATTTCAATAAAAACAAGATTAATTGCGGGCTCATTTAACTCGTTCATAACACCGCCCTATAGCAGAATAAATAAAGGTGTGTACTAATGAAAAGTTTTTGAATGGAAGTTCAAAGTGATCGTAAGAATTGGAAGAGCAGCAGAACGCACTGATATAAATGGGGTTCCACAAGGTAGGTTTTTGGCACCACTTATATTTTGAAATTTACTAATACATGCCCTTCTTTGCTACAAATATTAATGTTAATAATAAGAGCATGTAACTTCAAATTACTATGGTAACCACCAAATAGAAGCTTTAAAATTATTTTAGAAGTAGGTTGTTTGATCGATATTATACAACTAGATTATGGCCCTTAGGAAAGTGTAAGAAAAATAAACTTTTCTCTAATAGAGTTAATTCATAACCGTTGGTGGTGGGAGTATCAAGTTTCAGAATGTGAGAAACCGTATGGAAATAATTATGAACGTGACAAACATCGTTTGGTTCGTTCGTACTTTGAGATAATCCCTGCTAAGGTTGGCTTTTTAAAGTTGTGAACGGCGAGCTCGGATTCGTATCCTTATTTGTTGCTACATTTATATCCCATTCTTAAAATCAGATATTTTAACCAAGTTTGTAGACAACAAAAAAGTATTTTGTTTAATGAATTTATAATGGTGGTATGAAGACGAAAATAAAAAGATGCTTGTGTATTTCCACACCATAAGTATGAGGCAGTATAAAGGGTGTCATTGTGATGTATGATCTTTTGTTGGTTGATCATTAACACAATTCAACAGGTACAGAAAGTGGGACACATCAGAAACTACGAACTTCTAAACATTGACTGGGGAACATTCCTAAGTGGCTATGTTTCTTGTGTTGGTTTCTGGCATCAACTTAATTGGACGATGAGAATTTGAGCCAAGCTTTGTGTTTAAGTTTATTTACGCTTATTACTTAAGATTTATTAATATTGAAAACTTTTATCTTTGGATGACGACAACTAAAAATGACGGAAGAAATTCTTACATCAACTTTTATGCGCAAAAGAAAAACGTTTGGCGAAACGTAGATCAAACAAGATCTTGACGTCGGTTCTTTCTACATCTGCTGATTAATTTCAAATTTAATTAGACTTGTCTGTCTGGATTCTTCAGAGACTACATAAAAATTAGAGTTATAACTAAAAGCACATTTGTTTGAGTAGTTTCTCGCTCACGTTTCACAGCTTACATCTCTCTCTCTCTCTCTCTCTCTCTCTCTCTCTCTCTCTCTCCTCTTCTCTCTAGCAGCGGTCTCGAGCACTAAGAGAGCTTATTAAGGAATGTGTTGGACGGTATAGTGTACAAGACGATAACATAAAGATAGCAATATTTCTTTTTCAAATGTCGTTACTATGATCAATGTTAGAATAATTCAATAATGACAGTTTGATAAACCTATTATCATAACGCAGTTGAATTATTTAATAGGTGTTAATTTTGATTGTCGATAAGTCTATTTTGACCATTTTCTCACCTGACTGTTAAGATTATTTTTAGTATGTGCCTACTTCATTTTCTCAACTTAAAATATATCCCTCCCGAGCTCAAAACCTTGCTGGCCAATGTAAACACAATAAATTTACTTGAACGTCCTTTGACACAGAAATATTGTTGCACACTTTTGTTTATTTTCATCATAATGTTGGATCAAAAAGCACTTTAGAATGTAATTTGACGTATGTAAAACATCGAATTATTTTGTAAACAACTATCATAAGTATGAAGGGAAAAATGTGAATTTCTTACTAAACATGAGATCAAAGGTGTGGCAAAAATTACATTGATAAACGGATCTGAAAAAATTTCTTTAATGGTTAGCATTAGTTGAATACCATTATCTTAAAAATAGAATTGTCAAACAAGTTTAAATATAAGTTTTGGCACTCAAATGACATTAACCTACAAAAATATGAAATATAATACACAGTTGGTTAAACAAAGAATGGAAAATACAGGGTATGTGAATACCAATAATCGTATCGAAATTCGAAATTAACTTAATTTGTTATAAAAATATGTTCAACACTTCTTTTGCCGTTGCAGACTGCGTTTAATACACTGCATTATAAAATACAACACTATTAACACCAACAACATAATAAATTTGCATTTATTTTACATTCGAAGCCCAAAAGTACATTATCAGCAATTGTGGAGAACATAGATATTCTTTATGATTTTCAGAAGGTTGAATTAAAGGTCAAATTCCCTCCACGTAGCGTATGATATTTTTATAACATTTAACTAAATAAGCCATTAATAATGTAATGTATAACATCAATAGTGTCTATTGCACTAGGATATAATTAAAGCGTAGTAATATCGTCATCGACTATAAATATTACTAAGGCCTACCTAAATAAAACATTACATTATGTTTAATATATCGTACGGACGGTGGTTTGTAAAGCAATCTTTGAAACCGTCCGCATCTGGTCGAGATAGAAGTTTGATCAAGCTCTAGCACCATGTGGTCTACCGTGCAGCATTGACCTGATGTGTCGCCGAGCTGCAGATAAATCAAATGAAGATTGCATGCGCGGGTCTGTGGGGAACCGCTCAGCATAAAAACTACTGGGCAACGAATAAAACCAACTTATTTACGCGGCTCTCAGTTGACGCGAACGTACGCAGGCTACAGCTCAATAGTTTGACAAGTTATCATGCGTTCTACCTTGATAAAACATATCAAGACGGATCGTGTTTCTATTGGTGGACGGTACTAGGCAAAAATATTTCAAATATATTATAAACGTGATCTTTTTTATTGAATCAATTTAGTTATCTTCATATTTTTCATGATGCTTATACTTCAATGGCAATACTAATATTAGGAGTACATGCTTTCGTCTGATTTTCTTTCAAAAATAATACAAACAAATTGATGAATACAATTTGAAGATTTTTGCTTTGAATACCTTGTCTTTATTGGTGTATTCTAAAAAAAAAAAACACGCATTATACGAAGGAAACATAATTCCATGAATTGTACAGAATTTGAAAAATGTAAAATGACATCCAAGTCTTACACACCCAAAATCATTAAAATAATGATATCCTTAATCATATTGCATACGATAAGCGTAAAAATAAAACCTCGTCAGTAAAATAGATACGTTTTAAATTAAATATTAAGAGTTCGTTTTAATGTGTGAAGGTGAATTTGTGCAGCATATTTCGCAAAATGGAAAATAATAGTTTATTTCCTTAAATTTGTAAAATCAAATAATTCATACGGTGATGCGTATTCTGTAATTTGTGTAAATATATTTTTTCGAATAGTGTATTAACTCTCAATATTTGTTATACTTATTATTATCAGTTTGGTAGTCACCAAGTGTGATGGAGCTGCGCCTCTTTACGCAACCTCATGGCTCTTTACCAGTTTGTGTTGCGAAACAAATAATAACAATTACACATCTGCTCCAAGGTAGACAAATTCTTCTGCCCTAGCAAGACTCGCTAGTCGAAGAACCACGGAAGTTTTCTTTAGCTAGGCCCGAAATAGACCTCACCTATTTCCAACCTTGCCTAATCCAACGAACCTGCGCCAGGTCCACATCATCTTTCTTGTGTAGAAATAATTGTTAAACATATGCCTAATTCAATTCCAACAGGAGATTGAGCCGGCTCAGACACTTCCTGTTGATGCTTTATTTTCGACTCTGGCGCGAGTCTTCCGAGAAATATATGGACTTTTAATGATAGAGCGACGTTGGTTCCAACTATGTCGTTGACCTCAGCTAGCGGTGTAGGAAGATGTGTGGGAACGAATTGAGGAAGGAAGTCTTCACCATGATTTTACTTGCTACCTAAAGTTGACGGGAATTGCTCCATTTTGCGTTTAAGTTGTAATTATTTTAATTAATTTTTCATTAATTTAATTAATTTTTATTTAATAAAAATTTAATCAATAAATTATATTTATTATGTAGCAATATTTAAATTTCTTCGAGTTATGGTGATGATGATTTCTGTGCTTAACGTCTCATATTAATGCACTTCGGCTATAAGAGACGATGATTGGTGATAAATGACGATGAAGTAAGATTACAAAAAACATGCCTTATGCGGGACTCGAGCCCACGTCCACGTAGAGCCATACGCTTAGGCCCAGCGCCCTGATCGTATGTGCCACCGTGGATGACGTGTTTAGACTATGAACTATAAGTACTAATTGCTTATTACCACTACCTCGGGCAAACAGGACAGGCGAGGGACCGTACCGAATCAGAGTCCTATGTTTAAGTGACGTCCTATAGCACTTGTGGTGTTTTTCGAACTTTTGTTTATAATGTTTTGTAATATGTATTAATGTTGACAAATTATTATTATTGTGGTGGAAAGCAATTTAACTTAATATAGTAGTGAGACTTTAATATAATATATAATATAATGAAATATAATATTACTTCATAAATAATTTATAATATTATTTAAAGCAAGAGAATTAGCAAGGGTTTGCGTAGGCACGGGCATTGTATCAGACAAGACATTCTGTTAATAATAAGGATACAATCTAAGGCGGCACAATGACCATTCCGCCACCGCGTCCCGTACCGCACTAGTCACTAGTCAGCCATCTAGCTAGGGTATAGTTCAAGAGTTGTCAACGGCGGGCAAAGCTCTTGAGAAGGTAGAGATACTCCTTAGTTCCACTCCGCGCCGCCAGATGGTGCTGACGAGTTGCGTGCCGCTCATCACGCTGTTATCGGCGCTCCCTGGGGGCGAGGCGTGGTACTAGCGAGGGCGGGCGGTCTGCCGTGTAGACTAGCAACGTCGCAATGTGTTATTAGCACAACGGCTTGTACTTCGGGCGAATTAATATTTTATATCGATCACATCCAAGATTATATACCATAAATCTAATGATGTACACATTTGTGTTTCGTACATGATATATCACGTAAAAGATAGACACCACTGCCCTAAAAGTCAAGTTAAAACATTTACGTTATTTCCGGAGTGTCCATCTGATCCCGTCTACAGGAGGCTTCTGCTATGAGTACGATAGCAGTTAAGTGATACTTGGAATATAGGAATGAATGTCAAATTGTTTTTCGAGTCAGTAACTGCTTCATCTAATCATAAAATTTATTTGCACCTAACCATTAAATCTGATTAATACCTTTAAATCAAACACTTCGTAAACAGGAAAGCAATATTTGTGATGAAGAGGGTTACACTTGTATGCAATATGATGTATATGATGTTAGGATGTACACCCGGCGTCAGAAGTAAATCAAGGGGTATCGTTGTATCTACAATACCCAGCCCTTGATTTACTTCTGACGCCAGGTGTACGCATTGTATATTGAGAATGCTTTAAACATCTTCTACCCCGATGGCACCTTATGCTGGCTCACCCTGTTATACTGTCAATTGAACAAGAAACTAATTCTCTGTTATTTCTCTGATCAGCTATGATTATTAGGTTGCTAAGGATACATGACATACAAACGAAATGCTACGAACAAGTTAAAATAATATCTATCTTACATCGACGTTTGGTTTTAATAAATCTTAAAAAAAAATCAACACTATAATTACTGAGACTTTACTCACAGACCTAATTTAACAAATCGCGATCATTGTTTTACGATTTTAGAGTTAATTGTTGTAGAACATTTAATTTTACGTAATATCTCAGTTTATTGTATCCATGGATATCGATCTCATCACACCGACCCTCGTGTTGTAATCAGGTCACCATGCCGCTCGCACCTCGGATGTCGTCGCGCGCAGAAGATTGCTGGCCGTTGCTTGTTGTGGGCGCAGTGATCGGTGTGGCCCTGTTGACGTGGCTCTCGGTCATAGGCTCAGTGTTCAGCATTAAGAAGCTTGTGCAGCGCCTTCACACAGGGGCTAACGATGACAGCTCCCTGACTGGGCCACTCTTAGCGGTCCCGCTCAACTTCCCAGGGGAAGAAGGGAAAGAAGAAGAGGAGGAGGAGATCTCAATAGAAGTTATGAACATTACGAGTGTAAATAGATACAATCGATACAAATTTTAGTTTCGTTTTGTTGCACAAGTCAAACGGTTCCTCCAATCAAATAACATCCAAACTAAATTAAAAATATTAAACAAACATGAAAAGCTTTATTTAAAAAAAATAACAAGTTTTGAAAGAGAATTTTAACATAACTTCAATTTTATCGATATCAAAATGTGTAGATTACCAGCTAAGAAAATTGTGCAGACTATTATTGTAGCTGAGGGATGGTTTTTAGGTATTTTTTAAAACGGATTGGTCTCCAACATAGCTATTGGGGAAACGGCTTATGTGTGATTACTTTATAACAACATGATTTTCGTCTGCCAGTGGAAAATCAAAGTACACTTTTAATCAAAAGGCATGTCTCTTGACACGGTATCCATATTTTTCCAACAATCTAAACACTATACATTGTAAGATACACAACTGTGTATACTTTGGTAAAATGTTATTATCCAGATGATGCCCAGCCGAGTTACGTTAGAACCTTATTAGCTGTTATTAATGAGTTACTGATTCATCAAGCAAACTTACACGTATTCGAGGAATAATACTGTACCGAGACTGTCACAATCACTCAATGCCCGAGGTCGCAACGTGCACTGGTATCGAACCAGAACCCTTTGAGCCAGTCGCGTCTACCAACAAGCTCTGCACTCCTAGCCTAGATTACTGTTATTGGCTGTATTCTCAAGTAATTGGCTTAAGGTAATTAGTTTGATCCTGTTAAGTGTTGAGTGTTGCACTATTCAAACACAAGGTAACCGAGAACACACAAGCCAAGTAGCTAGTTAGTCTTCGCCTCTTTGTTTGTCTGAGGCAACATCTTATCAGGGGTGTTCGCTCTTTAAAGCACTTCGCTTCCACGGATTAGTTTACGACGGTTTTACGGATGGTCATAGCTCTTGTGATTCGTGTAACTTAGTTGCTAGATGATTTATTGACAAATTAGTTTATTTTTGACATTTAAATGTTTTTGATGTTCAACATGCTGCTTCAAGTACTGTAAATGAGCTTTAATCATTGTATATCATGTCAGATTAAAATATATTTTTATTTGATTGGAAATGTCAACAAATTAATTGTTAGAGCCATGTGGTTAATTTCCACGTACGTTAATAATACTAGGAAAACGCCAAAGTCCCGCCGCGTTGATGGATGAGCTTTTTTAAAGTTTTTAGTTTGTGTGGGATATCTTTACTTTTGCATGTGCTTTGTTTTGCTGCCTACGCATTGTAGGTGAATGTTGTCAAGTTTCTTTTGTTTCTTGTCAATTGGTATTATTAACCGTAAAAACTTATATTAAAAGCTTTATTTCTATGGATTCTGGCTAACTTTTTCAACTTTTTCTTTCAAAAGGTACTACATAACCATAACCTTAATCACCATGTATAATATGAACGTTGAAACCCCACCCGTTTGGTCAGAATTGGCCCAAATGGCACGAAAATATCGTACAAAAAACCAAAAATCTTATATTAAAAGCTTTATTTCTATAGATTCTGGCTAACTTTTTCAACTTTTTCTTTCAAAATGTACTAAATCACCATAACCTTAATGTCCATGTATAATATGAACGTTTTAGCTTCACCCGTTTGGTCAGAATTGGCCCAAATGGCACGAAAATATCGCCCAAAAAATCGAAAAAATCGTAAAAGTACGATATTCATGAGAAATATTTCTTCGATTGTACCCAAAAACGTGGCAAGTCTAAGTTCAGAGATTTCGAAGGTCCTGTCAAATTTTCATCCAGATCGCATATGCCGTTTGCCCGGTAGAGAGCAAACAAACAGACAGAAAAAAAAAAAAAAAAAAAAAAACACCCGAGCTAAATTTTTTGGGGGGTCGGTGAAATTGAAGTCTTCGCTTCGCTCATCCTATAATACCATTGAGTTATAAATAGTACTGTATCCAACTCCATGATAATACAATGCACAATAATACCTGAACAAATGAACAAATACAATGAGATCTAAAATATATATATGGATTGTTGTAGCTTTTCGCGGCCCGTCATAGGATAAAAACAAGGATCTTGGGTAAAACCGCGTCGAAAATAAGATGAACCAGGGCAGAACCTGAGCCGTCCACCGACGTTTCGTCTGTACTACGTCAGACATTTTCAAGGTTGACTGTGACTCTACGGAGGTTGGAGTCACAGTGGTTGGCAAGCACGCAGCGCCCGCCTTATATAGCCTCGGCTGAAGGTGCGGGGTGGCGAGGTTATATAGAAAATAGGTGCGGGGCGGCGAGGTCATATCGTGAAAAGGTGCGGGGCAGCGATGTCATATCGAAAAAATATACGGATGGTGGCCATTGAGAAACAAAATAGCACAGCTTACTGTAGTGAAACCTTTTTAGTCCGGCTTCTTGTCATAGGGCCTGATTGGTTGTCTTTTGAAATGTTATTCGTGCTTTTATTTTTCGATATGACATCGCTGCCCCGCACCTTTTCACGATATGACCTCGCCGCCCCGCACCTATTTTCTATATAACCTCGCCGCCCCGCACCTTCAGCCGAGGCTATATAAGGCGGGCGCTGCGTGCTTGCCAACCACTGTGACTCCAACCTCCGTAGAGTCACAGTCAACCTTGAAAATGTCTGACGTAGTACAGACGAAACGTCGGTGGACGCCCAGGTTCTGCCCTGGTTCATCTTATTTTCGACGCGGTTTTACCCAAGATCCTTGTTTTTATCCTATATATATGTGTATGTATGTTTTTGGATATTTTCGTGGCCGATATGAATTAATGAACTAGGTTTTTCGGTTATAATGCCACGTTTATTTACATTAGGCCAACGTTTCGATTGATGTTATAATATATGGCATTATAACCGAAAAACCTAGTGCCTAATAACCACGACATTGTTAGCACCAAATATAAGGGTAAGATTATCGTGTGTGTAGTCAAAGTTTAATGGTGTCATGGAAGATCGCCTCAAGTTTCGTCTCAATATATTAAAGTAGTGTACGTCTATTGAAAGTAGCGTCTCCCTCTGTTATCTCACGTCAACGCGTGCTCTGCCTGACAGCCGGAAGTGACGTCACTAGACCGCGGCCGGTCAGCGGCGGACGCAGTGGTGAGGCCCCTTCAGCGACTGTGGACGCGTTGGCTCCAATGTCTGCAGCGAATCTGGAGGAGACTCAGAACTCTGGGCAGGACAGAGACTTCGAGCGCAGGATCCTGGGAGGAAGGCGGCCCAGAAGACAAGGCGCTACTCCGCCAAGACTATTCCAACTACTAATGTAGTGAAAGACTTATGAAATGTTTTGAAATCGAATAAAAACATTGAATATTTACAAAGGGGGAAGTTATGTTTTACTTTTTGAAAACGCAATTTTATGAAGTTGGTTTATGTTTTTAAAAAATATAGAAAATTATGTATAAATAAAAAGAATGAATCTGCAACATAAAACATGTGGTTGGTTCCTCCATATTCCCATAGGCTAAAGGGGTGCATTATGACATGACGGTTGACGCGCCCTTAATCCTAATAAACTCCGAAAAAACAATTTACTTACAGACGACAGTTTCTATGACGACGTATGAAACATCAGAAGCTGAAGCAAAACTTAGTCATTTGGTGGAGGTGCCGGGTCAGAAGACCAATGTTTACATTTATCAACTATTACATGACCAGCATGGGATTTTCCTCACCATATTACATAGGCTAAAGGGGTGCATTATGGCATGACGGTTGACGCGCCCTTAATCTTAATAAACTCCGAAAAAACAATTTACTTACAGACGACAGTTTCTATGACGACGTATAAAACAACAGAAGCAGAAGTAAAACTTAGTCATTTGGTGGAGGTGCCGGGTCAGAAGACCAATGTATACATTTATCAACTATTACATGACCAGCATGGGGTTTTCCTCACCATATTCCATAGGCTAGAGGGGTGCATTATGACATGACGGTTGACGCGCCCTTAATCTTAATAAACTCCGAAAAAAAACAATTTACTTACAGACGACAGTTTCTATGACGACGTATTAAACAACAGAAGCAGAAGTAAAACTTGGTCATTTGGTGGAGGTGCCGGGTCAGAAGACCAATGTATACATTTATCAACTATTACATGACCAGCATGGGGTTTTCCTCACCATATTCCATAGGCTAGAGGGGTGCATTATGACGTGACGGTTGACGCGCCCTTGATCCTAATACACTCCGAAAAAAACAATTTACTTACAGACGACGGTTTCTATGACGACGTATAAAACAACAGAAGCAGAAGTAAAAATTGGTCATTTGGTGGAGGTGCCGGGTCAGAAGACCAATGTAATATACATTGTCAACTATTAAATGAACTTGTGAGAAACAATCGCTGGGAATTGTTGATAATAGTGATCTAACACCATATTATGACATCCATGCCAGGCCTGGATGTAAACCTTTAACGCAGGTTTGGACCCATGGGCTCACCTAATAGGCATCATGCAACAATGCTGCAAGTGTAGTTCATTTTCACTCACAGCAAAAGTAAGTTATGTTAACCTTACTCTACATTCTTATTGACTCAAGCTTGCAACGTGTATAATACAAATACAAATGAGGAGTTATGACAATTACAAACAGAGAAATATAGAATTTTAAAAAAATGTTAATTATTTTAAGCTCGACTATTATTGTCTGTGTTGATAGACCTCCAGGGGGTCTATTTACTAAGCGAGAATAGTCGACCGAAACGACAACTTTAGTGACAATAGTCACTCATCTGACTGCAGCTATACAAGCTTATAAACTGTGTATTGGCAACAAATACACATTTAACAACTTTAATGGCGCCTGCCTATGTGTCCTTAACGTAATAATTGACTTTATAAAGCAAATGTAAAGTAATTACTATTTAATTTGGTATGATGAAAATTCGAGGTGGCGGCAGTTCTCACTTGCTCTTTTCACCAAATTTGTCGTTTCGGTCGACTATTGTCCTTGTCGCTGTCACTGTCACCTTAAGTAATAGACCCTCTGGATACCACTTGATTCGTTCTAAAAACCGTTTTAAACTAGCCTCTACATTCTTTAGCTTGCAATCTTGCCAGTATAAGCACGTGGTTTTGCTTTCTATATAATGTGTACTGTTTGATACACAAGCCGAATCTGCGGCAGGTAACCCTCGTTGTTTGACGGCGCGTTATACGCATGGGCAACCCGGGGCCCTCGGGAGCCAGCCGGCCGCGGACCGGGAGGTTTTATAATTAGTTGCAACATTAATACAAATTGCCCTTGGGTGGGATCCAACGTGTGTAATAACTTGAATGAAATGTTAGATCAAAACAAAACTGAAACAAGGGGAGTTTTTTTTTTTTTTTTTTACCAGCGGAGTGAAAAAATTGTGCATTAGAGTAACCACAAATATGTGTTTGAAAATAAACAAGTACATTAATGTTTTGTAAAGAGATTGTGGTGAACATAGTGTTGCTGTAAAAAAGTCTAACAAAAAAGTTGTGTAAAAGTTAGAAGGGAAATAATAGGGCCGAATCTTTTTGAAAATGTATTTTGTGTTTCCCGTTTACAAAGGTAACAAACAACATGTTATGGTGAAAATTATGTATCCGCCATATTTGTGCCAGAGGGCGGGGAAGGGGTGGGAGAGAGAGATGCAATTGCTATCCCTCCTCTCTGCTACCAAAATCATCCAGTGTCTATATCCAAATATTCCGACTATTCAATGTTATCGAAATATGAAATATCGCTGTAATAGCTAATGTGCAAAAACTAAACTAGCAATTGAAAAAGTAATTTGAAAACCTCTAATGCGAAATCAATAACGGAGCTTATAGCAGTTGCATTAACACGTTTCGATTGGCCAAATATCGACAACAAGCTAATTTCAAATGCGTAAATCATGTTCGTTTGAAAACAGGATACTTTTAGTCGGTCGTATCACATAAAATAAACATTTTTCTCTGGTGGACTCTAGGCGGCTTATACCGTTCCGCGCAGCTTTGTTGGGATTAGGCCCATATGCAGCGTGCATGCGACTCCCACGTCGGAAGGGCTACTTAAAATAATCCCAACTCTTTGAAAAGTTCATGGGATTATTCGACTCTGTAGAGTCTCTCTTTCATATCTTTGCTACTCACTAACAAGATCCAATCAGACGTTGATTCGTTTGATTCTTGCTCTGCTCACCTTAGAACACCACAAGGTGGAACGAAGGGTGGGGCTTAGTTGGGGAGCAAAGAGGGGGTGGTCTTTTCCCCCAACTCGAGATTATTCACTGAATCAGTTTGTTTAATCTAATTATACCCTTACACACGCGGGGGGATGACTGCTCATTTAAGGCAAATGCTACTACCCAAGTCATTTTATACTTTAGTTACCCCCGCCCCCGCCCCAAAAAATCTTTTTGTATAGTTATAACCAAACAAATGTTTTCATCTTCACCGATACTCAATGAAGTAATTGTTGTTAACATTGGTTGGGATAAACAACAGGTTTTATAATATATGCAAAGTAAATAACATGTATTTAAACCGTACATGTTTCAATGTTTTTAAGCCGTCTATCAATAGCGTTAGTATCCTTATGGCTTTGGGACAAGAAGTATAGAAATCGTAATCAGGATTGCCATAGGCGAGAATCGAACCTGCGACTTTAGGTTAGGGTGCTAGCAACGAAACATCTCTATTGCTAGATTGTACGATTTACTCTCATATTTAGCTTGGATTATTATTATTTTTATTATATTATCACTTGCAGAGTAGATGAATGATGTACAATTGTGCACAAAAATAACAAAGCACAACTGTTGCACAATACAATTTTATTAATAAATCAAACGTTGCAAAGTATTTGATTAAAATGGAATGTAAACAAATCATGTTCATCAATGAAACGATTCATATTTAATTGAATTAAGCATTAACAAATAATAACTATAGTTATCAAACGGGATTGATCACATTGATGTTCAATGCAAATTAGAACACAGAAATGTAAAGTTGTGAGAAACATCACATTGTATAGTGTAATTTCATGTGAAAATTATTGATATTATAGAAATTAGATTTCTTAAAACAGATTTCAATTAATGAGTTTTAAAATAAACTGGTGATGGATTATGTGAGTGATATGACTGCAAATAGCGGTTGGGGTGAGAAGGAGGTGGGGGGGGGGAGGGAATAAGAGACGATGAAATCAATCAATACTGTTATGCCATACAATATAATTCATGTCGATGATTACTTTGTAGTCGTCACGGCCACCAAGCAGATAATTAATTACACAATTCCACTTGTATCTCCCCCCCCCCCACTACCCCTTCCAACTCTTTAGAGAGAATATTTAGATTGAGTGCTTGAGCAAAGTCTACACATTTATATTTCATCCAACCCGATCATGTCCCTCCATACAGCGTAGAGATAAAAAGTTGAGGGACAAGATTTCTTAGTGAAAACAACTTGAACTTGATTTAAACAAAGTTCTTCGTGTAGGCCTTATGCATGGACAGCCAATCAAAACTTTCTTTTTTGTAGCTAATTTACATAAATCGTTATTCTTTCTAAAGTTTTGAAGTCAGAACAAAGAAAATAATGCACAGTATTTTAACCGTTTTATAGGAAATGGAATCTTTATGAAGGATATTTTTCGGATTCAAAACTTGAATGTAACTAATATAACGTATATTGGACTTCAAATAATAGAAACCGTACACCATCTAAATTACTTTTGCCTGCTCAACTACTGTACTTGAATGTAATTAATCGTTGTCATGTTTCGTGTATGATATTTTTGGTCCTGTCTGTGTATTATAATTAAAAAACATGTTTGATGTTTAATTTACATTCTTATATTTTATCTTCCTGATGAAATCAAGTAATAGAATTACTTCATATTTTTAAACGCAAACATTTCCTACAGTGTGGTCAACTAAGTTTGAGTGTCTCGCTGTAGCTTCACATCCAACTGTTTATTTATGCTCTAGTCCGCAATAGAAATGATCCCTAATAGCTACATCTGAGCTCGTTCAATATACTTTCAAACATACCCGATGCAAGAGCGGAAGAACCATTTGCATTTTTATTGAATGCAGTGAAATCTATATGATGTTGTTTTTCTTCGTTTTAGAACCCTCGCATAGAATATAACTTCATTCATGTGCTTTATTAAAAACAAGACTCGCGTACAGAGTAATGAGCGTTCATTGTATTCAAGCTCCCATCGCCTATATTGTGAATTCCGAGTTGAATTCAACTTATTGAACAAATAACTCACATCAGAATGCATACACATTTTATTAGATTCGGTTATTGAATTTAATAAGTTTGATGAAAGTATTGGGACATGTAATGCGGACGGAATGGGACATAAAACCAAGCGCGTCGCATCTAGATACGAATGTATTCGAACACAATCGGGTTTCAATAAAGGTGGTCCTGGTCGTAACAACATGTGTTTCGTGTTCCAGGCAACCCGGATATTCTCATCTGTGGGAACTGCAGGGAGATGTTCTCAGACCTACAGGATCTCATCGACCACAAGAAGACGTACTGTAAACTACGCTTCACCTGCAAGTGTCATGCAATCAACGGGGTCAAGACGAGTAAGTACTGTTTATCTAACACTTATTCTAAATAAAGTTCTATCCGACATTACGTAATGATTTACTTTTTCGGCATCTACACCCGGCGTCAGAAGTAAATCAAGGGGTATCAATGTATCTTCAATACTCATCCCATGATTTACTTCTGACGCCGGGTGTACGTGTTATCTAGATCAATTAAACATTAAACATAAACAAATGTAATATAGTGATTTAAAATAAAAGCTTTTGTTATTTCGTAGATTTTATGACGAAAACTAAGAAAATTGTCAGATGTATTGAATTATACGGTTTTCTAACAATTTTTGTTAATTGGAGAAAGAAGCATCGATATTACTATGCTATACTCAATACTAAACTTTCGAGATTGTCTAGAAAACTAGTTATATCACACTCCTTTATATAACACATTCTTAACTGCCATAAAATAATTTGATATGTTGAAACTGAACCAAACTCAAATACGAGATATGCCATTCGTCGGGCGGAACAGAAAATACTTGAATACGACTAGAGTTTCCGTCTGCCAGCAGCAGACACTACGTTCGAAGCATCCTGAATTGTGTCCTGCTCGAATCAGGATCGTACATTGTAGCCGTATAATCACCCATAGACATTCCGAACACGTATTTCATAACACATAACAAAATACAAATCTAAATTGCTTAGTCAAGTAATAACGCCCGACTGTCCCGGAATCTGAAAGTGCAGTTTCTGCTCTTCTGCTCTTCTGCTCTTCTGCTCGTAATGGCACAGATATAATATATAAGCTAACGTATTCATGTATAGAAATGACTGTTTGTGCAAAGAGAAGACTTCTTAGTCGGAAGACAACTGAGTGAATCGATACTGGGATGAAAGTTGGCAAGACTTTGATTATTCTCAGCTGCACTCTCATCAGATCTATGAAGAATATTAAAACACCAGTTCGGAAGTGATTTGTAAGTTATATGATGTTTTATTTGTAGACCGTTTAGAGAGAGAATGATCAACTGTAAATGGTACTATACGTTAAACGTGGACACAAAGTGTGAGTAATGCAAAAGCATGTAGACAAAGGTCTTAGGTAATGATGAATGGGGAAGAAATGTGTCATAATGTCTGGAGGTTTCTGGGAGTCTATATCAAAACCCTGAAAGTACATAATCCCGAAAGTGCAAATCACCGAAAATTCGATAAAACACACTTTCGGGGAATTGCACTTTCGGGAGATTGTACTTTCGGGGTTTTATACTTTCGGGGTTTTTAAATTGCGCTAATCTGCACTTTCGGGGATTTGTACATACGGGAACTAGAATTCGGGAAATTATAATTTCTGCTATCTGCACTTTTGGGGTTTGAAACATTCGGGGTTTTTGCTTTTCGGGTTTTTTTACTTTCGGGGTTTTGTACTTTTGTCGTTTTGAACATTCGTGATTTTACACTTTCGCGGCTTTTCGTCGGGTACTGGTTTTAGGAGCAACAGGATAAAGTTACGTTTACATTTTTATAATTAGAGTTTAGTCTAGAAAGTCTTTTGGTTTAAGGACGTGCCAACCATAAGGCCATTATGCGTCACTACAGCCTATGGGATGTGAGGAGGGCAGGCTCGTGCTGGGAAGTCAGGGGGGGGGACGTTGATCGAGTCGTTGTCGTCTGGTTTTAAGTAGTAACTTTACATGAAATTTGCAAAATCAAAACGATATAGCTTGTGAAGAGAAATGACTAAACTATGTTCACCGATTGAATGTGAAATGAAATAAAAATCCGCAAATCGTGTTTTCGAGTTACGAACAAAGAATTTATTATTTAACAGATTCATACACATATATTTAATTTAATTCATAAAATAAAACACGGCACCCAACCTGACATGTAGTGTTTGTTCCAGCAGAGTGTGGCCAGGAAGAGGAGGTGGGTAGCGCCGCGACGCTGCTGTGCGTCTCCTGCAAGGACGCCTTCCAGAGCGCCTGGGACCTGATGGTTCATGTACAGGCGGCGCACATGATCAACATCTACGAGCTAGGCCTGCCGAAACAATGCAGCCCCACTCCTAACCACGTAAACAAGATGGTGAGTTGAGCAAAACTTATTACTAGCAGCCAAGCGATCTTTAGTCGGGTTCGCAGTACATATCAGTAAGAATGATATATCCGTGGCGACCATTTCTTTGTTAATAATTTAATAAAAATCAGAAATTACAAAATCCGTCCTTCCTGGAATGTAGGAGACCCGGGTTTGAACCTTGGCCACCTACTGGAGTGTTTCCCGAATAACAAAATCGAGAAACCTAACTTTGTTGTTTGTTGATGCACACTCTTTAGACAACAATATCTTCATCATAATAATATAATACTTTTACGAAATATTTCGAAACATATTTTATTTGTATTGCATTGTCGAAGATATACCTCAAGTTTGAAATTTCTCAAAACATGAATGCCATGTTTATACGAATCGGTTGTTCCATCCACACAACTTTCATGATGTAAAATACATAACTATTTATTTAACCGAATCTTAAGAGGGGGTTACACTAGGAAGTTCAAAAAGTGAAAAGAGAAAAGTAAACAGAAGAAGGGCTATTCAAAACCAGTAAATAACAAACATGTCAACAAAGCTACTTGACTAGTAATTATCAATCAATTTCTTCTTTTGAATCATATTCTAAAACAATATCATTTACTGATTGGCGTTTATGGTGAATTTACTGACTTTTCCTCATACTTTATTCTTATGATTTCGTTTTCTTCGAAATAATATGCTCAAATTGGCAATGTGATATATTTGACATTTGTCAAGCATTTATTATATTACACAGCCAGGTCTATATGCATTCTGAGACATGTTATGATATCTGCCACCTATTGCGAATATTGACCAATCACAATCAACTCTTCAAGGTCATTTTACTTTTTAATTTTCTCTTTTATAGTAGACCAGAGTTTGACTATTGAAAAGTGGAAAGTTAAATGTAGAGCTAACTGTATTTGCTCTATAACTAGACTAATATGGCGCTGTTTTGAGTTTAAAATAGGACATAGTATTGAGAAATACAATAGCTGTTCATTTACATAGCAGAAAACGTCAAAAGGAAAAATTTAAATAATAAAAACAGTTCTACCTCATGCTTCATCATCAATGAACAGTGTTGAAATAATACAAATACGTAATTCAAAATAACAATTCTTCAATATAATCATGATTGTTTGTGTCTTTAAAATTGATGGTGTCTATAATTATATATATTAACACCAACTATCTATACCGTCAAATTTGAAGTTATATATTATGACATAATAGGCAAGGACGTTCATGTTGTAAATTGATTCGTCGAATAAAAGATAACGATATTTGGTGGAGGTGCCGGGTTAAAGTAATGTTTACCCAATGCTGTCGTAAAGTGAACTGATTTATACAACCACCGTATCTGTCGTTAGTCAGTGCACGGGGTATATGAGTAAGTGTGGTGCTCTACACTTGTGTACTTTTGCGAGTTTGTTATCTTCTTTCTTGACAAGGTTTGAATCAGGTAAATTTAGAAAATATTTGTTTATATTCGTACAGAAATAAGGTTCGGTTTATATTACACTTATTTACGTTTTCTATTGTGTACCCACAGTTTTTTTAGTAGACTAGGCCTAGAGTAAAAATGAAGTATTTCTCTGGAATGTACACTTCAATCACACTGGTTACAAAGGTAGATAAAACCCGGCTGGTAGTCCAAGGAATAAATCCTGGGTGAATAGTTCGGTTGTTCGGGGATATATTGACTGGAGGTCGGGGCGTCGAGTTTGCATATTATTGGTTTCGTCTCGGCGTGAATCAGTTCACCGTCTGGAGGTAAACGTGCAGGAATCCTGTGCAATCCTGACTGATTTATATCAGGAACATGCCTGGGTTTTAATATGGCGATAATGCGCGGAGATGCCAAAGAATCAGCTTCCAAGGTGAAGGATATCGAGCTTGCTAAGTCGCTTTGCTAACGCTTTTATACTCGCGTTGGTGGATGAGCGTATTTGGCATATCTACATGTCTTACCATATTCAAAAATATAGTAAAAGTGCATGTTTTATGAGACGTTTTTCTTAGATTGTACCCCCCAAAAACGTGGCAGATTTAAGAAAAGAGATTCTGATCACCCTTACTTTTTAGCAAGATCGGAAATAACTATTTGTTTGGTCGACAGTGAACGAACATACAAAATGACGTACAAAAAATCACCCGATATTTTTTTCATGATAATTTTGTATAATTAAAGTTGATGCTATGTTCGTTACGTTCACCCAAAAGTTTCACCCTTACAAACGCCAAAAAAGCTTATCTCGGATAGCAAAAACACTTTTGATGAAAATCCATCTATTCGCTGAGTGGTTTTCAAAAATTCATTCAAAATATACCCTATTAGCCGCATTTCATTTTTGTAACGCGCATTATGGTTTTAACAAATCTAATATTTTGAGCATATTATTCCATTCGGCGGCGAAATGATTGTTCTGGTAAAACAGAAAGCCATTCCTGCAGATTAGTAACTTCAAAGTCGGGCCCATTTAAATACTTACGCTAAACGCGGTAAGTTATTGTCTCTTTAGAAAGCGCGCCCGATGTCGTATATCTCCAGGAATCCTTCCCCAGTGAGCCACACAAAGTAGTGGGGGGGAGGGATGAAATCGGTCGCTTTGCCGTGATGGTTCATTAAATAACACAAAAGCTACTCAGATTTCCTTATCACGTTAAATATGTAAATAGAAGCGAAATCCCTTTGTTGCATTTTTAAACCAATTTAAAATTTCTCTAGCGAGAAACGTAACAAGTGAAACATGGACGAGATAACGCACCAACTGAATTACTGGAATTTGTTTATTCAAAAAAAACTCTTAATTGGTAAAATTAACGTGGTTGTGAAGTCGTATATTGTCCAACCCTAAGATTAAATTGCGCATTCCTTCTTTGTATCATATCTTAGTGGATAATTAACAATGCACTCTTAAGCATAGTTTTGTTAATCAAAATATTACAAATAACTTGTATTTATATAAAATAACAAGGAAGACAAAAGAAGTATATTAGATTTCTGATATATAATTGAGATTTCTATTAATTTATTATTTTTAGTAAAGTAATTGTTATTATGAAAATTAACCTACAAATTACAATTGTCCATCTCAGCCGGGTATCGAACTCTGGTCTCCTGATTGCCGGTCGAGTGCTTTACCCCTAATCTACCGAGACAGTTAACTTCATAACATCAGGATTGTTGGTGCATTAAAGATTAGAATAGATTGGAACAGTACCGCAACGATTCTGCTGCTGTTTGTTATTGTTATTAATATAGTGAGTGCTTTCAATAAACGATCACACTAATGCTACAGTTTGCTAACAGTATTCATGGTTGTGTGTCGTATCGAAACCGCCTCTGCCTAAGTATGATGCAGACATTCTAACATCCAACTAATACCACCTCTGTACAGACATCGATATTAATAAGAAAGTGTGAGTTAATGTGCCAGTGAGCATAATTTTAACGTCAATGGTTCAATGAACAGTATTCAGAATAAAAATTCTATTGATATCCGCGGAGAACCCGTTTGTTCTTTGATGCTCAAAGTAGAATTAAATTAACGAAAACCGTCAGAGGAAAAATGTGTTTTGGGAGAAAAGAGGACATAATCACTTCGTTCACTCGTAACTATCTACAGGACCAGTCGACTGAAATTTAAAACCATATTACATAGGCCTACATATATTTATTTCATACATGAATAATGTAGGAACTAAGTTATCTGAGGTAATTTCAATATATGCGACATTTATTCTATAAAACAGTTTCATAGAGACTACGAATGTCTATTTCAACGAATAAAATAAAGGAAACAATTTTTTCGTAAATTTGGTGGAGGTGCCGGGTAAGAGAATAATAATAATATTTTATACATTATCAGCTAGGTACAGAACTTTGTCGAGGGGTTAACAGAGACTTTGAGATGGAGATTTTTGATAATAACGATTTAACTCAGAGGGGGTTTATTTACGAAGCGACAACAGTCGACCGAAACAACAACTTTAGTGACAATAGTCTCGCATCTGACTGCAGCTATACAAGCTTATAGCTGTGTATTGGCAACAAATACACATTTAACATTTTTAATGGCGTCTGCCAATGTTTTCTTAACGTATTAAACAACTACATACAGTAAATGTAGGCCTAAGTAATTACGTACTATTTCTTTGTGATGATGAAAATGCGAAGTGGCAATTCTCACTTGCTCTGCTCACAAAAATTGTCGGTTTCGGTCGACTATTGTCGCTTGTCGATTGACTGTTGTCACAATTAACGTGACATTTCATGAGTTTTAACCAAGGTTGATGAAATTGCTTACATCGTATGAACGCTTCACTTACATTGGAGGCAAACTCCGACCTCCTGGAAGATAATGCTCTGGGTGTGGTGTAATGTTATTGAGTGTGAAGCCAGAGCTAGCAAGTATTCCTTATTTTACGATCCAGGCGGATAAGACGTTGACGGAGGCACTAACACCACCTCAACGACATAAAACATGAGCTTCGGTAGGAATACACACGTGGTTTTATAGCCCTAAGTGTTTGAAAGTACTATCCCGAAGTTGGCAATGTAGCAAGTACGAGTTTCTAGATAGAGACTCAGTAAACACACACATATATAAATACAGGTACATCAATCGTGAACGTCCGCATTCCGTAGGTAAAACTACACGTCAACTTAAATATGATTGCACCAACCCTATGAACACACATACGTTATAAAAACGTTTTATTACGGTATGGAATGGTATTTTAACGTTATGGTTATGGAATTACCAAAATATTACGTATGAAAAACCGTATGCAAAAAACATTTAAAATACCGTATCTCGATTACGTTTTTAAAACGTTATTATACGGTTACAAATGGTATTTGAAATTATTACATTTTAAAATTTCAAATTCAAAACACATACAAATTGGTAACACCACAACGTTAAAATAACGGTATTTAAATAACGTTTTAATAACGTTTTTAATGGTTATTAATATAACGTTTTTTTGTGGTTATTGAAATACCAACTACAAACGTATAAATTTTAATATTACCTTTACGTTATTTCAATAACGTTTCAAAACGTTTTTATACCGCCATAAATATTACAATTAATTCATAGTTATTAAAATACTAATTGAATAATGAATTGTTTTAATGTTATAAGTCAGTCTAAGTTAGTTCTGAGATAACTAAAAAAAGCTGTGCCGATATTCATTAATCCAATTATTACATATTTATTTTCTTATTTCTTTTTCCTCCTTCGTGGACTTTTTTATGAGTGAATGCTTTAACTAAATAATAAAATGAATTTATTAATAATTAATTAAAACTTTCGACTTGATCTAAGTGTGGTTAATTTCAATGATTAGTTGTTCTATCTCGGAACAATCGTTTTTTTATACACTGCATCAAAACGACAATTAGAATTGCGCGTTTTCTCGGTATTTCCCTGATACTCTAAAAACAAATTGATTTTTTGCGGCGTAATGAGATTACCAATTAGTTGTCATACAATTTGAGATAAAGCAAAACATGGAAGTGTAATGTGAATCTCCAGCAATTAATTGCTTACTGTTTCACGAAAGCTCTGCCGTAGTATTAATTTGTCTTGGATTTCCCAACTAAAAACCAATAAACCCAATCAACCAATCTAGATAATCCTCTGCTGCACTTTGTCATTCAAGATTATATTGAAAATAATACTTCATCCCGCTGAAGTTTTGACGAAATTAATTTATGAATTAATAATGTAAGACGGTAAGTTTGTTTACATAACTAAGTAAAAATATCTTCAACGACATCAGTTTTATCTTATGTTTCAAACTAAAATAGATTCTTATTTTGTTGCAAGAGACGCAAGCGCATTTTTGTTCCGCAATGGGACATCTCACACAAAGACTACTCGCGCGCGGGCTCCACCTTCTTATGCTAGCTGACGCGCGACGTACTGCACAGCTGCAGTGGCCGAGTGGATAGCGCGTCCCGATCTGGAGGAAGGTATCCCGGGTTCGAGTCCGGGTGTTGGCGATAAAATTTAACCATGTGTATTCGATCTCATCTAACATTAAAATGTACCCCTTATCTCGGACCGGTGACACAAAACTCGTAGGCTTGAAAGAATTTTTGTTTTAATTAAATTTTTTGATAGTAGCTTTTTTGCATGTCTACTAGATAGCGCTAGTGGACGTTATGAAAAAGTATGGTTTAATGTTATTATTACGTATGATAAATACGTATTTATTACGTATGATAAATACGTATTATTACGTATTTATACTATGTAATACGTTATAATAACGTATTATCATACGTATTTATTACGTTTTCTACAACCGTAATTTAAACGTTAAAGCTATTGACATAGAGACGTTATTACAACGTAAGTATAATACGTATTTACAACCAAGACGCATACGTTATAATAACGTTATAATAACGTATGTGTGTTCATAGGGAATTAATATTAAATGAAGATAAATTTTCAATTTTAAAAAGTATCCAATATCGTGTGATCATTACAATGACGATCATGAAACAGACCAACGTCACCGTGAAGATTAATGTTTATTATTAATATAGCACTTTTAATGCATGTTCTAAACTAGAAACAATCCCAGGGAATGGATTATTAAAAATATCGATCTTTGGTCGGTAATCGTTCACTCGTCGATTGCGTCGGGGCCTGCAGGGTTGGCTTGGTCACTTTGGTTTACTGTCCCCCACTAAAAAATCAGTTGTGAGACTGAGTGTGTAGTCTCTTAATACGGATTTATTTATTTAATTTAATTTATTTAAATGTTGGAGAAAGCTATTTTCAAATTAATATAAACAACAAATATTGACAATTGATTACTAACAATAATGTCGAGTAACGTTTAAAAATGAAGGGCTTGATCACAAAATATTAATAAATTGATCGCGAAAGTGGATTTACAAATATAGTATTCAAATCGCTAACTGGCAGCTCTAGCGGTTGGTTCGCTTTACTCCGCGGGGGACGCACGTTACACTATCTTCTTCCAAGGGGGTTAAAAATAACATCTTTATGGAGGAATTTTCAGAAATAAACAGGTGAAGAGAGTGTTCGTAAAATTAAAAGCGTGCACTTCAGTAAAAGTTTAAGTGTTAGTGAGAGTGTAGGTCGTGATTGGGTTAAAATATTTTGGATTCGTGGCATCTCAATACAATATTCGAGGGGCAAGCTATTAAAAGCTCCACCAGAAGACGGAACATGGACCTAAGATGTTTTAAACATTGTTTATTGATTTTAACAGTTGATGCGACTTAAAAATGCACAAGCCTACTTTACCCTTTCTATCTATCAATAATCAATACCAAATATAAGATATGTCAAATGCCTCGCGAGAGCAGAAAACATCCTGTGCGCAATAAGAGTCCCCGGATCGAAAGTCTGTGTTATGGACTTATGTCTTTTGACCTGACCTAGGTTCGTAGTTTTATAACGAAAAGTTTTGATTTGAAAAAGCTTAAAATTAACGTTAAAACACGCATCTATACTTCAAGTAAAAACGCACACCTCTTTGTGAAAAATTATCAAATTTTTACGTACGTTTAATAAAGATGCATTTCAAAATATGCGTTTGCTATTTGGTCCAAACATTCTCCTAGTTAAAAACGTAATAAACTGTTTATTTAAAACGACAACTTGTACAAAATCATGTAATTTTAGATTCTATGTACATAACTCGGAACATTTAAAAAACTAGGAATACGAGTATTCACTAAAAATATCTACTTTGAATTAAAAATGGCTTAGATGAGACAAAAAGTCATAAGTTACTATTGAAGTACGATAATACATCACAGCAACGAAGTTCATGTAGAGCCTCCAAGTGTGTTTGTTGTTGTTAAACCTACGTGTTGATTGGTTATACTCGAACTAGCGAAGTCGCTAACGTGATTAAATCGAGGAGCAATACGCCGATATGGTAAAGCCCCCGGCCCCTCTTAAGACAGACGGTGACAATAGTGGGCGTGGCCGACAGCCGACCTCGGCAGGAAACCGCTCGTCTGAATCTCGCCGGCCAGTTAACTCTCTCTGACCGGCCAGTGCGTTAGGGGCTTAGCCGGCGCACTGTCCACTAAACCAGGGGGGACATTATTCAGCGCCGGGCTCAAACCGGAAGTGTTGTACGGGTGCTCAACTTGCAAGGATTTACAGGTTTTTAATGAGAGGAGATAACAAAAAATAACATGAAAAACTCGTTATTTCGTTCTTTAACTCGCTCAGATTGTAGATTTTAAACGAAATGTTTTGCAAGTAGTTATGATCAATGATTACAAGACACATTAGTTTATCTCGTTTATACTTTAGAAAAAACTCTACAAAGATAGTATCTGTACGGGTGAAGAAAAAGTCTTAGAATGCAAGATAATAAAGAGAAAACGATTCAAATTATCTCCAGCGATTTTTACTGTTGAAGGTGTTATGATGGGAAAGAATCAGCAAAAAGTACAGAACAAAAGGTAGCTTATGTCACAAGATAGTGATCACTGATAAACAAATTCTGAAACATCATTGATTAAAAAAAAAATGAAAGGAAACAAGATGGAAAACACACAGTAGGTTATTACAAGGATAGAGGGACTGTCGACCATCATATGCTGGAGGCCTCCTCACTCACCCGGGATAATCGTCATCACCCCCGGCTCTTGACTACACGAGAGCCTCTCTAGACTGAGGGGGTGTGCGGCGTGGCTGAGAGGCCGGAGACACGGTTACCCCCTTGAACCCCCCCCCCCCCCCTCATATCGGCGGGCTCACGCTCAACAAGTCATGGTTTAGACTTGAAGTAAAACCGCATACTTTCGTCGCGTATCTCGCGCAATGGACGAGTAGTCTAACTCCGCCCCTGACGTCACGACTCAAACATGTGCTCATAAGATGGTCGTACTGTGGGACGATTTTAACTGACAGCCTTATTGTACCACACTAAAGACTGGATTGCTGGATTGAAATGGTTCAATATTGTGTTGTTTCACGATGTTCGTCAAGAGCTAAAATAGGAGGGGTGTCTTTACACTCGTTTCCAAAGGATATCAAGTTAAGAAATAAGATGTGGGAAGTTAAAATCAGATATATAAGAAATGTTTTACGAAAACATGTGATACCATGCTTGTAGGCCTATAATGTTCTTTGCATTTCGTGGATTCCGATTACAAGCAAATTCCTCATGGCAAACTAAGTGTTTGCGAGATGGAGCCCTGCCCATGTGTTTACCCATTTTTTTTATTTCCCGGACTGGCCAACTATCTTCATTCTAAACTTGCTTGCAGTAGGCAGGCTAATGAGTAGACCTGTTTGACGCGGCCCTATAATTCTGCACAAGAGAGAGGCCTAAGCACTAGACAGGCTACTTTTGTTTAGGTGTAGGGCCTAGACCTAGCTAGAATAGAATAGAATGTTGCTTTATTTCCATTAAGTATTGCATATACATAGTTAGTTTTATATTTACATAACACAGTTGACCCCTAAGATATTAAAAGTGGGCCTACATCTATAGTTAGGGTAGGCCTATATGGAAAGGAAAATAACACCTAGGCCTAGCCTCTGCTTATTGGTAGGTTAAAACTAACAGTATAGACTTGATTTTGCTTTTAAGGTAGGCCTAGGTCTAAAGCTTCCAAGGTTAAAGGCCTAAACTGTGAATAAACTATAAAGAGGGGTACATTTCTAGGCCTAAATCTTAGCAAAGAGGTGTGTCTAGTCCTAGCCTTGTAGGCCTAGGATTAGAACCTAGGCCTCCGCCTACCCCTAGAGCTAAACCCAGGCCTACTTTTTACGATATGATCTTGTGAACTGGGAAATAATAAATTATGTTGGCCTAAACCTGAGACTCAACTTTAAAAAATGCTTTCTAGAGTAAAGGCTTTGGGTTTATAATCATTCTTAACCCAAAGGTAGGGACTATGATGACCACCGTTTTCCGAAGTCCACACATCCTCTAGGACATAACATAGACAATACAAAAGCCTTCCCTAAAAAGCAGCTGGCTTCCTTCTTGATCTACATAGTCTTTGGCTAAGCTTATTCTAAAAAATAACATATTTTTCAAGGATTTATTCCACCCGTACGGGCGTAAAAACACGTTGAAGTCCATTGCGCCAACCACACTTAGGTTGCAGCTTGTCCCACAGCTCGTGGCGCTATCTGTTGGATTTTTCGGAACTAGCTAAGCCCCGCCTTTGACTAGTTGTCCATTGAGAACAGATTTGGTCAATAAAAACATATAAGCAAATCTTAAATAAGATATTACTCGCAAAATTAATTAATTACTACTAAGTTTTGTCAGGGGATTTGCGTAATACTAATCTAAAATTATCCTGCAAAATACTTAAAACTTTGTAATTTGACCTTATTTACTTCGCGAAGACTTATCAATTCAAAATTGAATTGTTCTTCAAATTAACATAAAATTAAATTGTGCTGATTTAAAAGTCAATTCTGAACCTTCACCGGCTCGTTGGTCGGACAGTTATGGCACCCGCCCGTCACGTGGGAGACCCCGGTTCAATACCTATTTTGTTACTTCTGGATTATATTAAAAACTTATATCACTTGTAGATTTTTTGTCTGCTTAGTTACGTGGGAATTTGAATTAAGGTGAATTTCTTAACGAGGGCTTGAACCTGTTAATTTTCAGTTACACAGATACACGATAGCATACTAAGAAAGTCTAGGCTGTGCAATACTAATATCAAAGAAAGTAGGTCACAATTTAGCTTAATATTGAATAATGTGGAAGATATGATATTCATAATATCTAAACAACGTTTTCTTATTTCACAATCTCAGCATTATTTTTTTATTTTTATTATTGTTATTTCTTTATCCAAAATCAAAATCAAAATATACATTTCCATTCCAATTATAAAAAGGTTGTAGAAAGCGAACCGTAGGCTCATTCACACTGTTGTGCGTTCTGCAACCAATAATAACACTAAGAACTATAACTAAAGCATAAGATTTATAACACTAACTTAACTTATATGAACTTTGATACAGACAATATTAGCAGCATGAAGATTCGATAAAAAGAAAAGAGAAGAAAGCATGGTGATGTATGGCAGTGTTACAATTAGTTATGATGACTTATATCTAACAAGGCGTAGTACAGATAATAATCCATAATCAAGTCCATTTGATGCAAGGTCGTCGTAAAAGGGCATGCAATCACTGGGACTAGATGTTATCGGAATTTGCTGTTAATTTTGTGCTTGAACTCCTGTAAGGCAGAGACCTCACTTCACAACTTAGCGAATTCCAAACCGATGCACATCGGAACTAGTGAGTGGTTCATGTGCTTTATAGACCAACTTTAGTTTTCATTCTTAAAAGAATGTCTGCTTCATGTTTTCTGTCGAGAGCAATTAGAAGGAATTTAAACAAGGAAATAATCGAGTATTTAACTAAGAACAGACATTAAAAACTAGCAGCAGTAATGTCCCAGTAATGTAATACACTTAGATCGTCCCAATTTAGAATCGCTTCTCTAGAATGCAATATGAGTTAGCAAACAAGGTTTCAACTTTCAACTAAGTGTATGCGCTAACGATTCCTCTGATAACTTTCAAAACTCGTGTTTCCGTAAGAAACAGAAATCCATAAATTTCAAACTATTCAAAAAGATGGTAAATACTTAACGTAACTTCATGAAATTACTTCTTCGTTCAGTTTGGTTTTACCAACCCGAAGTTGGCAATGTTATGCTACAATAGTAGTTTGAAACTTTTAGTATTTATTTCAGTTTGTAATTATGTTTAAGCACAAAATAAACAACTTACACATTGTAAGCAAACAAATAAAACTAACACACTGTTTTTGCTTTAACAAGCACGTTATGACTTCTGAGAAGAACACGCCATGCAAAGTTGCAATCAAGCAGAAGCGAATGTAATAAGTTACACAATGCTAAGGGTTTTGTGTTGTCGAGTTTCGTATTTAATTACTTTTCCTTTTAGACGGTTTATTTGGGTATCAGGAGTAAAACATGTTTTTGGCGATGATTAATTGTGCAGTCATTATTTTGGGACGCGATTTCAAGTATTCATGTTTGTGGGTTGTAATTTTAAGTTCTAAATTGCAAACCATGCTATCTTGCCTTATTTAAAAAATAATTTCATCATTTATTCTATATTTAATTAGCGCTGAGAAGTTCTAGTCCTTCAATTCAAGTATTTCAGTTTTATAAATAGACAGCATACCAAGCATTATTATACTAAGTGTGACCATCGTTCTACTCATCTTTGTAAAGGTGGCGAGTTTATAGATACTCCAACTTTCTGGAGGGATAGCCCCATCCCTGGCCCTCGGGGTAACCAAAAACATTCTGGATCACCCTTTTTGAAGTTTATTGTCAACCAAAATACCCGCATGTAATTCGAAGGTGATATATATATATATATATTATATATATATAATATATATATATATATATATATATATATATTTATAATATATTATGTTAGTACTTTAGACAGAAATTAAAAAAGTGACTACACCGGGTTTGAACCCGGGACCTTAGCTTACCGGGCTAGCTCTACCAACTAATTTATTATATTTATTATATTATATATGTAGTCACTTTTTTAATTTCTGTCTAAAGTACTAACATAACAGCGTCATAGTCGCCTACTATAAGCTAAGTTTAAACATATATATATATATATATATATTTCAATTGCAGGATGCCCGCTGTAGGGTATAACATCAGATTAACCAGTGTGACCCTCTTCAGGTGACTAACTAGGTATATATTTGAGTTAGGATAATTGTGAAGGGATGTCCGAGGGCTGTTTATGAGAACTCAATCCTTTGCATTCGCATGATAACGACTGAGGGAAACCTCGGAAAAAACCTTCAGTCAGGATTGCCGGTCTCAACGGGATTTGAACCCGGGACCTCCCGAATCAGAGTCGAGCGTTTAGCGCTCGAGCCAACACTGTCGGTGATATTTATTGTATCTATGGTCATGATGCTGTTTATTTTGTGAAACACGACACACGCATATATAGATAAGAGACGGGAAGAAAAAATATATGTGGGAGAGGTTTGGTCTCTAATTGTATTTTCTGGTTCGAAATAGATCAATTTCGATTATTGAATACACAAATTCTTTGACGTAACGTATGTATGTGAGTTTAGTCCTGGCTTAACGGCGCCCGACCACACGATACAAGCATCACGTCGCCCAGGTTCTAATGCGCCCTCGACTCCACCCCCCGTCTGTGAGTTCATCTAGAGCCGCACAGAAGTCAACGAGCTCATTATTTCATCTCTTCCCAGACCCTGGAGCCGAACTCACCGCGCGTCGTTATCTTCAGCCGGGCTGACGTGTGCAACTACCATCGTAACATATCATAATACTATAGTTATTTACTAGGCATTTATAATGACAAGCCTTTTTAGTGACCCAGGTTTGGTTTATAAAGTCATGATTATGATTATATCATTATATTATTCAAGGACGCGGTATCGTAACACAATGAATTGAATTCGTATCTTAGGCGATAAAATAATTCCAACATATTTAAAAACGTCCTAATGAGTAATTGTTACACTTCTGACTTTTCCACACAAAAAATTTACAAATTTACATATTTTTAAGTTTAAGGAAGTCAATTGGGTAGATGAGTTATTCGCTGTTTTGTTATTTATTTTAATCCCATGAATATTTCGTGAGTTATCACCTTATTTAAACTGACAACTAAACCTTATTATTTAACCATTAACCTGTTAATTTCAAATTAATTTAAGTTTATAGACCTGTGACTAACAATAATGTATCATTGTTGATTCTCCAGACATGAGAGCGATGTATCGTCGGTTAAATATACACTCGAGATTTAACAAAACCAGTGATATAAATGAAAATGATTGGTTAGTGCACACGTAAAAAAAGCGTCTGTTTATTCTCTTTTTACCGACGAATTGCCTTACGTTGCCCAATAGCAGCTAACTGTTTCCTGTTAGTGATTGCAACTACTACTTCTAGAGCATTAGTGTTTACAAATTGCTATTAAAGTCTTCCTGCACCTAACCCGTTGTCTTGTTTACAATACTACTTTCTACTGCACCTAACCCGTTCGTCGGTGCTGTTTACAATTGAGTTACCCCCGCGCATGGAGCATCATGTCACACAGGCTATTTCACCCGCTAAGAGAGTTTAGCAGTTGAAACCACAGAAAACAAATGAAAATGTACTCCTCACGTTCGTACCCTCTTAAGTAATTGAGTTGGTGTTGGTTCCATGCTTTAGTGATCAATAAGTCGGCAAACTGTCTGGCGTTGATTCCTTGACGAGCGCGGGAAGAACACACAAGTCTTCGCTAAATCTTAACCGCCGTAGATCAACCCGCCCTGCGCACTGTTTGTTCTTCATTCTAAAACAATCAAAGACTCCCATTGAATTCGAAACCCCATCGTCGGCGAACAAAGGGGTGACTTCTCGGCGACGCGCACAGAGGAGACAGACTCGTAATTAAGGCATTGATTCGATGAAAGTTAGACTTTCATTAACATGTATCCTGTAATTGTTTCGAGACGGAATGTGTCACGCTTAGAGCACAATCTCTGGTTCGAGTGTCGGGATTTCAGAGAAATGTATTCAAACGAGACAATGCGAGACTGCGAGTCACGTGGTTCGTGTCTTGGAGATGAAGAGACTCGGGTTTTGTCGCTTGTGTTTTGACAATGAAGCTAATCTAGACGATGCGAGGAATGAAAACAACAAGAGGCAGCTAGGATAAACAGCCTATAACAGATCAGTATCACGATACAATTTGAATTACATTACAGGCTGTGTATTTTGTGATAATATTTCTTAGTAAATGATAGCAGTTGTAATAAAAGTATGCCCCGACTGGGGATCGAACCCAGAACCTCTGGCTTAACGTGCCATAGCTCTGCCAATTGAGTTACCGAGACATAAGACACACCTTCATTTAACTGCTATTTGTTGTGACTGTTGACAAATAGCACATAGTTGACACATAGTTGACACAACAAATAGCAGTTTAATGAAGGTGTGTCTTATGTCTCGGTAGCTCAATTGGTAGAGCTATGGCGCGTCAAGCCAGAGGTTCTGGGTTCGATCCCTAGTCGGGGCACACTTTTATTACAACTGCTATCACTTACTAATAATGTCCTCAAAGCGGGCTTATGATTAAAACCTTGTATTCGATCATCGATCACTCTAACATCTACACATCGGAATCCTAACTATCGGTCGCATTTAAAAAAATCGTTTCATGATATTATAACGATGGTGAATTGAAATCACTCACCAATAAAACGTTTACTCAAACACTCAAGAAACAATAAAGAATTGATTTAATTATAGAATTGTAAGGTGGATAACTTAGAAAATTGTTCAGTTTAAAAATAGTGGAAGACTTAAGAAACGGTGGCCGAAAACAGAAAATCGGCATCACTGGTAGAAAGCTGCTTTACTTTGAGCACTTTTTACATCTTTGATCTTATGAGGAAATCTTTACAACTAGTAGACGAATATAAAATTGTTCTTTTCTTTTTCGTTAAATGTTCTTTCATCTTTAAAAACACGATTAGAAACCTTGTTAAATTGATGTGATAAACTTAATGCAAATGTAAGAGATAGTCATTTACAAAATTTGTATTTTATTTATTGTGATACGCTGCATTTAATATGCTTTGCAACTCAAAATTCTCTCAAGTTATTTCAAAACACCCCTGAAAACTCGAATGCTGTGATTTATTTTGACATAAATGAACAAACGAGCAGTCTCCTGCAAAACAACCATTGTAACAAAATCCCTTCATTATAATTATGGGACTGGAAATTACAGGGAGCAAATTTGATTGTGAAGAAAAATGAACTAATTTAAGTTAATCCGTTTAATTAGAAGCTAAACTAAGCTCAAAATACATCTTTCAGCATCTCGTTAATTGAGAACATTACTTCAATTCAAAGGGAATTACAATCAGCTCTTAACATTATTATGAGAATTTCTAATTGCAAAATATGAATCGCATTCAAAATGAACAAAATCTTCGTAAAGAATTAAACTCTAGGCAATTCCGTGATCGTTTTAATTAAATTATATTATTAATTAGATCACTTTTTAATAGTCAAATCAAAGTGAAGTTATTGATTAGTTTACGCACAAGGTCGCAATGAGAGCCCTTTGTGTTTAAACAGCAAACTAAACTTAGATTAGAGAGACCAGCAAGCCACACGCATTCGTTAAAACATGGACTTGAACCTCAAATTGTAAAGCAGCTGATCGCCTTAAAGTTTAATTGCACAATGAGCGACTGGATTGAATGTTTGGAATGAGGTGGTTGCGTTGTGGGGGGGGGGGAGAGAGGGGGTAAAAAAGCAGCGTTTGGCCTTGACAGAGCTAACCAAATAAGAGTTTGTTTACATCCAGAAACAGAGGGGGATTCGTAGCTGTAATAAATGATGAACTGTGAGAAAACAAATTAATTCAGTATGTATAATCTCTTGACCTATTGACAATTATAGCATTGTATTCAAAAATATTAAACTTCCGTTGTATTATTTATAACAATGTATCAATATTTAGCCATTCACACAATAATTCTCTTTGCGATTTAAGCTAGTCCATATTTCTCAAGCTATACTTCATACGTTCACGTTTCGAATTCACAGTACAAATTTCAACTCTAAATTCTTACACACATTTATTTATAATATCATACAAAATTACAATATGTTTCAAACTTATGTATACCTTAATTGAAGACTTGCTATCAAAGACATAATTCTCACGTTTGCCGAGGAAATGACGAACAAGCTTGTAGAAGTTCGATGATATTTCTTCGACCGTACCGAAAAACGTGGTAACACTAATTTAAATAAAAATATTCCTCAACATTTAATACAGATCAAAGTAGCCCTTTGTTTGGTATTAAGCGACCAAACTTACAAAAAACATTCTCAAGTGAGTAAAAATAACATCGAGCCTGTTCAACACGCTCTGTATGTTTTAAAAAATTATATTTTAAATACGACTAGCGTGGTTGATGTTATTCAAACCGTCAGAAATTTCAGGTAAGGTATGATATTCGGGGCCCTACCTGACTTGTCAAAAAAGGTTACCGATTTTCGGGAAGCAAAAGTAAATTTAGGGGAAATGGTGGAGATGCCGGTAAAGGATTTACAAACTTTATTGGTGGAGGTGCCGGTCTAGGATTTACAAACTTTATTGGTGGAGGTGCCGGTCTAGGATTTACAAACTTTATTGGTGGAGGTGCCGGTCTAGGATTTACAAATTTTATTGGTGGAGGTGCCAGTCCAGACAATTTTTATTTATTGCTTATATAAAAAATTCCATTCAATAACAATACAGACCATCGAAAGTTAATAGTGAGAAAAACATGAGTTAAGATTCTTAACAAAAAATTAAATATTGATTTTCACATGCAGAAGCAAAACGGCCGTCTTTCCCTACCCGACCCGGTCCTAAAACCCAATGAAGTTAAGTGCCCGAACTTGGCCCGACTGTCAAAACCTCTTCACAATGTTTGCTCTGTATGTTGCAGAACAGTCCACCTGACTACAATGTTTGCCCTGTATGTTACAGAACTGCAAGAAACACGACCACGAGGGCACCCCGACCCTGGACGACGAGGACGGCGTCGTTGACTTGTCACGTGACGACGTCCTGGCGTCGCCCGACCTGGACAAGATGGACGAGTCGTCCTCACTGTGACAAGGATCTAGAAGACCTGCTAGCCGTAGAGTCCACAGCCCAGGCCTGCATCATGCACGCGCTCCATATCGTGAGTACCACACACATACAGTCTACTTTGTAGGACGCCGAAACAAAATTTTGAGCTAAAAAAATTGCAAAACAAGAGGGAAAATGAGTGATTTGATGTTCGGCGCGTTTCTTGTCCTGCAGACATAAATCATTACATCTGAATAAAACTTGGCATAATTAGTAATGAAGGACATCTGTCCTCTCCAATCTTTACAGGTTTTCAATATTCATACTAAATCAGTCAGATAATGCGTAGTTATTTGGGTGTTCTTGATCATTTTGACAGATTCTAAATTCTAAAAAATTGAATCTGATCTGATATTTTCTATAATCAATTAATTAAACTACATTAAACTACAAATAGATGTGACTAAAATTGTCTAACAAATTTGAAGCCACGTAAAGTGAGCATGCCTGCATCCTCAAAACTTAAAATATCATGAACGAAAAATTATGAACTCAAAAGATTAATAAGAATACAGTTTCGTGGCTTTGTTTTATCAGGAAATTAAACGGAATTTTCGGGGTTATGCACTTCGGGCAATTATTGTCGGGATTTTGTGCTAACACCATTTGAATAGTTTCTCATATAAAAATTTAACTTATAGATTTGTTGAAATTATCATATTGGTCCATTCCAAACATAAAGTCGGTATTAAATGCGTATGCCTACTTGTAACTAGGTGGGTTTTTAAAATATTTGTAAATGCATGCAACAATTCGATTGATAAGGTCAAAGGAAATTAATTTAATTTACAATCAACAATAAGTTCAAACTTATGGCAGCGTGCATGTACGGTTCTTATTTATTATGGTTTCAAGATTGGAATATCAGTGGGTTTTATGGTTTAGATTTTTCCCCAATGTACCACACTGCCCTTCTCAACCAACATGATTTATTTATTAACGTTTTATTTGAGTATCTTATTAAATTACTCAGGGATTTCTATATATATTGTTTTGCTGTTTGTACCAATATTAAACCAATTTGTTAAATAAAGTATTTAAAAAAAAAAACAGTCGGTGCAATGTCTTAATTATTGCTATTATATCATCCATTAAACAGTGTCATATTATCAATCCACTTTGGTTTCATTCAATGCTGGAATTGTTTTGCTATGAAGTAGGCCTACCTAAATCAACATGAATGTTTCGTATAGGTTGATTCCTGGCAAATAGAATGGAATGACATGGAAATAGTTGACTTCCCGCGGTGTTAATTTGTATTTATATAACGCGTCCATCCCCTGATTACAGAAGCTTGAATGTGTTCAGCTCCACTCTAAACTCAGTCTAAACACAGGGCGTTGCTCGTCGGACAATCATTCCAGTATTTAGTTTCGAGGAAATTAGTACCTTTTTGAGAAATTGTTTTCACGCAGCTCGTTCGAACGCAAAGGCTAAAGCAACATTTGTTTAATGTCCCGTCCGCGCCTGTGTCTTTGTCCGCCGAGTCTGTAGCGTTCTGTTTCACATTCCAGGAGCAGTCGAACGGCACCCCCCACTCCCCGTCGCCGCTGACGTCGCAACAACCCTCTGTCATGGTGGCCATCACAAACGGAGAATTAAGTGCCTAAACGTGTGACTGTGCTTTGCTTCACGCTGTAAATAAATACGACGAAGACGCTGAAACTTAACAGTGCGATGAAAGTTTTCTTCCCATATACATAATTATTATCTTTTAGTTACCAATTTAAAAATGTTTGATTGTAAGAAAATAAAAATATATGCGCTACTTACTGAGCGTAGAGATACGAAGAACAATAGTATATCGATGTCATTTCGACATTCTAAGATAATGTTTAAAATATCTCTATCATAGTGTAATTATATTGTTTAGTATGTGTACAGTTTGTAATTGAAACTTGATATTGAAACGAATGACTGGATTAAATAATATCAACGTGTATAGATATGAGATAAATTATTAAAAAATTGTTGTTTTCTTTGACGTAATTGTGCTAAAGTGTGTTTGTCAATGTCGGAGGAAGGTGGAACTGGCAATTATTTGGTAGGGTTACACGACGGAGCCAAACTCCAGGCTGGGAATACAGGGTGAACTGAAACAGCGTTGGAGGCTACATAAATCTATCTAATTGTGTAAAAATGAAAACTTCCTTTGAACTCGGACCTTCCTACTTGCGTAAGCGTAAGATTCACAAGAGAGAGAGAGTGTGGTTTACGCAATACACTGTTGTGTCTAGCCACATATGATTATAGTGAGACCGCATGGGACACTTGCGATACCTTTCAGACTATCAGGCGAATAAAAGTCAAAATAAAACGTTTTATTTTTTATCTCGAACGAATGGTTTTGTTTGATTAATTCATACACATAAGTTCCTTCTCTTGAAGTGGCGAAAGCAAAGCACACACGAATAGTATTCTGTGAGACTTCCGCGTGAACAAGCTATGTGCTGTCATCTGGGCGTCGTGGAAAATATTTGTTATTTGAATAACGATTTGACGTTTCTTCCTTAGCTGACAAACAGCGAAATTTTGCAGCATATCCACAGTTAAATAAATATTTTCAAGCATGTTGTAGTAATGTGGAGAAACACAGTCTAAATTTAGATGAGTCTTACCATTTTATCACTGTAATTTTACGTTTTGTTCTCGTTTTTGTGTTTCGGGTAATAAATTGAGTTAGTCTAAACGAATTGCTTTTCAATCGCCCATAATATTTACAAAAATATGAATTTGTGACAATCCAGTTTGGTGTGCAATGCTAAATCTCGTTGTAATCATTGTTGACTGCTCATTGTAAAGAGAACAGTTGGAGTAGAAAACCTGATTACGGTGAAATATCATAATATGATATGCATTTGAACTGAAAGTGATCACGTGACAACAAATGTCAACAGGGGGAATTGACAAATTGATGATAAGGCATGTAAATCTAGCATTATCGGGTTTATTTTATCTGGCTATGAGTGTCTGTCTACACACATAATTGCATTGTCAAACATTATTTTAGAAACAAACTCAAACCCTACTCGTATGAGCAGTGAAGCAGTGAAGAACGCTAAATGGATTAATATGTCGATTGTTTGTGAGATTGAGACACCCGTTCTTCAATCCACCAACGATGACTGGAAATTTAAAACAATTGTTTACCGGCAATTGACGATTAATGCGTTCAAAATTGGACATATCAAATGTGTGATGCATTAAATGATCAAGAATAATAAAAAATAAAAATAACGTTTGTTTTTCATTGGAAAAATAATGAATTATTATTTTGTCTGAGATTTGACCAAAATATAAGCTGTACATACTAAAGTAGGGTAAACGTCATATCACATAATGTTATCTCTGTAATAAAAGTATATTAAAATATGTTCAATATTTCATACCAACATGAAAATACTGATAATTGTTAAAGAAACATGTTCTACAGGTTCTGGTGCAAACAAAACAAAGCTGCTTATTAATCAATCAGTCAGTGTTGTTCAGTAGAAACATTGAATTTAAAACGCTATTCGCGTTCAATAAAAGCTGTTTAGTAAAAATGTGAAAAACTTGTTTTAATTTATGTTTTATTAATTAGCTTATTTTATCTAAATATAACTTGTATACAAATAAATTCTCTATAGTTCATTCTGCCAGTTCTTACTCTGAATACATTGTTATTCAGCAACTTCAAGATTATACCTTCACATATGAAGCATATAACATAAAATCCTGAAAACCAATCCATTGTACCAAACAGTACTGTGCATATTTCCTGCAATGTAGATTATGTCGTCAGTGGTTCATGAGAAACTATGATGTACTAGATCCCACTTCCCAGACACTTACATTGACAACAACCAGCCAAACTTCACTTGATCTATCAGCTTGATAAGATTGAACCTCACACAAGATTTTGAAGCATGACGCTAGAGCCCAGTGAAAATAGTATTTAAACTATAAATTTTGATTAGAAATGGTTTAGTTTTGTTTCATTTACTACGTACGTACATAGTGCGTTGATTTGTGGGCGGAACTACAATAATGTACGCAAACTCACATTGTTTTCTTTTAATTTACGAATTAATTGGATGAGCGTAGCGAGCGTAGCGAGCGAAGCGAAGATTCCATTTCACTACACTGGAGAAAAAAATCCGGAATGTTTTTTTTTTTTTTTTCTTTTTCTTTTTTTTTTTGTATTTTTGTCTGTTTGTTAGCACGATTCCGGCTAAACCGTTACTCCGATTGCGATGAAATTTTATTGAGACCTTCGAAATCTCTGAACTTAGAACTGCCACGTTTTTGAGCACATCGAAAAAAAATTTCCATAAAAATCGCAATTTTACTATTTTTTTCGATTTTTAAAAAAATTTCTTCGATTTATAATACCTACACGCTTTGTCCGATTGTAATGATTTTTTTCACAGAACCTTTATTTTATGAATTTATATATTCGTGGAAAATTTAAGCGCAATCAAATAATTATTTCTCATAAAAATCGCAATTTTACGGGGTTTTTCTTTTTTAAAACAATTCTTTGACAAATAACACCTACATTCTTTATCCGATTGTAATGATTTTTTCACAGAACCTTAATTTTATGAATTCATATATTCGTGTAAATTTGAGCACAATCGAATAATTATTTCTTATGGAAATCGAAATTTTACGATTTTTTTCTTTTTTAAAATTACGATTAATCAAAAAAATTAAAAATTAAAGTTTATTTTTTATTTATTTTAAATTATTTAAAAAAAATCATCAACTTAGTAATGATTTTTTCACAGAACAGAAAATTCACATAACACATGGCAGCTCAATGCACCAATTACGCTCATCCAACAACGCGGCGGGACTTAAGCGTTTTCCTAGTTTAACCTATCGTAGGTACATCTATACGTGATAGATACTCTTGCAATTTTGGTTTCGTAATTGTCCATTTATAAGTTTAACTTTGGGAGATTTGGTTATTGGATGAGCGAAGCGAAGACTTCAATTTCACCGACCCCCCCAAAAATTTAGCTCGTTTTTTTTTTTTTTTTTCTGTCTGTTTGTTCGCTCTCTACCGGGCAAACGGCATATGCGATCTTGATGAAAATTTGACAGGACCTTCGAAATCTCTGAACTTAGACTTGCTACGTTTTTGGGTACAATCGAAGAAATATTTCTCATAAATATCGTACTTTTACGAATTTTTTCGACTTTTAATTCGATATTTTCGTGACATTTGGGCCGATTCTGACCAAACGGGTGAGGCTACAACGTTCACATTTCACATGGACATTAAGGTAACGGTGATGTAGTACATTTTGAAAGAATTAGTTGAAAAAAATAGCCAGAATCTAAAGAAATAAAGCTTTTAATATAAGTTTTTTGATTTTTTGTGCGATATTTCTGTGCCATTTGGGCCAATTCTGACAAACGGTGGAGATTACAAGTTCATATTTTACATGGACATTTAGGTTATGGTGATTTTAGTACCTTTTGAAAGGGAAAAAAAAAGAAAAAATAGCCAGACTCCATAGAAATAAAAGTTTTACTAAAGTTTTTTACGGTTATAAACCAATACCCAAAAAACAAAAAAACTTGAACAATCACCTAAATGCGTAGCAACAAAACAAAGCACTTGCAAAGTAAAGATATCCCAAGCAAAATAAATGTTTAAAAAGCTCATCCATAACGGCGGGACTTAAGGTTTTCCTAGTAAATTGATCAAAACATTTAATTTTGGCAAATATACCGTTTACCAATGGTTCGTAATTTAAATTTTGAGAAACTCTGTTTCAAACTATTGGTATTTATCCTTTTTCAACCCTTCGTAGAAAAGCATTTGAAGAGCAGTGAAGAACGCTAAATGGATTAATATGTCGTCAATTGTTTGTGAGATTGAGACACCCGTTCTTCAATCCACCAATGATGACTGGAAATTTAAAACAATTGTTTACCGGCAATTGACGATTAATGCGTTCAAAATTGGACATATCAAATGTGTAATGCATTAAATGATCAAGAATAATAAAAAATAAAAATAACGTTTGTTTTTCATTGGAAAAATAATGAATTATTATTTTGTCTGAGATTTGACCAAAATATAAGCTGTACATACTAAAGTAGGGTAAACGTCATATCACATAATGTTATCTCTGTAATAAAAGTATATTAAAATATGTTCAATATTTCATACCAACATGAAAATACTGATAATTGTTAAAGAAACATGTTCTACAGGTTCTGGTGCAAACAAAACAAAGCTGCTTATTAATCAATCAGTCAGTGTTGTTCAGTAGAAACATTGAATTTAAAACGCTATTCGCGTTCAATAAAAGCTGTTTAGTAAAAATGTGAAAAACTTGTTTTAATTTATGTTTTATTAATTAGCTTATTTTATCTAAATATAACTTGTATACAAATAAATTCTCTATAGTTCATTCTGCCAGTTCTTACTCTGAATACATTGTTATTCAGCAACTTCAAGATTATACCTTCACATATGAAGCATATAACATAAAATCCTGAAAACCAATCCATTGTGTACCAAACATTACTGTGCATATTTTACTGCAATGTAGATTATGTCGTCAGTGGTTCATGAGAAACTATGATGTACTAGATCCCACTTCCCAGACATTTATATTGACAACAACGAGCCAAACTTCACTTGATCCATCAGCTTGTTAGCAATTAAGATTATAACATTGAACCTCACACAAGATTTTGAAGCATGACGCTAGAGCCCAGTGAAAATAGTATTTAAACTATAAATTTTGATTAGAAATGGTTTAGTTTTGTTTCATTTACTACGTACGTACATAGTGCGTTGATTTGTGGGCGGAACTACAATAATGTGTGCAAACTCACATTGTTTTCTTTTAATTTACGAATTAATTTAACCTATCGTACATCTATAACGTGATAGTCGATTAGTGATACTCTTTTGCAATTTTGGTTTCGTAATTGTCCATTTTTAAGTTTAACTTTGGGAGATTTGGTTATAAATTGATCAACACATGTAATTTGGCAATGATACCTTTTACCAATGTTCGTAATTACAAATTTTGAGAAACTCTGTGCAGACTATTGGAATCTTTATCTGCTTTCGATTTAAAACAAATATTTTCCATACAGTTTTATTTATAGCTTGAACGTACAAAAGTTTTAAACGTGATTCAGCTGTTATTTATTGATGATCGAATCAGTTGTCGCGTCGAATATATTATTGACCACCACATTTCGCTGTCATGGTTGATTGTAGAGAGTCTGGCTTTGCACAGCTTCAAAGCGCTCACGAACAGACAGCTGACCCGATTACCACCATTAATAACATTAACTTCGTTTTGCGAATGAAGTTTGCTTTTAAAATGTATTTCCGAAGGTTTGTAATTGTCGGTGACACAAACAGTGCACAAGTTCCGCGGGCTCAGGCATAATCCATGTCGTACAATCCGCCGCGAACACAGAATTTTCAACAATCATTTGACTCTGAAATACAATATCAGTTTGTAATACTAGCCATTCTTTAAGTAATTTATTTAGATTATTTCAAATTGCATTAATTTGGAAATTGACTATTTTTAACGATAAGAGAGCATTTTTACTAGCAATCTTTTTCTCGTTTGGCGTTAAATTTTTTCCATTGCGGCCGACACATATTTTGAAACAAGGTTTCATCAAGATAAATGATAAAATTTAACCATTGAGAACGATTTAAATAAATATAGTTTTACAGGTAGTACCAACTGCCAGCAATGAAATGAAATGAATCAAACAATACAATCGCTTGTTTAAAGACGATCTGTGAAAGTGTGGATTGCTGTTGTTGTTGTTGTTGCTTGTTACGTGAGTGAGTATGCAGACAGGTTGAGCGACAACGTCAGTCGCTGATCTGAATGTGTACACATAACTAGTACAGTAATTGGTATTATTTAAAATAAATATCCTCTATTCGATGTAACATGAAGTTTGGATTTTTCTCGTTCCTAATTCCGTCCTTAGATAATTACTTACGATAACTATACACGAAATAAATATTTCGGTGGAGTGAGTTGCATCAACCAAAAAATAACAATGAGCGTCCACCCTAAAAATAAATTAAATAACATTGTAACAACATTAAAGTGTGAATGAATATATGAATATAAAATAAGAAAGTAAATTTCACGAGTCAACTAACAATCCCTTTCTTCTTCCTTTCCTTCCTTTACAATGTAATGGAACATCATGTACGTCTTGGGTGAGATGGTTTGTTGGTTTACGTCTTTATAATTGTAATTTAGCGGTGAGCAACGAGGCCAAGGACAAACACAACATGATGCATGCAGTATCCGGGGTTCGAACCCATGTCCCTGCAGTTCTACGCTTGGCCATGCGACCAACTGCATGTGCTACGGTCGATTGCTCAGGTTTGATAAACCATTAGTTCACATAGCCAGTACAGTAACAAATGAATATTTCTTAACGAAAGTAAGATCTTAATTGAGTTTACATGGACAAACTCACATTCCCTACTAGCTCTGAATAACTATGTACATTTACATATACATGCGATTGTCACTGAACCTAACTAGAAGGTTCTTGGTTCTAACCCAAGTTCAACGATATGATATGATTATGAGAAGAGTTCGTTTTTATAAACGTTCTTCAGCGAAGCTCATAATAAATGGTTTATAATGTTCTGATACATCCTTGACTATTCGGCGTCGTCTGCAAGAGGATAGCGGCCAACCAGCGGTCGTTTGCTGGTCGGCCACTGTTACCTCGTGGATGGCGTCGGCGTCGATATAATTGGTTCGTAGCAACTTAAATTAAGTCACCCGCTATCAATTTGTTGTCTCAGAGAGCGTTGACTCCAATTAAAAATATGTAGTTTAGTTAAACATCCATAGAAATTTATATTGGAAAATTAAATGTATTCGCGTACCATTGAAAAAACATCACCATTTGCAACGTCCCATAATAACAAGGTCACGTGATTGAGAAAGAGTTGCAATGTTGTGACTTCCTCGTTAGCCGATGTTTACTATCAAAGCAAGTGTGAGAAAGGTAACATCCATCGGTGATAATGAGTTATAAGCTCGAGAATTGCCTCGTCAATACTTCCATAGGCTGAGTGGCATTGTCCTTAGAAAGCGTTTCATAGAGCTAAGTTGAAAGATAACAACATGTCATTCATTAGAACGTGTCCGCTCGAAACGTGTGACACCAACGACGTAATGGCGCTCAAAGCTGTCAGGTCAACCATTGAGTTGCGCTTGTGCGACTATCACCACGTCAATTATAAATGTTTGCATAATTCATTATATTATTATAATTATGTACACAGATTATAAGTCCAATATATTTTATAATTGTGGCCTGGGCAATCGCCTGACTTTACAGAGAGATGGATTTAAATAAAATTACTTAAATGTAGGTTAGTATAATCAGATCGAATTAATTAATTTTTTTCATTATTTCAATAATAAAAAATAATGACGTGAAAATAATGGTAAAAAACACCCGCAAAGAGCAAACGAGGAAAGAATGGTATCACGGAATGAGGTTAATGAAAATACGAGGTCGTTTGGACGTGCAGCACATTTTTAGACACAGCACTGCTGAAGAATGCAATTAAGGTGAAAATAAACTAGTGCAAGTTGAACAAGATTAAAATCCGTAAATGAAGAAAGATATTAAATGTGAAAAGAAATAAAAGAGCTGACGATGAAAGGAAACAGTGTAGGACATGTTGTAACCAATCAAATGAATTGTAAGAAGTAATGATGAAACAACCATAACAGATTAGTGTATACGTTGTGTTTTGTTGTCAGTTGTGACCTCAGTCTCACAATGCAAGTGTTTATTGTTACTACTGAGCCTATTTCTAATTTCAAACTAACTTTGAGATCTCTAGCTCATGCAACCAGCTTTCTCGCCATTTTGTCATACCGGACGGACCATCGTCGAAGAACTTTAAAAACCAAAACGGTTCTCTTCATAAGATATTAACTACGATGAAAGATATCGGACTTGCTGAGAATGTGTATTTAATGCTGTCACTAACTAACCGATTTGAAAATTTCTTTATTTTGATCTATTTTTTATTTTTTTTTATATTTTTTAAAACAATCTCTTACAATATCGGAATGATCATTTTATGCAAAAAAAAAATTGTAAACTAACAATTTTATCTTTTAAAGAAGTCAATTTACTCTTAACTAACACGTCCATTCGACACACATACATCATTATACAACTCTCGAAAACTTAACCAAATAACGGAAATGATAAAATATTCTTTAATCATAGTTCTAGGTAAGACCAAAACACCTCACTTTTGCTTTCAAGGTATTGTTTAACAAAACGCTAACCTAAGCTCTAATTAGTCTTATTACTGTGCCAGCTCACGCACCTTAATACTCTTAATAACAAAAGCAGGCTTTACCTGTGAACATGAGTGTTGTCTTCAAGAAAGTGGTTCGTAACGCTAGGATAGGGGTGAACGGCAAGAAACACAGGTTTGAGCTGGGATTGTAGGATAAGTTTCTATTGTATCAATGCAAGACAAGTGAATTGAATAAACAGAGTGTGTGTTCTTGGGTAGTTGTTCGATTGAATAGTACAATGAACATTGAGATGAGAAGCAGGGGCTTATGAGCTAGGGGCTGTATGGAATCTGAACGTTTGTTTTGAGTCTTTTGAGCGTAGACTTGAATTACGAGAAGGAGGAAAACATAAAGACTTAATTGAGGCAACTGTGTGCGTGTATACTTACTTAAGTGTTACCACTTCGGTACCAAGTAACCAACAAAAATGCTAGTGAAAATACGGAAACAAAAATAAAATTAGTGCCTTCATCATTCAAAAATTAAACAAATAATCGCAAATTTATTAATATTTAATACAATTCAGATGTTAAAAAAATCCATCCCGATCGGGGTGAGAACCTGAGTCACCCACATTCCAGGTAGGCGCCTTAGCCAACTAGACCACCGAGACGGTAACTATTTAACTTCTGAATTGAAGTTGCATTATAGATCTGAATTGATGGAACTATCAAACATTATTCGCATAGTTATTTTTTTATGAACATATAAATTGTGCTTCTTATATGTCTGGTAGCGAGCTTCGAACATTACTATATCTCGCATAACTTATCTGATCGGGTTCTGGTTTTTAGAACTAAGTATTACATTTTACTATTCAAATTTACATTCCTTCAATAAAAGTAAAACACATGAAAAGATGAGTAAAAGAACAGTACTGCATTTCTGAACGAATTCAATGTGAATTAACCAAATTGAAAACGCCAAACTGTGTGATTATTTCCCTTCCCCTTATTAACCTCCGTCCTCACAATCTTCGTTATGTGCTTTCTATCTAGCCCAGCAGACGTCCCTTCTGTTACAATCAAGCGCGGCGTTAAGCATTTATGCCCGGCGCTAGGAGAGATATTCATTTAAAACCCAAATTCGCGTTTTGTCTTCCACACAAAGAACTAGTACCCTTCGATCTGAGGACTCCATTATTGTACAGCGAATAAGATTTAATCAGTTCGAGAGGGCTGTTAACCAACCTTTACACCCTTCATTTTGTTCTGGCGTCCGAGGATATTAAAACAAGATGGCACGAAGCGCATGGCTCTCCAAGAAATCCCTTGTTAATGTATGCGCGCCTAGGGCTACCCTCTACACGCATGCGCAAGAGGGGTAATTGAGTGGACAAGATAGGTTTTATCTCATCGGGGACGAAATTCTGTGGGCTCAATGTGATCTTTAGTGTTATGGGGCAAGGTCAGACCCCAGTTGAAGATGATATCTAGAGAAACTCGGTGGCTAACTATGAACCAGGCGATAAGTTCAGTTGGTTGTGTTCTGAATGTTCTGGTACAGTCTGAACATGCAAGGGGGGTTCGTCTATGAATAATACGTTGCTCGGGAAGCATTCATCTGTACAGAGAAACTTATTGCACAGCACTGAGCTCGCCTCAACGACGTTTTATACAACTTATCTAGCTAATTCATCATCTTCAACTCAATTATATGTTTGTTTATGTCTTACCCCATTATTTCGACCGATGTATTGAAGAGTTGAGACATATATGGCGATCTCCCATCCCCCTGTAAACAAAATGTTTCTTATTTAATTACATTAACACAGAGGCCCTATACAGACTAAATAAAGATTTATATTCATAATAAGTTGTCAGATAAGTTGCTGTTCAAATTTAAGATCAATTATACAAAACAATCATAACTAATAATAACTTGATAAGATATAAACTGCGACGTGTTGTCCTGATGTCCTTGTATCTCAGGGGTAAGTTCACTGCTAACGAGGAGGTAATAGTTTAAACCGATAGCAGATTAGATTTGCAAACATTTACATAATAATACACAATATAACGTAATAGAGTTTTAAACTTGTTTGTTATATATGAATTTCAGTATAAGTTACTATATAGCTTGGAAATTATTTACTTGTTTGTAAAATATTTAATTTCAAACATATTTTATGCATACACACGTCAAATATATTTTGTGGTTGAAGTCTGTTAATTGATTGGTAAATTTTATTATCTTGTTAACCAGAAATGGATCTCTTTTAACTGGTATTTGGTGAACGTGGACTCAAATATTCTTCCGCTGTTATACAAAGGTAAAAAGAAACAGGATCTCGCCGAAAAGTCGCAAACAAGACGCAAACAATGCCCTCGGTCTTGCAATGTGTGGCTCTCTACAAGAGCAAGAGCTACCTCATTCTAAGAAACTCGAAGAAAAGAATCAAGAATACGAATCTACATCAAACTGGAACGGTGTTATTGGGGGCGGAAGTGGTTTAGTGATCTTTATATTTATACAAGCGACGCTATTGGATAAAACGAACGGACAAGTTACAACGTATAAAAATCCACTTTGTTTTTGTTTCGTATCGAATGTTTGTTGAAAAGTCAAACAGGTGGTTTAAAAAAACTTTTACCCCATGATAATATGTTTCACTGTGCATTTCAGAGGAAAAGTAAAGCAAACATTTTCTCTCCATTTTAAAACATATTTAATGTCGAGGTTTTTAAGTAAATGTCACATTTATTTTGGACGATTTTGTGAGAGATGAAATATTAAATCATGGCACAGCATTCATAACCAAGAAATAAGAATTGAGTAAACGAGTTGGCTATGAAGGCCCGATATCTCAATAGCCAAGCGCGTCGATAGTCAAAGCCGGAGGTTCTGGATTCGAGCTTCAGCCGGGACAAACTGTAAGACAAGTATGTTAATATACTAATTCATGAACAAAGGCACTTCCATTGTTTCCCCCTGTTATCATCTACATGGCTCGGATTGGTACCATTTCGAGTTATCAGTCTGATGTAAAGAAGATAGTCCATATGGTGTTAAGGAGAGCACCAAAACTAAGTTGATACGCATAAAAGTATCAGTAATAAGTTACATAAATACTAGGCCGCTTCGCGAACGCTTTTTTTAGTCGCGTTGATGGATGAGCTTTTTTGTAAGTTTTTAGTTTGCGTAGGATCTCTTTACTTTTGCAAGTGCTTTTTGAACGCATTGTAGGTGATTGTTGTCAAGTTTCTATTGTTAATTGTTATTGTATACCTCAAAAAGTTATAATTAAACCTTTATTTCTATGGATTCTGGCTAACTTTTCCAACTTTTTCTTTCAAAAGGTACCATAACCTTAACGTTTATGTAAAATATGAACGGGTGGGGCACCCGTTTGGTCAGAATCGGCCCAAATGTCACGAAAATATCGCACTAAAAATCGAAAAAAATTGTAAAAGTACGATATTCATGAGAAATATTTCTTCGATTGTACCCAAAAACGTGGCAGGTCTAAGTTTAGAGATTTCGAAGGTCCCCTCCAATTTTTGGATGAGCGAAGCGAAGACTTCAATTTCACTGACCCCCAAAAAATTTAGCTCGGGTGTTTTTTTTTTGTTTTTTTTTTTGTTTGTTTTTTTGTCTGTTTGTTAACTCTCTACCAGGCAAACGGCATATCCGATCTTGATGAAAATTTGACAGGACCTTCGAAATCTCTGAACTTAGAGGTGTATTGTTTTTGGGTACAATCGAAGAAATATTTCTCATGAATATCGTACTTTTACGATTTTTTTCGATTTTTAGTGCGATATTTTCGTGACATTTGGGTTAATTCTGACCAAACGGGTGGGGCTACAACGTTCATATTATACATGGACATTAAGGTTATGGTGATGTAGTACCTTTTGAAAGAAAAAGTTGAAAAAGTTAGCCAGAATCTATAGAAATAAAGCTTTTAATATAAGTTTTTTGATTTTTTGTGCGATATTTTCGTGCCATTTGGGCCAATTCTGACCAAACTGGTGGGGCTACAACGTTCATATTATACATGGACATTAAGGTTATGGTGATGTAGTACCTTTTAAAAGAAAAAGTTTAAATAGTTAGCCAAAATCTATAGAAATAAAGCTTTTAATATAAGTTTTTTACGGAAAATAATACCAATTGACAGGTAAAAAAGAAACTTGACAACAATCAGCTACAATGCGTATTGCGTAGGCAGCAAAACAAAGAACTTGCAAAAGTAAAGATATCCCATGCAAACTAAAAATTTTAAAAAGCTCATCCATCAACGCGGCGGGACTTTAGCGTTTTCCTAGTAATCAAGATCGCATATTCCGTTTGCCCAGTAGAGAGCGAACAAACAAACAGAAAAAAGAGCTAATTTTTTTGGGGGGGTCAGTGATATTGAAGTCTTCGCTTCGCTCATCCAACAAGCACAGGTAGAGGGGTACCCAAAATAGAGAGCAAAGTGTTGTCCTCCTTTGTTAATCAACTTTCATAACTGATTAGGATAGACGTTAAATAAATTAACCGTAATACAACGTTATATATTCTTAATACTGTTGGTGGAGGTGCCGGGTTAAGTAATACCCCCTTTAGGTGGGGTTAGCTCTGCCCCTAGCAGCATAACATTCGGATGTCATGTTCGGTTTTTATCGTGAGACGTGACACACACAAACCCGTGGACGGAAAAGTGATGCATATAGGGGAGATTTGCTCTTGAAAAGGTAAGGTACAGAAAAGTTGATGAGGAAAATTGTAAATTGTTTCTTTACTGTATTATGTGAAAGTTAAAGAGTATCTTTTTTTCCTCAGGAATGTCTATCTGTATTTAAGATTTGTTGTTTGTACAAATATTTAAACAATATGTACAATGTTTTTTGAAGAGTGGCAAATAATATGTTTTTTGTATTACGCTAGACAATTATATGACTTTTACACAGTTGTATTGTTGTGCATTAATCATAATTAAGGTTTGATTATGCAATTAATAAAATGTATTAAATACTTTATATTTAAGTAGTTATGTTTAACAACGTTGTCCAAACGCGTTTGAACGGAAATGCTAACTAAACAAAACTGTTATATATTAAAGGAAACATTCAAGAGCATGTTACCCGGCACCTCCACCAAACATTTACTACATATTACACAACTAGCTTCATATGAACACAATAACCTCCCACGATACCAGAAAGAAGAGATAAATGTACTCGGCGTGCGACGGTTCAGTTATTTCACTAAACTGCTTTCGAAGTCGACTTTCAGACTCTGTAATTATTATCGCAGTCAGACATGTAACTCGTCTCCAGTGTATTCCAGTGCTAGTCGGATTCAGGTTAGGCTAGAAAAACAATCCACTTGGCCGACAAACGCGATGCATTGTGTATATTACAATAGGGTCTGAGCCAATATTATACAAACTTGCTAAGGCATTACATATACATTCTCTCCGCAATTTAAACCATTTAACCAAGCTGGTCGCATGCTATTACTCTAATCCCTGGGCTCCTTCGAGCAGCCCCATTCAAGACTGGTCTGACCAGCAGAAACAATGAGTCTGGAGCTAACTTCATTTAGCTACAACCTCACTGCACTCAAAACACTCTGTCTGTCTGTATGTCTGTCCGCATGTCTGTTTGGAGAAGACTTATCGAAGGGTCATCATTCCCGCTCTGGGGATTTTGTACAGTCCGATCACAAAGTCTTTATATACCCCTGAGAATAAGGGTTGCAATTTGAAATTAATGTGAGAGTTGGATAATAGTTATTTTATGAGGACAGATTATACGATTGTACCACCAGAATTCACCGGCAATTTTATGTTGGAAAATGCTAAGAAATTGGCATAATTAACAAACAAATAAATTAGCACCGTTCTGCTGGATCTATATAAGTATCAAAATACATTTTTAGTACAACTTTATCAGAATCAGCACATTGCACGAAATAATAAGTTTGGTTGCGACGATACAACTATTCAATATATTTTGTAATCTAATAAACCAAAAACAGAAGAAACTAAACACCTATTTTTATTTGTATTATGTCTCTTCTAAACCAACATTTGCAGCAATTATAAAACGACATGTTTTACCTAAATTTACTACATTGAATGGATAAATACCTTAATTTTTTATAAAATAATAGTTTACATTCATCTCACACAACAAAAAATCGTGTCAACAAAAGAGATATAACAACAAGCATCGTCATGGTTGATAATGATGTCAATATATTTCAACTGAGCAAAACAATTCAGTATTTTGTTTTAAATTTAAGGTTGCGTACTTCAAGCTAAACGAAACTCCCAAACTGTTGTTATTTTGGAAAAACCGTTTCCTGGCGGCTAGGGAAAATATATTTATCTCTTGCAACCGCACATTTACCATTGCCGTACACAATTGAATGCGTTAGATAATTGAAAATCTCCCCCACCGCCAAACGCAAAGACAACTATACACAGCCGCACAGTAGTGTACTCAATATAATCAATCGCTTACCCAACCTCAGCGCACTGGACGGAACAGAACACATTTCACTACAATGCGTAATTAGTGGCGCACTAATTGGATATGCAGAACTAATCGATCGCTACGACTAGCAATATCTCTTGCTTCGTGTTCTAATATATAAGTTAAGAAAGAAAGAAATTCGTATTGAGAATCAACTCAGTTACAGAACTGATTTTCAGTGGGGGACATAAAGTTTAAAGCATACCAAGCCAATTCTGTAGGCGTTGACACCATCGACGAGCGAACACTGAGCAACTAGAGACAAGCATAATTAAGTAGGAAAATCCGATCAATCAAGCTGGGCACGATTTCACCCGCGGACAGCGCCAGAATCAACCAGGCTGGTTCGAAACAACTTTGGTATTTATTGTCCATCGTTGCTAGGATGGTTACAAAATCACCGATTACACATTCCTAAGCAAAGAAGTGATAAATAATAGCTGACCTTAATCAAAAGTTTCTAATAATTATTCAATATACTTACAAACATAGTACCTCAATCAACTATGAATGTATCTGAGCCGTTAGAGGTAGCTTATGCGTTGACGCGGGAATGAAATTGAACTCCTGTGGTCGCTGGATCGATTCCAGACACAGGCAACCCTGGCTGAAGATTTAGGTTTGGGGATTTTCTAGGTGAACATGCATATTATTGGATTAAGTAGTGAACTCTTAATCCAACCATCCGCTTTGAACCGGTGACAACAAAGACACGAAGAAGAAAAATACACTTGTACCGATAACTGATTTAGGAAGAAGTTACGAATGTCGACAGAGGAATAGGGCATCATTCTTTTGAACGTGGCATAATATGTAGCCGTTCCATTTTTATAGCAATATTATTTCCACTTCTGTAATTAATACAACGAGATATTATACCATTGCGGTATGTATTTGTAATAATTCACAATTTTAATTTATTTTACGAGTAAATTTGTCTTGCTTCGTGAGCCTCTCTATTGGCCAAATCTACAACATTAATTCACAATTTACCATCTTTGGAACGTTTACAGATATCCGCGACGAAACATTCCAGTTCAAATATTATCTCCACTCACAATAGTATTCTTCATTTTATTACCATCACGCGAGCCTAAAAGAGATTGAACACATGATTAATACTTCCAAAGATGGGTTTCTCTACGCCTTCTCTTGTCACATTCAATGCTTACGACGCGAGTTGAAATATCAGAAACTTTTATTCATAAGGAACTCTCTAAATTTTAATTTACATTAAATACGAATTGTTCCCACTGCAGATTCCGCGTGCGTTGTTAGGGGGTATCCTATCCGTCCATCACTATTGCATGTACAAACACATCCGGTGTACGCTAGCGTGCTAACTGCTGGCAGACGCACGGACAGTAGCGTCAATCAAGCCTATCGCAGATCGCAACCAGATTGGAAATGTTAACTGGCCCATTAGAAGAAATATTACAATCTGGTTGGATGCGCACGGAAAGAGAAGAAGAAGAAGAGAAATTGCGTGAGCTGTGATTGACGTCATCTCATGATGGCGGAGAAAGCGGAGAGTTAGATTATTAGCTAGCTCGTGAAGACCAAATTAAAAACATGAAATAAGCTAGGAAACTCAGCCATGTTTGCAAAAAGCCAGAAACGCAATCGATAGCGAAAACATTGCTTGATGTTCTTTGATAGAATAAAGGGTGTTGTTGTTTCATTCGGTATTACATTAAAACAGTAGAAAAGTACCCACTAAGGTACATTATTAGCTAGGAAAACGCCCATGTCGTTGCTCGACGAGGTATAGTACCGTGTTTCACTCTGCATTGAACTTGATTGTTGTTTGAAGTTTAGATGATATTTAGTTTCACATAATTCTCAATAAAACATATAGTCTTATACTTTATTCATGAAACGGCATTATAGAACATCTTTCGAAATGCATAACACAGCACGTACAAGAGGTAAGATAGAAAGGTTAACTCAATCTCCTAGCCGAACTTAAGGAACTTTGAGCGTGAAGAATCGGTTCACCTTGGTCACTGACGCATTCACCGCCTGACATTCAAAACATTGCTCGATAGAAAGATTTCTTCAAGAACAAAATACATTTGCGTTCAATTAAATGCTACACATTTCGGCCTATTTACAATTTATTATTTCTTGTACGTTTCAATCGTAATAGATTTTTCTGAAAACTTTAACAGCACCCATAACTTTTTCCCCGGATGTTTGTTTAAAAATTCAGCGCAATCGGTTCGCCCGTTTTTATCGCACAGTCACACAGACACAAACACAGACGCTGATCCGTTTGAGTTTAGTTGCTTCGCTCCCTCGTCTTATAATATATTTTGAGTAGGTTACCTGTCCATGTACAACTTATCACTAGGGTGAATAACTATAGTTATAGGGTGTGAGGATGGTTGGAGGGAGTGTCCAATGATATTTAATTGAGCTCAATCCCACGTTCGCAATTTGATTAATTACAGAAACTTAAAAAAAACCAGCTGTAACGATATAAACCGGCAAACGCCTGAAATAGTCTCGCGTATATCGTTGGAGCTACCACTAACTGTTAACTAATAAATTAACGTGGTTTCCCATCCAGTGAATCCAATGAACGTGTGCTGAAAACAGGTCACATTATTCAAAGTTATTATTATTTTAATTAATAACACATTAAAGACATTAATTCTGTCATAATGAAGTCAAATTCACCGTATTCTGCAATAAACAAATGATTTAAATAGCAAAAATTATATGCCTTTGGTGGAGGTGCCGGGTAGAGCGAGAAGAGTTTTAGCTCCATAAGAATAGCATTGTTGGTGGAGGCGCCGGGTCCTAACTTCTTGATATTTCTATTTCTACTTCCAATTTAATTACGGAGGGAGGTAATATTGTTGTGGTATTTTTTTTTATCTCCCAGCGGAATTTAGGAAAACCTTGAGCGTGCAAGATTCGATACACCTTGGTCACTGCATGTAATCACGGACTGACAAAAATGATTCGATACAAATTACTCCTTCAAGAACAAAAGCGTTGTCGTTAAAATAAAACCTACACTTTTCCAGAATATTTTTCAATTTTATTATTTCTTGTAGATTTAAATCTCAATGGATTTTGCTCATTTTATTAGCAGTTCTCAGTTACCTGGTCACGGATGTCTGTTTAAAATTTCAGCTCAATCTATTTGGCCGTTCAGCCGTATGGGACCGGACAGACAGACAGACAGACATTTGACATTTATTACGCGCGTGGATCCTCAGTTGCGGCTACTTTCGCTCGTGGGTGTGTTTGCTTTTTCCCCGTTATTTAACATTTAACAAACACGACGAAGACCCGTTTGAGTTGAATTGTATCCTCAGTCGCTTCGCTCCCTCGTCTAATTATTTTCCCATCTTTTGAAACAGGTATCCTTGCAATTCTTCAACAACGGTGATACCGACTACGTAAAATCTCAAACAGTTATTCTTCGGTACCAACTGAAAATTGAAGAATATTATTTTCAATCAATCTTTTATTAAACCTGTATGTTAGGCAGTTCGCGTACGTAGTCTTGTTTAAAACTATTTCGTGACATTCAAAAGTGTTTTTTTATTTAAAATTATCATTCGATCAATGGATTAAATATTAAATGAGATATATGCAAAATAAGTACTAACTCGAAAAGTTCATATGAGTATTGTTAGGGCTTATAAGATGTGTGCCATATTATTTTTATGTATATTTTATTGAGGATGTTTTGCTCATTTTGATTATATGTACTAAACTAACATTGATAATTATAAATCACGTATCTACTTAAAATAATCAGTAACCCATATTCATAAAGATGTAAAAAGCAATTTCATTAATAATTCAACTTATACACTGAACAATGGTAAGATGGTCAATCAATCATACCAACCATCGTTCAATCTTGACACATTTGCATTGCACAAGTTTTCTATTTGGATCGTTATTATTGTACCAATTATATCAAAAACGATACGATCATAAAATATTTATAAAAGTTTTTATGTCTATATCAATAAAACATAACTGTTCTATATTTTACAAGTAGTAATGTGAATCAATCATGCCACACGTATAAATGAAAACCTCTAAGTTGGTTTTAATACTTGTAAATGATTGACTGATGGGTGGCCTAATGTAATACGATAGATTCGCTCAATCGTCTAATTGTCCTAGGAAAACGTCAATCTCCTGTAATTGATAGGTTTCCGCTCTCTGGGGCTTCTCTAGTCCGTGGTTATCTTGTAAGCATTCAATTCGGATTCTTTATTAGCTGTATCAGATTTCCCCCCCCCCCTCTCATCACACCCTAGCGTGACCGACGCTGACAGACCCATCACGCCAGTGAGTCAGGGAATCTCTGCAAATACACGCCCTGGTTGCTGGGAGCTTTACCGTACACGGGATCTACTCAGCCATCTGAAATATGTGGGACAAAGTGGCAAAACACATGTGTACACTCCCGGATTGGCTGTTTCTGATTTTGGGAAAACCTCATATTCGTTTGAGTGGGATAGTCTTATAAATAATTTTTTCCCCATTTTTATATTATTTTTTCCCCTTATTTTTTCCTTTATTTCCTTTCTTTTCTATTACCCCTTTTTTCATTTTGGTTAGCAATTAATTTTATTTAATATCCACTTTGAATTTGATACCAAAATTTATGTCTTACTATTATGCATTGTTGTTATAACATTACAATTTCAAAATTGACTTTTCTAAGCCTATAGTTCTTGATTGTGTCTGCATTTATGCAACTAGATTTATTTAGTTGTCCTCCTTTGTAAATAAGTTTTTAACTGAATAGGACCGACGTAAAATAACTAAATCCAGTTGAAATACGTTACCAAAATCCAAGCGATCCGCCATATTACGAACTTGTCAACACTCTAGAGGTTTAACGTAGCTTACATGCAAAGCTCTGTCTCTGTCAGGTTCGAGCCCAGACACCAGGAATACCGAAGAGTTGTTTCAGTTTTGTTAAGTCCGATTGTCATCAAATATTAGTGGTTTAGTTTTTCTAACAGACCTAGGATATTCCTTTGGAAACTATACAAAATATTCCTAATTATTTAGTAAACTACTTGACGAGTTTCACATTGAGTAATATTACTAATTTCAGAACAATATTTTAAACATATCGCGTATGTCTATTTTAATTTTAAAAACTATGCTGAGAGTTCAATATATTCGTTTATTCGTATGCGTGCATAAATAAGTAGAATAACGAGTGTACTATTTAATCAGACTTATAATCCAAAAGTTAACATTTATAATTATTTATATTAGTAATATCCAGGTTAATAAGATCTGCAACCAACAATCCAAAAGTTATTCAGTTAAGACGTCCGTAATGTAAATGGGAGACCCGGGTTCGATCCCCGGTCGTGTTGAACTTTTAAATTTCTGGATTATATGAAAATTGTGTTGTGTGTATCACTGTCGGAAATGTAAAGAAAGCATTCCAACAATGTTTTAGAAGTTTTTCTTTTTGTATGGTTTTGGTTTTACACAGGACCTGTGATATACTTATTTTTATAAATTTTCTAACTCATTAAAAATACCATAGAGGATTCAATTTTTGAATACGATTGAAAATTAATAACCAATTCGTTGATAAAAAAAAATTGAAATTGTTATTTGGCTCATTTATACAAAGATATAAAAGAAAAATCATCAACATCTTTCAAGCTCTGTTACTAATCACAATTTATGTTGTTTTGACAAAACGAGTAAAATGTATACAGCAAACGGTGTAAATTAAAATAAATAATTATTAAGAACAAAGATGGCATTAAGATTTCAAACGAGAGAGCTTCTATTGTACAACCCTCTTATTAAATCGTAAAAAATTGCTAATTGCCAGACTTAGTTCTAAATATCTAGAAAGTATAAACCAACATTAATTTGTCTTGTTTGACATATTTTATTTATTAAGTTCACATTAAAAAACAATTTTATTGAACAGCCTTTTTACTATCGAAACAAACTTGACTTTTATACGTATAACTATAAATTGATTATAAGGTGGGGAAAGAAAACTATGTGTATTTATTTACCGATTCTATTGAACATATTCGTTATTAGTGTTACCATTATACACACTTATTTGAACCAAATAAGAATGGCAAAACAAGCTCTCGCCGTGTAGCGTTTGATGCTTGGTATTAGTTTGTAACGTGTTCCGTACCATTAACCCATAATACATGGTCGTGTTCCTTATTAAGAGTCGACAGTCAGCCGCCCAATAGATCCGCGCTTCCACGTTATTAAACTGCACCGGTCTTTGTTACAATATTACAGTATTAATTAAAATGTTTGAGAGTTCCACGCTTCAAAGGATTTTCATTGAAGCCAAAAAAAAACAAGGATGTTGTAGAGGATTTTCAAATTAAGTTCACCTAACACATGGAATAAAGTTGGAGTTTTCTAGAATGTAAAACCTCTTCCTGTTTATAAGAGGATGTAATATGAAAGCGTGGGTTATATAGGCCATGGTTGATAGCAGAATGTATTGGCGGTATTATGCGCCGAATTTATTTTTGTTTAGCCTCAATGTTATAAAAAATGTAATTTCAACATTCTAATTTGATGTAGATAATCAATAATAAACAACGCATGTCCAGTTTTAACCGATAATATCCGATAATCAACCTCAATTGTCTTCAGTCACCCATGCATGAACATACAATTTATTTCTCGATTTGGTTAGTTGGGAAACACTCACAACAACAATTTATATTTACACTTTACACACTCACTCACACATGCATACACTAAAACATACATTCAACACAACACGCATACATTTATGTAAATACTACTTTTACAGTCATCTTTAAGTTACTTATTCATTAATGTATTCATATTGTTCAGTTATATGTATTTATTTTATTTACTTGATGTACATTAATCCTGTTATAATGGGTCTACAAAATAATATAATAAAATAACTTTAAACAAAATTTCTCAAACATACAAACAAACGTCATTGTTGGAAGATGTTAAATAAATGGGCACAAGTTTAATTTTAAAAGGTGGCTTATAGAGAAACGTGTAAAAGGATGCGCTTTATTTATATTGTCACTTCTATAAACACTGACGTGTGTTGATGTGGGACGTGGGTTCCAATATACAGCAATAATATCATTATTTTATTTAGAAGCTCTACAAATATAACAGAAAATGATATACTTATACATAAAAATTTAAAAAAGGTCCATAGGCCCTATTCTCACTTACTATGCCTACATTACTTCTCAAAACCGCATTATATAAATTAACAATAATAATAAATTTATTAGTAAGAAACGAATTGACTAATTAATGGTTTCAGATATAAAATTCAGTTACATTTAGCAACTAATTCATTCATGACAGGTTATTGTTCTAATTATTATAATGAGTGTTGAGATAATTGATTGGCCATTAAAGGCTAAAAAGCTGATGACATTTTCTATAATGCAGCCTTGTCTTGTAATACACGTAGAAATACCTCAATCAAGAGCAACGCCATGAATCAACGCCACGTTGCAATGTGGTGTGGACGCCGCGACGAGGCAGGAGACAAATGAACAGCGTCGCGACGCCGCCAACCTTAATTAGACGCGATGAAAGATGACGCGACGACTACAAGAGACGGAAAATTAGAAAAATGTGTCTTTTCTGACGTATTTCATTTGATTGTCATCCATCTTGTTTATAATTATTGAATTATAGTTTCCCACTGAATGTCATTACGATTAAAATGTGTGGAATGGAAAATTGTTTAAGCCATAAATGGAAATTAAGTGTGAGTAGTTTTGTGCAATCCTTGCAGTTCCGTAATAAGTAGATCAGATAACGCGATCTCTAAAATACCTTAAGTAAAATATTCCTCAGCCTCACCGGATGGGAAAGCTTTATATGAAGATGATTTGATGATTTTTATTGCTTAACGTCTCAAAGTTAAGCACAAGGGCTATTCAAGGCGACGAGTGGAAATAGATGAGGGTGAAGACATTTACAAATCACCCATGTCTTATGCGGGATTCGAACCCACGTCCTCGAAGAGGACACTTCGAGCCAGCACCCTAATCGTGTGTGTCATAGCAGACGCAAGGCATAATGTGTAATGGAAGCTGGTTCGATTCCCGGTAGCAGCAACCCTGTCTGGATAAGGATTCTCTTGAATGTACACAAACATTCTTGTTGTAAGTAAATACACAAAACCCACATATTATTCTTACTTTTCTTATTCTAAACTTATAGTTCCTGCTGACTAAGTACAAGTAGAATAGCTATCAACCTTAAAATAACCCCCATCTATGCTTTAATTATTCAGCGATGCAGAAGATCGGCTTCCATCCTCGCATTGTCATCGTTGCAAGGAGCATAACTGTAACAAGGTACGCTAAGCCAGCCAGCATTGTTGGAATACAATAACGCCTAATTATACCGTCACAATATTGACGTCACGGTATGACGCCTCGCGATAACTCACCGCGGATTACGATGCAATATTTACATACCCGTGTGTGTTCCGGGCGACAATCACTTGATAACAACGTGGCATGGCGTCGTAATAGCAACGACCAACAAACGCAATGATCAGTTCAATAACATGGAGATATACGTTCTAGCAAGGTGGGTCTCAACAGATTTATAGCGTTGTTAGTATATGCGGTACACAATCTTGTTCTGCTTGTATGCGATAACATGAATTAACTGTAAAAGTTTTTTTTATATTTAACATAAGTTTACAAAATAAAATAAATTAAAACAGTGCATATAGAACTCTGTCTTTTTTTTTGTCGATTGCGTCGGGGCCTGCAGGGTTGGCTTAGTCGCTTTGATTTACTGTCCCCCACTGAAAATCAGTTATATAACTGAGTGGGTAGACTCTAAATACAATTTATTTTTTAAATTTATTTTACAAGAGGAAAATGGCCGCTGCTAATTAATTCACTCACGATGGAAAATATAGGATTGTAGAATATAGCAAAGTTTTAGCTTGTTTTGTGTATTTTATCTGTTTACTTGCATTATCTTGAACTAATAATACCACATCAAACATCGTATCCAGGTAAACTTAGATTGAACCCAATGTAAGAGGAATAGCGCAAGAGAAGCCTTCATTTCGAAACCTGTAGTTCTTAAACTAGGAAAACGCTTAAGTCCCGCCGCGTTGTTGGATGAGCGTAATTGGTGCATTGAGTAGCCAAGTGTTATGCGGATTTTCTGTTGTTCTGTGAAAAAATCATTACTAAGTTGAAGATTTTTTTAAAATTTATTTAAATTAAATTAAAAATAAACTTTAATTTTTAATTTTTTTAATTAATCGTAATTTTAAAAAAGAAAAAAATCGTAAAATTTCGATTTTCATAAGAAATAATTTTTTGATTGCGCTCAAATTTCAAACGAATATATAAATTAAAAAAATTAAGGTTCTGTGAAAAAATCATTACAATCGGATAAAGCATGTTGGTGTTCTAAGGCAAAGAATTGGTTTAAAAAAGAAAAAACCCGTAAAATTTCGATTTTCATGAGAAATAATTTTTCGATTGCGCTCAAATTTCCCACGAATACCTAAATTCATAAAATTAAGGTTCTGTGAAAAAATCATTAGAATCGGATAAAGCGTGTAGGTGTTATAAATCGAAGACATTTTTAAAAAATCGAAAAAAATCGTAAAATTGCGATTTTCATGAGAAATAATTTTTTGATTGCGCTCAAAAACGTGGCAGTTCTAAGTTCAGAGATTTCGAAGGCCTCCATAAAATTTCATCGCAATCGGAGTATCGGTTAAGCCGGAATCGTGTGGAGAAACAGACAAAAATACAAAAAGAAAAAAAAAACATTCCGGAATTTTTTCTCCAGTGTAGTAGAATGGAATCTTCGCTTCGCTCGCTACGCTCATCCAATGAAAAGCAAGTGTGTTCATGTGTGTATATATGGTATATTTGCTACAGTAAGAAATGTTCTACTTGTTGGCTAGAAATGTGTTATACGAGACACGACCTAAATCTTACCGCCACACTTCGAATACTTCTCTCTCACTCACCGACCAAGGAGAACCGGCACCTCCACCAAACATTAGGGATCATCTTATAAAACATTCATGGATGTATTATTGTATTTATTTATTTATTTATTTATTTATTTATTTATGTATTTATTTATTTAACGTCTATCCTATTCAGTTATGAAAACTTATTTACAACGGATTCAACTTCAAATTCAAAATCAATTCAAGGGAGTCAACAAATAATTAATGCTATCATCGCATATTATCTATTTATTACATACAGTTATAAAGACTGATGAAAAATAATTAAGATTAATATGTATGTGTATGTGAGAATTTCTCGCAAAACTAATGATTTCGTCGAGTCAAGAAAAACAAAAATAAAACTCAATATAATGAGGATAAACAATGTTGAGTCTACCTCCACATACTCTACTCCCGAGTAGACATTCTAAGTGTAACAGACTGTTCAGAGCATAATTAACATATTATATATTTTCATATCGCTTATCTTCATTGTAATACTGTGTCATCAAGCGCACATCAATATAATAATCATTATCATGTAAGGGTCAATATCTGTAATAAATAATATGTTTTAAAGAATTGACATCAATCAATACTTGTCGTCAATAGATAATCTTTTGTTTTCTCTAAACTAGGGAAACGCCAAAGTCGTTGTTAAACGAGTGAGTGAGCCATGTGTTGAGTACCCGGTTACATTACTTTTCTTCCCCCTACATTGGGCCTACCTAACCTACCATAGCCTAGAGAGGCGCATTGGTCTTACAGTTGACGCGCCCGTATACCTACCTAACTTAAAAAAAACATTATTTATACGAATATAAATATCAAACATAAATGCAAATGTTCCCGGGTACTCACCACATGACTCGCTCACTCGTCTAACAACGACTTTGGCGTTTCCCAAGTCTAGTTGGCTAAAGCGCCCTTAAGGCCGCTTTACACGGAGAAGTTGAAAAAGTAAAAAGTAAAAAGTAAAAAGTAAAAAGTAAAAAGTAAAAAGTGAAAAGAACGAGTAGGAAGAGAAAAAGAAATCCCCTGGTCGGGAAAGATTTTGTAATTCCTAAATTGTATTTAAAAAATTATTAAACATGTTTTGAAATGCATATAACGCAGTGTAGTCTATCATCTGTGACAATACTATGGAAAACATAGCCAGTACGAAATACGTGAAAATATTGCAAGGTTTACTCAATCTACGAGCGGAATTTGGGGGTACCTTGACGTCCAACATTCGACAGACCTTGCATGGGCACGGCATTTCACGGCCAGGCGAAAAACAAACAAAAAATTTCTTTTCAAAATCTAAAACATTGTCGTTAAAATAATTTCTAAACATTGGAAGTCTATTTTTCAGTTTATCATTTCTTGTAGGTTTAAATCGCAATGAATCTTGCTGATTTTGTTAGCAGTTCTCAATAAACTCGTACCGGATGTCTGTTTAAAATTTTAGCGCAATCTGTTCAGCGATTCGGCTGATTTTCAACGTACACACACACACACACACACACACACACACACACACACACACACACACACACACACGCACGCACGCAAAAAACAATTAGGGCCGTTTAAGTCGAATGGAAATCACTACGTTCGCTACGCTCACTCGTTCAAAAAATCATGTCATTATTTTGAAGGTCGTAAGTTTTTAACGAAAGTTTTTTTTTTGGCTCGTTGGTCTTGTTGTTAGCGTATCTGCTTCCAATGCAGAAGGTCCAGGGTTCAATTCCCGCTTAAGTCAGAAGTTTTTTAACTTCTGATTTGGACTTAAGTCCATCAGTTCGTGTCTTAGGAGTTTGTAAACGGTGACTTTGGAGCCGTCCTAGCAACGAAGCACATAATAAATTCAGAGTTGTTCTGAATCGACCTTGTTGATTCTGGCGTGGATCCGCGGGTGTTCGCACTGTCCATAGGTTTGTTTGGTTTGCTACACGAACTTACACTTTACACTAGTGTAGGCTCAAAATGTCTAAAAAGCGTTTTCGTATTAAGTGTAGTGTAAAGTGTAGCCGTTTGGTTTGACTTCGTGTAGTGTAAAGTGTAGAATTTCTACACGAGCTCTAGCAGGTCGTGTAGGGTGTAGGTGTAAAAATTTAGGCGCAACATTTGAAGAGAAACAGCTTAAAACATGATGAATGACACATTCTTTCATTGACAATCCAATATAACTCCTAAAATCAATTAATAGTCTATAATTACGTATTAGAAACTGATTCGAAGTATTTTATTTGTGGCACTATGTTTTGTGATGAGGGCAAATGCGTAGGGTACTCTAACCTCAATAAGGATAAGCACTATTGAAGATAATATTCCAAATAGCTTTTCATCGTTCAGATAGTACACATTTTCTATCATTTTGACTCATTTAGTGCCTTCAACAGTCTGTTTGTTCTTTTATTATGTTTTTTTAGTTTGACAGTTCAATGTGAGCGAATCTAGTGTAGAGTGTAGCTTAAAAAACGTTTGGTTATCCTGGGTGAAGTGTAGTGTAATTTGATTTCAAGGCCTACACCTACACTACACAAGTCTACACTACACTAGGTAAACCAAACAAACCTCATACCACTGATTGCTATATTTCCTATTAAAAATATCGATCTTTGGTTGGTTATCGCTCACTCGTCGATTGCGTCGGGGCCTGCGTCGGGGCTTGGTCGCTTTGATTTAAAGTCCCCCACTGAAAATCAGTTATATAACTGAGTGGGTAGACTCTAAATACAATTTATTATTATTATTATTTATTTATTAATGATAAACGGTATTTTATCGAAACTATGGTAGGGTGGGCCGAATATTGGTCAACTGTTTGCGCGCTATAATTTCCCTACACAAACCCTTAACATGCACATTTCACAACAGAATGTCCTTTTGAACTAAGCACGTCGATGATACGGTCAAGTTAAATCCGTTGTAAAGGAATTTTAAGCAAAAAGTTACTTAATATTTTCAGTAAAAAATGTATCATTCCAGTCCTAAAACTATGAAGATAATGTTCAGATGCGGAAGATGTTCAGTTTGGTTTGTTCAATACTACACAGCAATCCCCCCCCCCCCCCGAAAGCTGTTACCTAAACTCATACAGTTGTAATATTGCAAACAGTAAGAGGAAAACGGCTGACACTTTATTCTTTATCGGCTTTTATTGACTCAAAAATTGTGCAGTGAGGTGGATATTGCACAAAATAAACCAACACTATACGGTTTTTATTAAAATTGCTTACAGGGAAATTGTAATAATTCTATGTCTTGAGTTTTGTATTTGGTCTACACACAGAATCATGGATTATCAAAGAAAAAATAATATTCAAATATTCATATTATTTTTTATTCAAATATTAGCGCAACCTTTATGTATATGACAGATTATTTTCTCAAAACCGTCGTGTAAACTTTTCCAAGTCATTATCTTATTATAAATACAATTATTACCCCTAAGACAATGCTTTTCTAGAAATGTATTTAACAAATGGATCAAACCTGATCCACTATGCTATAAATCCTAAGTGTTAGACAACCGATGAAAAAATGAACATGGAATGAATTAATGTACCGTTATAAGAAATATATTATTTATCATTTATTTATTTAACGTCTGTCCTATTCAGTTATGAAAAGTGATTAGCAAAGGCCTCACAAAATCGATCTTTAACTAACTACAGACCACACTAAACATACTTAAATAGTTTTACTTTCCAAAGTTTTACACCTAGAGTAAATGCAGCTTCGGGGGGATTTGATATGGAATTTTACTTCTCTATTGAATTTACGTTTTATTCACATAACTATTCTATCAAGTACGTGTCTCAATTCTACCTCTCTCACAAGTCATTAGAATGTATCTTTGATTTATCCTGTTTTGTTGCTTTAAATTTATAATTAATACACCAGCATTGTGTTCGTCACTTGTTGATATGTATTCGTTGTATCTGTTGTTTTCTGTATAACCATAATGTTCGAATATATCAAGTATTGTCTGTCAATAAACGTATATCGGTCAATTAATATTTAGCTCTATTACAATGATAACTGGTTTTATTGTACATAATATCCCCACGGGTATGCTGAAAAAAATATCATCACAAATGTATCGAAATTGCATTAAATAATTAATTACTTAATGTTACATTCTATTTGCTAAGCATAATTAAATTGATTCAATCTATTTTTAAACTATACACTGACTGATGTTTGCAGTCCAATAGCACAAAATCGGTCAATATGATGTAATGTAATAAAAACAATTGTGTTCAGTGTAATTATTAATATTATGTTTGTTTATTAGGTTTAAGGGCGCGTCAACCGTTAGGTCCAGATAACCAAATGCAAATATACTTAGTGATTTAGTAGCCTGTGAATCTTTGTCATAACGACGACAACGTAGTGAAATAACTTACTGTCTACCTACAGACAATGAGTGCTGTTGTGAATTTTAAAATCGTTGTGTGTTTATGAAGCTGAGTGTGTGGCTGATTTCACAAAACCGATATATTGAACCTTGATCATCCGGGCAGCTCACGTATTAATGATCATGGAGTGGCGAGCTGACGAGCTGAGTGGTGTTAACATGTAACCGCGCACTTGTTCACCGAATCATGGTGCTTGATATAATCCCAAATATTCAATTTAATTGAGTAGTAATACAAGTGTGAATTATATTGTTCACGATATTATCTTTTTATTTTATTACTCTATAATGCAAGTCGAGTACTCTTCAAATTAAAATACAAATTTTAATAATGGTTTGTCATTTATAATACACAATTAAAACACAGGATATTTATCTTTGCATTGCACTTTCAAATAATTCCTAACAATTTATACCTATTGGGTAGGTGTAGACCTATTGTTTTATAGTCATGTTATCAGCATACGAAAGTGTCAGATTTCATCATTATATTGCATGTAAGTATAAGAAAGAAGGTAGTTATACACAGTAGCGTCCAACACGTACAACATTTCACAATTCATTTATTATCAGTCGGCCACACACTCGTTCAGCCTTCACGTTCACATATTGATGCACATTTATTAAACACCCAGGACTGAGGCAGTTGATAAAATAGGGAGCAAAGTTTTACATTATTTACAACGTAAACCCTTTCAATACTCAATTTCATTCGTCTAGATTAGGTATTTTTAATAGAACAATTAAAATGCAGCATGTTCTTTAAGATTTTTTAAAATTTAAAATTGTGAATTTGGAGAAATTTTGAAAATTTTTGGATTGTGAATTAAAGTTTTTTTGTGAGCTAAAATGCAATTGTAAGATCTCAACTAAAACTAGATTTCTTTTCTGAAATTTTTGCATATTTTTGATTTTGTGTATCTCAAATACTAGAAATTTTCCGGGACAAACCAAAATGTTGTCGTATTTAGCTGTTTTTTGCACATGTGTATTTTCAATCTTCTCTAAGGTACTAAAATCTAGTCCAAATAAAAAAATCATTTGGGCGCATTTAATTAAGAAAGTAAATGTCCACTTTAGTGGACACCAGTAGCGAGAGGGTTAATAACATATTATATAATTTAACACGGAAACGTTCTAAAGTTTAAATATTTTTGGTGGAGGTGCCGGGTTAGTTAAGTTTTCTATCTAGTGTATGAATCAAGCACTATCTAGGGCGACGGTCGTCGCCCGGCAGACAAGCGCATGCGACTGCTTAGGCGACACGAACTCCAGCCCTATATACACCTACCAGAGTTGGGGGGTTTTCAGCTATCTGCACACACCGCCCCGAAAGAGTTACAATCTTGCAACTCGGTATATGACCTGGTATGTGGTCCATGACATGCCAAAAAAAATCAACCCGATCCGACAACTCGTTCTGTGTTAAAAAAGGCTCTCAACATCGTCAAATTCCTTTCGGCTGGCTGGTGGGTAGGTGGGTGGCTGGCTAGGAGTTCTCTGCGGAGATTAATTTAGCCTACAGAGAAAACGGTTAATCTTAGAACTATAAAACTTGGACCACACTTAGATGTACTTCAGACGCAGTGACTTTTACTTTCAAAACCAAAATCGGGTAACAGGGACCAGAGAAAATCAAAATTTGGATGATAATCAAAACGCGTAATAACCAAGGCGTGGTAATTTGTACAAACTTGAAATTAAACATGCTATGAACCATTATTAATATCTTGCGTCCAAAACACAAGGGGCTAAATTTGGGGATGACCATGGGCCCAAAAATGACAAAGAACATATCTGAACTTTAAGAAATGAATCATTCAAAGAAAACGCTACAACTGAGATGTTTCAAACGTAAAAAAAATACATTTTGATATCTCTCATTCTTTATCACTTTTGAATATGGAAAGCAAAATTGGGTAACGGGTACCGGAGAAAATCAAAATTATCAAAAGTAGGTAATTCCGTACTCTTATGAATAATACGCTATACTGAGAAAACGGTTCATCTTAGAACTTTGAAACTTGGGCCACACTCAGATGTACCTCATATAACCAAAACCGGGCAATTGGGACCGGGGAAAATCAAAATCAAAATCAAAACGCGTAATTACTCAGGTGTAGTAATTTGTACAATCTTGAAATAAAACATGCTCTTAACCATTATAAATATCTAGTGCTTAAAACACAAGGGGTATCTTTGGGGGGGGGGGGGCGTGGGCCCAAAAATGTCAAAAAACAACTTTGAACTTAACAAATTTAATCATTCAAAGTCCATCATTCACACCATGATAGCAAACGAACAACAAAAAGATGTAATATCCAACCAAATACAAAAATTTGTAAAAAAAAAAAAAAAAAACGGCAGCCAAGCTTTCCTTCAAAAGTCTTCGGCTGTGAATGCTGTGAGATATAGAAGTTGAGCCAAGCTTTTTATTCTTTCTCCCTAGTTTCGCTTTGAAAATAAGTAAGATCATTTCGCCTGTTGACGAGCGCCAAGCCAACGATTTTTGTGGTAAAAAAGTAAAATTTTAAAACTCGAAATCATAAAAAAAATGGCTTGGCCATTGAATTTGGTTCATGGCCAAGAATTTTTTTTATGATTTCGAGTTTAAAAATTTTACTTTTTTACCCAAAAATCGTTGGCTTGGCGCTCGTCAACAGGCGAAATGATCTTACTTATTTTCAAAGCGAAACTAGGGAGAAAGAATAAAAAGCTTGGCTCAACTTCTATATCTCACAGCATTCACAGCCGAAGACTTTTGAAGGAAAGCTTGGCTGCCGTTTTTTTTTTTTTACAAATTTTTGTATTTGGTTGTATTCCATTTACATCAAGAGTCACATAACAATCTGTATAATTCTTGATGAAAGGCAAGGTCTACTAGTTTGTTAGTCACTTTTTATCGTTCAAAGTGGTGCACAGATGTTCAGAAAAGAAGAGCATTTTGGGGTGCATTCGCTTAAATTAAAAATATATAACATAACCAATAATACAAAAATGGTGAAGTTTGAAATTTGTTAACGAATTGGTAATTTTAATCTTTAAATTGTATGTTAAATAATTAACACTTCCAAAATTAATGCGGCTGGCGAAAATAGAGAATAAATTACTACTTTAAATAAACGTATTTCTGTTTTTTTTTTATTTACTACAATTCAGAAATTAAAAAAGTCCACCCCAACCGGGAATCGAACCACGGATCTCCCACATTCCAGGTGGACGTCTTAACCACTAGACCATCAGGACGGGCTTTGTTGCTGCTACCCAGACCGACTAACTGACTAGCTAACCGCTGTCTGGGGATACACTGATGAATATTAATTTGCTAAACGATCCGCGACAAATAAAAAGCGCCAACAATGTGAACGAGAAAGCCAGTTCGCACATTCTCGAACTCGCCCGGCGACAAAAACGTTCCGAAACCATGATTCGTTAGCTGGTAACTGTGAGGCGTTGCAATGCATGGTGGGTAGAGGGAAAAACAACTCTTTTGTCGACGAGTTACAGAGTTGAAATTAGTTTCGAGCTAAATTGTGCATTAATGATGTTCACGTCTCGAGATGAACTCAACTGACTAGGGTAGTGCAGAAGAGAGTGGTTTTTGTTCGTCTGTATGGTGGGTTCGAGCAATGTCGAGCTCTGGAGTATGCCGGCCGAACACATTTAGCACGCAAGAAACCCGAGGGTCATCCCACTTGATCATTAGTACTGAATTTTAAACTAATTTTCATACATCGATCATCTTTACTTAAATTGGTTTAAGCTTTCAAGAGAAACAGCAAGAGAATGATTTAGATTGATGGGCATTCACATTACTTATCAAAAGTAGTAGTGACCGGTATTTCAACACGATGAACTGTATTCACTTTGTTGCTAGTTTCACACTTTTTAATTAGTGCTTATTGGGGGTAAGCGGGGGAAGTAATTACTGGTAGTTTATTTATCAATCAAAATTTAAAATAATGGCACCGTTATTAACCGCTGCTGCAACACAAAGTAGTGTGGGATATGAAATCAAAACACATATGCACTATGTGACGCATAGTCTAAAAAGGAGAAAGAGATTTGATTGATTTGATTTGATTTGAATTGATATAATAGACGTAAAAATTAATATTAATTAAAACCATGGTTAATTGATAATATGTTTGTCATATCCAATAAGGAAAAATACATAACCAAGGAGCAAGCACTATCTGTGGCAATGTGCCGACCAATATGGAGGCACTAAAATAGCTGGCAATAAATGCTATAGTAGCACAATTCAATAAATCAATACTATCATTGAGGGGAAAGAAAAAAAGTGATTTAAATGTTCTGTGCAGTTTGTTTTTGAATATTTGTAACTTATAATTGAACTTTGTAAATACCTCTTTCACTTAGACCTTACTTTAGGTTGGAGACTATATCGACTCCACCATGTTAAATGCGGTGGTGCTGACCAATTGTGACATTTCTAATCACGTCAGGCTATCACCTTCGTTCAAGGTAACAACTACTTCTAATCAAGTAGAAAATAATCTCGTATTAAAATCACACCTCAAGCTTGTCCTGATATCGATCCCGTGTGTCTAACATCCTTCACCCGATCTGACACGAGCCTATAGTTAATACTAGCCATGACCAGGGCCAAGCTGAGGATTACCAGCCAATGATGGATGAGCCCATACACGATGTGCCCAGTTAATGACCCTCGCATGATGTGTATGTAGCGTCCATACCGCAGAGCCGCACTCAAATCTCACAGCTGTAGTCGGGCGTAATCCGAGGGGACATGGCGAGGCGGCGAGCAAGCATCCGTCCGTACCCCCAGTGGTTAATATAGACGCGGATAACACTTGAGCACTCGAAATATTATTCGAGTTTTATATTCAATACGATTTAATTATTAATTTCAACGCGTCCGGGACTTCAAACTTTAATTAATGGATGTTATAAATAAATATTATTAATTCTTTCCAAGGAAGTTCTTTTCAACTAAACAAATCAAGAAATAATTCTCCACTTAGATAATATAATTTTTTTTATTTGGAAAACACTGTAATTTGTTCTCAGAATTTCGTTTTGATTATAAGAGTCTAGAGCGGCTCTGAAACGTCGAACGCACACACGAGAAAGTGTAAGCACGCGACTCGGCAAAACTACCCTTGTCAGGCTCATTATTCACGTTTTTAGTGTTAAGTCTAAAATATTCGTTACAATTTGTAGTAAAAAGGTAACAATTAATTTAATATTAACAAAATGTATAAAATTATGTCAACGAACGTACTTTTAATTTTTTTAAATCTATTCTGCCTATATATTCTATCTTTTTGGTTTACACGACTGTAACAAATTCCTATTAAAATTGAGATGTCATTCATAATTTTTACATTATAATACATTACAAACATAAAAATAACCTCCTTTCGGATTGTATATCCAATTTATTTGAATGAATAATCCGCCGTGATCCTGGGCTTAGAAAGACAGAATGAACCACAGAGCCAGCCAGCCGGTATTTACAGGATGAGAACCGCGGGTAATGGCTTGTCAAGTCCCATGCAGCCTACTCAAGTGGTTCAGGCAATTTTCTCCCGTCCTCGAGTCTCCAGGAGAGAGGAGAGAGGAGAGGTGCTATTCAACCGTGCCTCGTCTAATCAATTGAATTATCTCTACCTTTCACCCACCTCCTTCCGTCTGTCCGTCCGTCTGTCTGTGCTCACTCCGGCGTTATCAGTCAAACAGTCGACTACACGTTTTGTTAATTAACTCGAAGCACTGTGACGTCACGGGGGCTTTCATACGCGCCCGTTTAGAAATCAGACGGTCAAACTACGAACACGACTTGTTTGTATTGTGTGCGATCTCATAGTAATAATAATACAAACTTGGCTCGTCAACTCACAGATAATTAAGCTAAGAATGCCTGATGAACTTTACAAGATGCGGCACACGTTGTCTTTGAGTTTCTATAACATTTTGTAAATCAATGTACTAAATTTTTAATCATAGTGAGCACACTTCGTATCAGAATCGTGCGTTCGTACTGTTTGAACTACGTCTATATTTTTCATCGATCAAGATATATGTTTAGTGCATACTCGGAATGATAGGCTACTCCTTGTTTGTTTGTTTGTTTTTGTTTGGGGGGAAGAGCTGTTTGGTCGTGCTAAATAATAAAATTTACCAAAAAATAAAATGTATGGACGTTGAGAACTAGCAGAAAAATCTGTGACTAAAATAGTAAAATGGACAATGTGCAGCCTACAAGAAAAAAGAATGTACTTTTCTATCGAATGGTTGTTCGATAAGTATGAAAGTACTGCACTTAGGAGGGTGAGCGCTTATAGCTAAGCTACTTAGATACTTAAAAGTGAAATACTACATTTAATGGCAATCTGAAGGCAGATTTAACTAACAAGATGCAAACATTTTTTCAAGCTTTTAAAAAAGAACTTGAAAGAGGAATGGGATTGTAATAAAAATATTTTGGTTAGTACGACAGAAAAACTTATCTCTACAATAATTATTGTATGAGGTTATACAAAATAGAGTTTTCCAAGAGCGAGGCATAGATGCAACTCAATTCAAGTCAATATATTAATAAACCTTTATTGGTCTCTGCAGCCAAAGCTGTTGCCTCATGATACACAAACACTCAATTGAGTAATAAATTTGAAATGAAACTAACTTCCTCCACGTAACAAATGAAGTGTTGATTTCGAGATACTGAGTGGAGCGTGTTTGTAGCTCGTCGCTGTGCCTGGTCTGCTAATGGTCAAAGCGTGTTTTAACAGTGGGCCTAAATTGACAATGCTAACTCTGCCACTGTGTACTTAATTATTGATGTGAGAAGATTTACTGTAAGGAAAACACAACTTTCTCCGTATGTGATTTATCTCGCAATGGTGTCCGAAAGATAGCGGAGCGTACTAATACGGTTAGAATGAGGGAAAAGTATTTATTTTGATAATACTTCTGAAGGGATGTGTGTGTGAAACGTGACGTTATCATTAACCGGATACATCACAAAATAGTAATGGTCAGACAACTATTTCCCATTAACATCTTGTTGTCAGCGCTAAGTAACTGACCCCTTTATAAATAGAAACGGGAAACTCACGATGGTTTGTGGGTTCGGACCCAACAACAGGTTTTACTAACTTAACACGTGTTCTGCGACTATGAAAGCAAATATAACCAAGAAAGTGTTTTGGTTGATTGGAAGCACCCTTATGGGTGGAGATGCATTGACTTATTAATTGCCGAATTTAATAAAGGATTTATAAAAGATAATAGAATGCATCATACTAGATATGATATGTTTTGATAAATAGATATATGTGCCTCGCTTTTCTGTTCGTACGTCTCGTATCTCGATACAAACCAAGCAGCGCGCTTCGTTGCTGGCACTGCCCTTCAACCAGTACGATACATAATGTTTGAGTGACCGGGGAAAAGGGTTGTACCCCCCCCCCCCCCCCCAAAGTTGAAATGTTTCTATACTCGGCAGCTGCACCATTAGACTTCATCGCGGGGACAAGACTTGTGATAACGGTAATATCGCCCCCTAGTTTGGGAACTCGTACCCTTTCTTTAAGAATTACCTTTCAATACTTATCAAATACTCTTTTTGAAATAAATGCAGATTGTCATTTTAATTAAAACTAAGGTTTGCTTATATATTCGTAGATAATTACTTTGGAGAATTACATTTACTTTTGACTGTAATTTAGTTTTTATTTTAAGCTCATATTTTCTTTAACCACTGTCAACTATTAACTAGTATTTTTTATTATTAAAATTAAATAATATTTTCTTCGCCAATCGAGACATAAACTCCGCTCGCTAATTGTGCTCTCATCTACAACGTCCAGTGCGACGTGTCCAGTCCAGTACCCACCTCCCTGCCCGCAGTACGCCCCGTGTCTCGTCTGATAGACGCCTATTAATCATTGACCCCCCCCCCCCCAGGATAATACACGCGCGCATTACTCAGTAAAATGTCGCGAGGGACAAGGTTCGCGCTCATCAAGTTTACATGCCCTTGTGGAGATGATGTCCCCAGCGCGCGGTTAATTGTTTACCGGACGAACTAGCCTCTCGGAACACGTTTAGTTACATTGGACGGGGGGCGAGACCAACAGTTACATAATCCGCACTAGTTTGTTCAGATAACCAATAACATCACGACAATGAGATACAACATCTCAGAAAGTTTATCGTGCCAAGCTTAGTATTTATTTCACCCGCTCCCTTAAGGAGAAAATGAATTGTTTAACGAACACATCTACAAAGTATATTCATGAATAAAAAATCTATAAACAACATTATGAATAAACAATTAAAACCATTTTCGATTTCTTAAATGCATTTCGTTCTTACTACAACGATACAAAGAGTAGTTATTAAATGCATTTAATATCATTTTTATTTGTTACCAAAATAGTTGTGTTAAATGCATTGTTGGTGTAATGCTACTATTTCAAATATTTACTTAAATGAAGTTAATTGTTGTTTCTGCATCAATGTGATTAGATATATTTAGTTGTCCTCCTTTGTAAATCAGTTTTAATAACTGAATAGGATAGACGTTATATAAATAATAAAAATAATAAAAATAATAATAATAGAATTTTGTTGTACTTTTATCAATAAATTATTAACAAACTGAATAACATATTTTTGTTTTTTAGTAATATATGTTTATTTTCTTTGATAGGTATAGCGAAGGTCCACTAAATTCTATTAATTATATGTTCGTCAATCTCTCTCTGTGTGTCTCGTCTCGCGATGGAAATCGTTCATGACAACCGATTGACATACGTTTTAAGTTGACGATGCCCTTCACAACTATGATACAGAATGTTTTTTGTCATCTTTAATGTCAGGGGGTGGAACAATCCTCATTCACAAGGTGGCACCTCCACCAAAAAAGATTAGAAATAGATGCATTTGTGTATCCTCCTTCGACAATCTGATGGCTTTTCTCCCAATACCTGTTTTGGGTACTTTCGTATACCCGTGTTTGACAAGTGTCGCAATTACAAGAACTCATTACGATATAAATAAAACGCAAAGCATGATTTATCGTCCTAGTTGCAGGGTACACAATGAGATGTGACACCAAGGGAGAGACGCCCCCCAGTGTCCCACGTCAGCTGACCCCCCCCCCGTAGTGGGGCTTACTTGACCGGCAGCCACTTGGGGTTAACTACATCAAACATGCCTCCTCTCTGTCTCTGACCAAACAAGATGAACTCCCCGTTGTCTAGTCAGACATAACCAAACAAGACACTAATCAGCCCACGTCATAACCCCAACTCACTGCTAACATTCTGTATCTCACATGTGGTTGTGGTTGTCAGACATCATAGTTGTATGCTATCTACAAATATTTTCATCTAAATTAATAATAGTTTTTAATTTTTAGCATTATTTGCCAAATAATAGGGAGCGGATGATCAGGACCTTTCAAAGTGAGAAAAAAGCAGGCAAATAGTACCTTTAAAACACCAAAAAAAGGACCTAAAAAGGGACCTTTTGAATTTAATCGAATTCTATTGTTTTTATTACTTTCAGTTATGTTTTATAACCGTTACACCAATATATTTTCATGGAGAGGGGGGTGGGGGGAATAGTTTAGTCGATATATCAAACAAGATGAAAAATTATAAACATAATTTTAACATTTTAATTTCATTTCACATTTAAGAAAAACTCCATCCCGCTCCCCAAACATCTCTGACTCATCCCACGTTACAGTATTCGTCAACAAACAAATCATTGCGTATGCTTGGCCCGATAATGTGGCAAGCTTGACACTGCACTCACACTCGCACGTTTTGCATCCGTTTTAGCAAATTATATCAAAATAGGACAATAGTACCTTAAAAATGCCCAAAAAGGACCTTTACTCAAGAAACTATGTCAATAGGCATTTTAAAGCAAAATAAAATGCATATGCATCCCTAACACTTGAAACATACTTAAAACTATTTTCCAGGCATGTATTTACCAAATAGAAAAAAGTAGATGTCCTGAACATCCTCTCCCTACCAATTAAATTGTAGAGATACTCATGTGCAGTAAACTTGAAATTTCGTCGCCCAATGAATTGCTATGTACGTGATACATAAATATATTGTTGCATTGTTCACTCAGTAATGTTTTAATACGTTAACAGTAAATAATGCATAAAGTCGAATGTAAATTAAATTAAGTTTCTCCCACGACTGGAATAAAACCAAAAACTATCGTCTAAGTGTATCGTTTTACCCAATGTTTTACAGAGCGTGTTTCATCAAATAAACAAAATTCTATGAAACATAACAGGGAACAGTGTTATTCGTCTCCGTGTTTAGGTGAATTACTAGGTTGGGTAAAGAAGAGAACATCCAAAGGGTTTTTAAGAGGACCGAATAAAACAATCAATTCGCCTCATGACTGTGGAAGCATTTGGAATATTTTTTCGGTCGGGATTGCTGGTGGCTGGAATTGAGCCCACATCCTCTCAAATCAGTCTTGCGATACGCATAATCTGCTACTGTCGGCAAGTTATGTTGACTTATATTTATTATCACTACAATAATACGACTCGACTATAGTTAATTGTCCAGACAGGAGACAAATTCCTTGTGTAATAGAGAAACGTTTCGTCGCGTCCTATAGAGATTTACGTCTCGCGGATAATATGACGAGAATCAGAGTTTATCCTCTTCTGGTTATGAAAGCGACAAAGAAGAAGGATAATGAAAATATGTTTTAGACAAAAACTAAAATCCCCTCTTTTGTCTGTGTCTTTTTGAAGGATATTTACATCTAACGGAAGGCAGAGAATGTCCGAAGCACAATAGTGGAATAATTAATTAAAGCTTGCCATTATTTTGTGCAAAAACAAACAAGAAACACTAATATTTATTCTAAAGAAGTGGCTATAACTTTTTAATCCTGCTCGATAATTTTCGAAATAAGCCTAAAATTAAAAACAAACACAAAACTAATTCATTGCATTTAAAGAAAACTTTTACCAAATATAATTTCCCACCATCTGATAATAAGCAACGTTTGATTTGCACCAATAAAGGTATCACGGATTCTCGATTTCGCAAGTCTGCTGATCGATACCAATAACCTGCAATCCTGACTGAATGTTTTCCCCACCGTAAAGCACACTATTTTATATACCGAGCATACAAAGGTGTGTTTGATCCTACTGACAGCCCTTGACCATTGCTTCTTAATAAAAAAATACTATGCTCAGGCTTATAATGCCTAGTTAGGGACCATATATCAACTAAATGACCACAAAAATTCATACGAAAAAGTAAATTTTTATTATTTGTTCTCATTCAACGTCGGTAATATTACATTCGTATCATTTATTTATTTTATAATATACACAGTATATACCTAAACATAATAATAAATTAAATGGATTTGTATGCTTTGTTATTGATGGTCATTGTTAGTTCATCTCTGAAATAATTGATTGAATACGAAACTAGCTTGAATTATATAAATTGAGTAACAAAATATCGTTTATTGATACATGATGCTACTTTATCATTTTGAGTGCGAGTGGGAGGTAGGAGAATTATATTAATTATTAGTAAATAATATTCGTTATATTAATATGTTGAACGAATCATTAGACTCTTATATACTATTCCAGATGTTCCTACCTAAAGGTGTTGTTTTACACTAGTATTACACTCGTCTGACCATTATCAGCGATCAGCGCTCGTAAATCATCGGGTACTTCCGTGCCCCCCCCCCCCTTGGTGACCGCATATCTGCGCTACACGACGACACAGCGGGAGGCTACATGTACCCCCCAGCCCCCTTGAGAGATGAATGACCACTGAAGTTAGATCACTCTGGGTCAAACTCCTTTCAATTGTGTCGTGGACCTGCTGGAGGCTTTATATCATATTATAACACCATTCCAAATAGTTGCAAGTACACGCTTCCTCTTCAGGGAGTAGTATCAGTAGTAGTGTTCTTTATTAAGAGCAAGTTGCTATTTTCATAGTTAACACAAAATATCGTAAGCTACATTTACTTTCTGAAAAATAAATTCTCATTAAACGAAAGTTACGGGGAAAAAACATAATTTGGTTTAAACTTTAAAAAATACTATTTAGAATTGCATTTTAACTAGAAAACGCCAATGTCGATGTTAGACGAGAGATAGAGCTGTGTTTCACTCTGAATTGAACTTGATGTTGTTTGAAGTTTAAGTAATATTTAGTTTCACCTAATTATCAATAAAACACATAGTCTTATACTTAATTGGATGAGCGTAGCGAGCGAAGCGAATATAACATTTCACTACACCGGAGGAAAAAATCCGGAATGTTATTTTTTCTTTTTGTATTTTTGTGTGTTTGTCCACACGATTCCGGCTAAACCGATACTCCAATTGCGGTGAAATTTTATGCAGGTCTTCTAAATCTCTGCGATTAGAACTGCCACGTTTTTGAGCGCAATCAAAAAATTATTTCTCATTTAAAATCGCAATTTTACGATTTTTTTCAATTTTTTAAAAATTTCGTCGATTTCCTACATGCTTCATCCGATTGTTATGATTTTTTTACAAAACCTTAATTTTATGAATTAATATATTCCTGTGAAATTTGAGCACAATCAAAAAAATATTTCTTATGAAAATCGCAATTTTACAATTTTTTTAAGTTTAAAACATTCTTCGACTTAAAACATCTACATGCTTTATCCGATGGTAATAATATTTTCACAGAACCTCAATTTTATTAATTTATATATTTGTGTAAAATTTAATCGCAATCAAAAAATAATTTCTTATGAAAATTGCAATTTTACACTTTTTTCGTTTAAAAAACATACGCTCATCCAACAACGCGCCTGAAAAAGCGTTTGCGAAGCTTCCTAGTTAATGTAACGCCATTAAAAAACATCTTTCGAAATGCATAACACAGAACATACGAAGAACGACGTTACCGGAATTTTGAGGATCTTTGAGCATGGAGACTCGGTACACCTTGGTCACTGACATGCATTCACAGCCTGACATTCAAAACATTGCTCGATAAAAATATTTCTTCTATAACACAAAGCCATTTGCGTTCAATTAAACGCTTCACATTTCGGACCAATTTTCAATTTATTATTTCTTGTACGTTTCAATCGCAGTGTATTTTGCTAAAAACGTTAACAGCACCAATAATTTTTCTCCGAATGTTCGTTTAAAAAATCACCGCAATCGTTTAGACCGTTTTTAATCGCACAGTCACACAGACAAAAAAACGGCGCAGAGACGTTTAAGTTCAGTCGCTTTGCTCATGAAGAACAACTGATGGTTGGAGGGGTTGTTTGGGAGTGAATGTCCAACGGTAATTGAGCTCAATTCCAGCGTTCGCCATTTGATTAATTATAGAAACTTTAAAAAAACTTCAGCTGTAACAATACCGACCGGCAAACTCCCGAAATAGTCTCGCGTATATCGGTGGCGTTACCACTAACTGTACCTAGTAAATTAACGTGATTTCCCATCCAGTAAATCATTTCTTGTCACGAAAAAAGGTCACATTGATCCAAGCTATTATTTTTGGAATAAAATATACATAACAGTCCATAATTCTATCATAATAAAGTCAAATTCTGCGTATTATGTGATAAAAAAATTAATCAAATAGAAAATGTCATATGCGTTTGGTGGAGGTGCCGGGTAGAGCGAGAAAAGTTTTAACTCCATAAGAATAGCATTGTTGGTGGAGGTGCCGGGTCCTTGATTTTATTATTTCTACATTATACACCCAGTTTATTACGTGGGGTCATATTATTGTTGTGGTGTTGTTTTTAAGTATAGCACACGTGACGGACAATTTATTAACTGTGTTTCATATATGTACAGTAGGTCAGTGTTCTCAGTCAGTGTAAGCAATTAAGTTACATCTAAGTACTTGCCTATCATAGGCTAGAGTAGCCCATACCAACTTAAGAGCGTTCACCACCTGCGTTTTAGGCATTTTGCTGTTTGCTCGGCTGACTGACACCAAAGAATTGTTAGAAATTTGGATCATGTCTCACGAACGTGGAAATCTAGGGCTCCACAGTAACACATTTCTAAAATTTGCTTTGAAATAATTTATAAAAAATAAATAAGATTTCATGAATTTCAATTTTGTTCAAAAGTCCAAAATCGACTATATTCGTGATTTTTTTCTGGCTGATCAAGACGAAATTTTGAAAATCTATGACTGTAAGAACGTCCATGTATGCTTTATTGACAAGTTTGCAAAATTGTATATACGTAGGACGCTTCTTGGCCGAGCGAACCGCTATTTACTAACTGCCAAAAGGGTGGTAAACCCTCTTAACTTAAAAACCCTATTATTTATACCAATATAATTATCAAACGTAAATGCAAATGCTCCCGGGTACTCAACACATGACTCGCTCACTCGTCTAACAACGTTTTTGGCATTTTCCTAGTCTAGTTGGCTAAGGCGCCGTTATACCCGAAATGTGGGGGACTTGGGGTCGGGAAAGATTTTGTTATTTCTGGATTGTATATTTTTTTTTAAACATGTTTTGAAATACATATAGCGCAGTGTAGTCAATCATTTATGACAATACTATGGAAAACATAGCCAGTACGAAATACGTGTAAAGATTGCATGGTTTACTCAATCTCCGAGCGGAAGTAGGGGGGAAAGTACATTGAGCGTGCAAGATGCGATAAACCTTGGGCACTGCATTTGCACAGCCAGACAAATAACATTTTTTTTTTTTAAAGAAAACCATTGTCGTTAAAATAGGTCCTACATATTCGCAGACTATTTTTCAATTTATTATTTCTTGTAGGTTTAAATCGCAATGAATCTAACTGATTTATTTAGCAGTTCTCAGTTAACTCGTACCAGATATCTGTTTAAAATTTCAGCGTAATCTGTTAAGCGATAAAGCTGATTTTCGATGTATACACACGCCCACAGACCCACAGAATCACAGAATAAGAGCCGATTTTCTTGAATGGTTTACTCAGTCGCTTCGCTCCCTCATCTAAAATTAACGCCATCATTTTACGGTTACAGTATACCTAAATCCTAATGCAATATTATTTCGCAAAATCAAGCAAAAAATACCGTATTCAAGGAATTAATTCAGAGACATTTCGAACTAAATACTTCTTTGAAACACGATTAGGAATTCTACAAACGATTTAAAGTTTTGTTTGTCATTATGCATTCACATACAAGTCATACCATTTTATTAGTTTCAAAGAGCCAAAGTAATTGGAAATAGAGATCTTACGTCTTCATGCATGGTGATAGCTATGTTCGTAACTATCTTTAAACTAAATTAGGAACATAAGATGGGGAAAGACAGGGTGGCGTAATATGACAGAGCACATTCAAAATAATGCATTGAAAAACTTCGCAAACCTATTGCGTTTTGATCAAATCAAGCAACAAAATTACCAGCAGCTTACGCTAGTTATTATTTTCTTATTAAAGTACATTAATCTAACATTTGATTTTAATTTGACAAACGAACTCCCCCTAAGAACTAGTGTAGTGAACGCTCTGAGCCGAAAGCAAAGACCTAGTAAAGAAAGGGCAGAAACCTTATAAACGTCGTGTCAAATACCTCCTAAATGACGACAAGATCTTAGAAACTAGGGCACACCTTTCAAACGATTTTAAAATAAAAATACCAAAACTCCAATAAATTTAATACAGCACCTTTCAAACGATTTCAAAGACTCGAGTACAACCTGCATCTACAAGACGTCGAATAACTCTTGAATTACGGTGAAGATATTATAAAAATATGGCGCCGCTTGTCGAAAAACAATGTCATGTAGATACCATACTCCCCCGATGAAGTAAAATATCACATTTGGGTGGGCACCCCCATATTTTATATTTCGCCGCACTGGACTTGAAAGAGTAAGTTATTCAGTATCAATTAAGAAGACGATGCATCTCAATAGAGAGGATGATTGAGTGCATTAACACAGAGTAGTGATTTTGATTGATGAAAACAGTATAAGTTTGTATTTGTGTATAAATCATTAATGTCCTTAATTTGTTTTTAATTCCATTTAAGAAAATTTAATACTAATCGTTTTTTTTTTTTTTATTTGTTATAACTTACTATTATTATTATCATTTTTGTACTTCGATAGCTATTTTACAATCATTTAGTAAATTATTTAAATACAGTTTACTTTTCACGTGCAAATGTGTAATTATAATATGATTTATTGTCTTTCTTTGCAAATAAGTATGTAAATCGAATGGATAGATTAAAAAAATGACAGTAGCTAATGGAGTAAGTTATAATAATATGTATTGCGCGAGGTAGACAATGGTTTGAATTGGATCAGTGGGTTTCTAGACCACAAGTAACATATGCTACGGATACGTTAGAAAGCTGAATGAACATCACGATCCTGCGGTGCTCTTCACAACATGCCAGGCGCAATGTTAACTATTATGATCTATTACCGCTAAGGTTTCTGCTTTTATTTTAGGTTTGTAGAAACATAACTAATGATGTTTTGTTCTATGAATGTGACATAGTGACATATAAACACCACAATCATAAATTAATGATCCTTCTCTCATATAATACTAATGTATGAACAATATACACGTAAGATATTCACAAATAAGATACACAATTTTAGGCATTCAAGAGAACAATATTATTTACATCTTTCAGTAAACCGTGATACGTTTTGAGTTGGAATATAATAAATCATATTGTTTATGTATTTATTACGCATGTGTATTCCTGCACGAATCACTGAAGGACATACCTTATACATTAATATCTGTGAATAAGCGAGATTAATAACACAGAGTTCGTTACTTAAGGATATGCAGATTCAAGAGAGTAGCGAGACTCTTTGTGAAAACCGGCAATAGTCCGATAATATGTTTCAGGTGTGTATTCACTTTTGGTGGAGGTGCCGGGTACATAGGTTTTCAAGATAAATAAATAAAACAACAATTGGTGGAGGTGCCGGGTACCCGAGTTTTCAAGATAAATAAAAACAAAATTGGTGGAGGTGCCGGGCACTCTAATATTCACGGAATCGGGAACTAATGTGGTGGGGTATTCAAGGCGTCGGATTCGATCACACCTTCTGCACCCACCCGTGTAAACTACCCTGATGAAACGCCTTCCGTGTTAATTACATAATTATTAATGTTACAATTTGTATCGCACCCCGGCTGGGTGTGTGCCTCTCATCCAATAGAAATCCATTAATCATCGTCCTCCCCCCCCCCTCCCCTTTCGCCACGGTGAACCCCCTCCCACCCCAGCTCGTCACCTGCAGCCGCGACACACGCGATGTGGGCGCTTCTCGTGTAGATGCATTACTCCTGGGCAGGAGGTTGCTGCCGTTCCATGTCTATAGCAGTAGTGACTCTCAGACGTGAAGCGATAGAATATAGTAACTAGATTTCACGAGATTGGAAAACCACGTCCCATGAAACCATAAGACACCGTAGGCGGCATTCGTGTTAAGAAAGAACGGCGGTAGAAGACACCAATAGAAAAAGAATTATTAACATCCAATTTATATTATTTGTTATTGTTGCAAAGTTATTATAGTTGCTTGCAGTTCATTCTTGAAATGTAAGATTTACGTAAACATCCTTCATTTTGTCCATTTGCCTATTTATGGCACCTGTAGTAAGTGAGTAAGTGGAATAGGTGACCAATACCTATTTTCTGGCCTAAATCCATGCATCCATTCAAATTTCATTTTAATTTAATGCTAGTAACATTTGCCGGGGCCCGTTGTCGACGTAGTATATCCAGTGCTACGTGCTCGCTTAAGCTACCTCTAACAGCAATAACAACCATCATCAAACTTTATTTTAGATTAACCGCTAGATACTGTCAATGCTCAATCTTCACGTTGGTTTAAGTTATTTCGCTAAGTGTGTTTTTCTTCCTCACTGTACGTTAGCCATTTTCATTCTAATTGCAGCACTTCCATCAGCGCATAACGAACTTCTCTACGGCCTAGACAGACTGTGATAATCGCTAATGAGTGATGGCACCGATACTCACGGCTGCATGGCTGGTATCAGTTGATTGGGTGGAATGGAGGATGGCTGCCATGTAATCAGCTATATGAGAGCGAGGAGGTTCGTTTCACCCCCCCCCTCTTCGCCCTCCGCGCTCCGCATCTGCTAGCCTGCTAGCCAAATCGGAGCTTTGGTCGCCTGCTAGTCACTTCACTTCCGGTAAATGAGTCCACTACGCAGTAGACTAGGGTAAAAATGAAGCATTGGAACGCAGCCTCAATAACATCACAAAACGAACAAATGAAAAGACAAGTGGCAATCCAGTGCGCACTAGGGCGCACTAGTGCGACCTGAGTGCGGCCAATGGAAAACGCCATTAGTCATTGCTTGCTGTTCATTCTTGATATTTAAGATTTACGTAAACGTCGTTCATTTTGTCCAGTAGGAAAAGTGCCCAAATGAACATCTTGCCTATTTTATGGTCACCATGTAGTAAGTGAGTAGAGTGGAATAGGTTGACCAATACCTATTTTCTGGCCTAAATCCATGCATCCATTCAAATTTCATTTTAATTTAATGCTAGTAACATTTGCCGGGGCCCGTTGTCGACGTAGTATATCCGAGTGCTACGTGCCTCGCTTAAGCTACCTCTAACAGCAATAACAACCATCATCAAACTTTATTTTAGATTAACCGCTAGTATACTGTCAATGTTCAAATCTTTCACGTTGGTTTAAGTTATTTCGGCTAAGTGGTGTTTTTCTCTTCCTCACCTGTACGTTAGCCATTTTCATTCTAATTGCAGCACTTCCATCAGGCGCATAACGAACTTTCTCTACGGCCTAGACAGACAGACAGTGATAAGATCGCTAACAATGAGTGATGGCACCCGATACTCACGGCTGCATGGCTGGTATCAGTTGATCTGGGGAGGGAGGATGGTTGCATGTAATCAGCTATATGAGAGCGAGGAGGGTGTGCGTTTCACCCCCACCCCTCCCGCGCTCCGCGCATCAATCATCTAACTTCCTCTCCGATATAACACGATCATATATCTCAACATGAACATCCTTTCTCTTAAATTATTCATCACTTAAAAATAAATATTAAATTGGAAGCATTTGATTAGAATTCTTTCACGTGAGTCAAGTTGGTTGGCTGGTTGATGCCTGTTTCTCGCGCGCACAACCTGCTGTATAGAGTCTACAATTTAGATCGTATTTTTTTTTTTATCTTGTGCTGTGTTGTAATGAACTTGGGGACTCTGTAGGGGTAGGCAATTGCCCTTCTTATTAAAAACAAGCTATTAAGAAAATTAATTAAAACAACAGCGTCACCTCTTGTGAAAAATGAAAAGGAAGAGAAAATTACATTCTATGTTTTAATTACATTTATCGCGATTATCCTCAACAGGGTGAGATTTTATTTTATTTAGAAAAACCTTTGCTTCATACTTGTAGAAACATTACGTCAGTTACCGGTTTTTGTCAAAGGATAACTAAATCATTAATATTTATTATTTCTTCTTCATAAGTTTTTTAACTTTTATAGAATCTGGGAAATGTAATTGCTTTCTTCATCTTCTTTCAGTCTCATCAACAAGCATTTATTGTTCAAGACCCCTTTGAGGGACATATGCCCTTCTTCAGCTCATTGGCGTTCTCTCAATAAAACTTCGCATGTTTTGATATGTTCAGTTACATATTTTGTTTTGTGTTGTTTTCGTGCTTTGTGATTTTAGGGGGAAATTGTGTTTTCGTTTTATTCGGGGTGAAACAAAGCATATTTACTTTTATATTCATAAATTTATAAATATTTGCCATGTAGGTTTAACTAACATGTTATACATTCAATAAATTGAAATAATTAAATTCCACACGGCAAGTGAGAGATTACAAACCACATTCAATGTCGTTATTATTTGCTATAACGTCTGGTTTTATACTCTTGTAACAACTAAGAAGCTAAAGGCATGCGCAATTGTTGATTCAATTTCGTCACAGTCACAAATAACCTGGCCAAATGCATTTCACATACGATGACGTAATTACGTCCATTTGTCCTTGTTAAATGCGGCTCATGCATTAACATCCAATTAACTGTGCTTGGTGCTTGAAATAAACCACGCGAAGTACAGTGTTACCAACCGCATCGCATTTCGCGCACCACTTGTGAAAGAGTAACAACCACCGCAGAGTAGTTGGTATTTCAACCGGGGGCTTGAAATATGTTCGTACCACACCCATAACCCTCTACAATCCACTGGTATTATCATCAGCATCACCAGGGATTATTTAAACAACTTTTATTACATATTGCTGTATGAGTGCACGGCTAGCTACATTACAGTAGGAGCAGGAATCTACGAGTATATGCGCTTCACTTTTCTCACTGTCCATTCATCTGCCCATGTATATTGAAATAATCCAGAAATAACAAAATCCATCTCAGCCGGGTATCGAACTCAGGGAAAAGTCGATCAACAGCGACAAGTGACAATAGTCGACCGAAAAGACAACGTTTAGTGAGAAGAGCAAGTGAGAATTGCCACCTCGAATTTTTATCAAACCAAATTAAATATTAATTACGTACTTACATTTTACTGTATCTAGTTGTTTATTTAGTCAAGGAAACAATAGCAGACGGCATTAAAAATGTTTAATGTGTAATTGTCGCCAATACACAGCTTATAAGCTAGCATTGCAGCAGTCTGATGCTTGACTTTTGTCAGTAGTCACTAAAGTTGTTGTTTCGGTCAACCATTGTCGCTTCTCGCTGTCGATTGACTAGTGTCACTTAGTAAATAGACCCCCTAATCTGACGAAACGGTTACTTAATAACTTATGGATTGTTACATTTTAGATCTAAATAGAAAAGATGATTTAAATTTCTAGATCATTTTCCATATAATCAATTTCACCTATACTCGAGTTTTCCTGGTTAATAAAAATATAAAATATCCGTGGATGTGTAACGCCTCACTGTGAAACTCGAACGTGTTCTCCGCTTAGCACGAGGTTTTATCACATTGCCCTTCTTATAGGCCGATACAGAATGTCTTTGGTTGAGGGGGACGGGGCTGGCATAACTTCAAACCCGGCACCTCCACCAAAGGAGTGAGGTTTGACTTGTGTATCCATCTTCTACAATCTGTTTATTGAGTAGCTACTTATGGATATTCTGTGTACTCTTGCGTGTTCACAGTAGACAGAAGGGTTTTTCTGTTCGTGTTCACTGAAGTTTTGATATTTGGCTAACTTTTAGCACAATATCAAATCATGTATTATATTTTTCCAGTTAGTTCAGTAAAAAAAGACGTTCTATAGTGCGTTTACTTGCGAGTAGAACACATTGTTCTCTTCGAGAGCGGAGTTATTTTGTATGTCAGCTAATTGAATTCTATACTATTTCAGATTCCGAGGAGCAACACGGCCGATGATTGACAATAGGATTAGACTAGGATGTCATAAAAATATTTAATTAATAAAGTGATAAATTAGTTTATCCAATACAATCATTAACTCTTGAAATCATTATTAAAATTAAAATAAAATGCTATTACAAACATGTATTTGGTTTTTAAGTTTTTGTCATTATACAAAATAATAAAATAAAATACTAAAACCGTAAATGATGTCCGATTTTTTTCATTCAAAGTGGATAAAACTTACAAAAAATCAAACATTTTAATAGCATTTTACTCTGATTTTAATAATGATTTCAAGAGTTAATGATTGTATTGGATAAATTTATTTATTACTTTATGAATTAAATATTTTTATGACATCCTAGTCTAATCTTATTCTCAATCTTCGGGCTTGTTGCTCCTCGGTATCTGAAATTGTATAGAATTCAATTAGCTGACATACAAAAGAACTCCGCTCTCGAAGAAAACAATGTGTTCAACTCGCGTGTAAACGCACTATAGAAGTTATCAAAAACATCGTTTCAACGCTCCCTCTTCTACCGGCTTCCTTTCACCTACAATTCACTTGCCACACCCACCCTAGACATTTTTGCGAACCACCGCGAGTTCATAACTAGCGTAAAACCCCTTCTTAACCATGCTTATTTAATTTTTCAATTTAATTTTTAATTAATTTGTTTTATTCTTTCTTTCTTTCTGTTTTTACTATTACGTATCATTCATTATTCATGTGTTCATGTATTTCTATTCGTATTTCCTCTGTTATCATGTTTAGTTTAAGTTAGTATAAGTTAGTTAGTAATGTTATTATGTTTACAATGCACAATGTAAAATGGCCTATGGCTGTATTTGTGTCCAGTTGAATAAATAAATAAATTTAATAAACCGTATTACTCTTCTGAACAATAATTATTAAATAATGATTAAAAGAGCATTGCAAGTCACATTTATAACTATTGTTTTACAGGAAATAATAATGTTGTATTATTTCTATACTATTCTATAAAGAATAAGAGTAAAACAGTATATTAAAAACGGCGAGCAAGTCATAAATGGGGTCATGTTAAACCTTTTGAAGATACCGTCTTATTTGGAAAAGGAGACGATCACTAATTCTGTTGCAGAAAACAATCATGACTGGGACTCGAAGCCAGGACCTTTGTATTGTGTAATTTAATGTTAAACTCGTGATAAACGTCTGGTATATAAACGGCAAACTCGCAAACGATAACTCATTTAAGTTGCCACTCTTGCAACTAATTTTAAACAATCAATTATAACATGTGAATTCGCTAAGTGGATTGTAATTCATTTTTGCACAGATGAAAGTCGGCTTTTTGCCAATTACGAATCAATCTCCGGTGGAACAAATGAACATGCTATGTAGGTACGAGTCTGTGATATTAAAGCTAATAACTCAGAGCGAAGAAGTATCAGGGGTGCAGAAATACCATGTTTCAGGGATATACAAATGTAGCTTGGAGAGACGAAAGAGAAATATACCAAACAAATTCTTCAGAGGTGGAAAACGTACCGTTTTCAAGTAGACAACGTTTCCAAATGGGAAATTCATATAATTTTTAAACAGATTCTCCAAGCTAAGGAAATAAATTCATCTCATAAATCTGCTTTCTGGGGTTATTAACATCACGCCTTGAAAGACGGCGAAACATGGCGACATACGAACACTCTGTGAGACGAGGAGTTTACGATCAAGCGTTTTTGTTTACTTTATGTCGAGCAGGATGTCTAGTGTGTAAGAAATCTTATGTTAAGCTAGTTTCTTTAAATATTGAACCCATAGATATTAAAAACCTATAGTAGGCTAGATCCACAGTCATTAATCCACTTCCGTGACAATTTGAAGCCATCTTGAAAGACCTGTTTGCATATTAAGTAGATGGGAGCGATTTGTAGCACAAATAGTTCTCAAGATTGCCGCCAGGTTGAAGTTGAGCATTCTAGCCATTAATACCAAATGTTTACTAAATTCCCTTATGCAATAACTTCTTATTGTTTCTGTTTGTACATTCCCAAGCTGTACAAGCTAAAACCATTTCAAACAATCCAGTAAAATACTTTATGGCATTTAAAAAGGATAAATTAAAACACCAAATCGCCATCTTGAATATGGCAGATTGACTCTTCGATTTGCAATGCTCGTGTCTGTGCGGAGGTATTGGAGACTGCGTATCTAGTCTACAATAGGTGTTTAATATATATGATTGAACCTTACAAACCAAGTCGGAAGTCTTCAGCTAGACCGGAGCACAAGGGCTCTTGTTTTAGTCCATGTTGCAATTATTGTTTGTGCTGCACGAGTAATTTCAGTGACATCTCACTAAAATGGTTTTCACCGACTTTTAAAAATAATATTTAATCTATATTGATCTTCTTCGAATTCATCTTCTTTTCAGTAATTGGACGAGGGAGCGGAGCGACTAAGGATCTCCATTCAACTCAAACGGCGCTTTTGTGATTCTGCACGTGTCTGTGTACGTCAAAAATCAGCCGAATCGCTGAATAGATTGCGCTGAAATTTTAAACAGACATCCGGTACGAGTTTACTGAGAACTAATAACAAAATCAGCTAGATCCGTTGCGATTTAAACATACAAGAAATAATACATTGAAAAATAGGCTGCCAATGCTTAGAAATTATTTTAACGACAATGGTTTTGTTTTTGAAAAAATATTTTTTGTTTGTTATTGTCTGTCTGAAAAAATGCAGTGTCCAAGGTGAATCGAATCTTGCACGCTCAAGTTACCCCCAAACTTCGCTTGGAGATTGAGTAAACTTTGCAATATTAACACGTATTTCGTACTGGCTATGTTTTCCATAGTATTGTCACAGATGATAAGACTACACTGCGTTGTATGCATTTCAAAACATGTTTAATAATTTTTAAAATACAATCCAGAAACTACAAAATCATTCCCGACCAGAGGATTGAACCCAGGTCTCCCACATTTCGGGTATAACGGCGCCTTAGCCAACTTGTCTAGGAAAACGCCAAAGTCGTTGTTAGGCGAGTGAGTGAGTCATGTGTTGAGTACCCGGTAACATTTGTATTTAAGTTTGATAATTATAATGGTATACATAATAGGGTTTTTACGTTTAGTTGGTATAAGGGCTCGTCAACTGTAAGGCCATAATGCGTTACTCTAGCCTATGATAGGTTAGTACTTAGTTGTTACTAAATTGCTTACACTGACTGAGTACACTGACCTACTGTACGTATAATATACGTATAATATAATTTCATATTATGAAACACACTCAATAAATTCACCATCACGTGTGCTACACTTAAAAAACCAACACCACAACAACAATACGACCCCACGTAATAAACTGTGTGTATAATGTAGAAATAATAAAATCAAGGACCCGGCACCTCCACCAACAATGCTATTCTTATGGAGTTAAAACTTTTCTCGCTCTACCCGGCACCTCCACCAAACGCATATAACATTTTCTAGGGTCTATTAACTTGGCACAACCACCAATGAAATTTTGACTTACGATATGCTGTGAATTTTGCACACTTTTTGCTCAATTTTGCACAACCGATTTCGATTTTTGCACAAGCAGCACAAAAAAGTTACGACAACTTCATTTTGGCTGAGCCAAGTTAATGCTAGAACAACCAAAATGGATATTCATGTCAAAACCTATGCCATATTTTTGCACACTTTTTGCACAATTTTGCACAACCAATTTCGATTTATGCACAAGCAGCACAAAAAAGTTACGTCAACTTCATTATGGCTGAGCCAAGTTAATGGTTTTCGTAAAATAACGAATTTCATGTGCAAACTCATACCATATTTTAGCACACTTTTTGAAGTCCGTAAACCTTCCCCACCCTCCCCAGAACATTTCGTCTCCAAACCATGTGCATAAGTTTTGCACCCAAGTCCCGAATTATGCACCCCAAATTTCGAAGATACGCTGGCCCCATATTCGCGATTGCCCCCTATGCGAATTTGACTCAAAATCTTGTGCATAATTTTGCACCCCAATACTTTCGGGGATACAGCCATTTCAAAAAGGGGAGGCTAAGTTTACACTGATCCCCCTTATGCGATTTTCCACTCAAAACCATGTGCATAATTTTGCACCAATAAGCACAATTTTGAACCCAAGTCCCGAATTTTGCACACTTTCGGAGATGCGGTCATTTAAATAGGGGACCTTCCTAAAGCGAATTACAACTCAAAACCATTTTCATAAAAAACCTCATGTAAAAAAACTCTGGAAAACGTGTGCATTAAGCTTGCCCCTTCCCCCCCCCCCCTCCCCAAACCGAATATCAAAACGAAAAATACATGTATTTATTGCACCCAATATGCACCATTTTGCACCCCTATTTTTAATTTTTTCCACTCGCTTCCATTTTGTGATTGAACCAAATTAATTGGATTCCCTTAGAAATAAAATTCCAAAGTGGGAGAACCAGTAATACTCTTGAAAAAATTCATTTTGGAGTAGTGAAACTTGGCTCCAAATTAGCAGGTAAGTATGCACTCCTAAATTGGCATGGCCTGATTTATGCACCCTTAGACTGTTAGAATCTACAGTGGGAGAAATATGAAATTAATAAGCAAATGAGAATTGGATTTCCAAAGTAGGGAACAAAGTAAACGTTTTTCAAAATCAGTAACAGAAGTCAATATAACTGGGCTCTAAAAACGTTTCTACAAATTCTCTCTGAAATAGCCAAGTCTTGTTATTTTCACCCCTATAATATGAAATAAATAAACATAAAAGAATTCAATTTCCAAAGAAGGATCGTTTATCAAAATCATGTTACAGAAGTCAAAATGACTGGGCTATAAATTAGCAGCTATAAATACCCTCTCAGAATTGATAAGTCCTGATTTTTGCACCCCTAAACTATAGAATCAACAGTGGGATGACATGGAAAAAATAAACAAATAAGAATTCGATTTCCAAGGTACGTTCGTTTTTAAACCACCTTACAGAAGTCAGAATAACTGTCGTCTAAATAAGCAGCTATAAATGATCTTTTGAATTGCGAAGTCCTGATTTTTGCACCCCTAAACTGTAGAATCTACAGGGGGTGAAATTTGAAATAAATAAATAAAAATTCGATTAATTAAGTAGGATCGTTTTTAAAAATTATGTAAGAGAATTCAAAATTACTGGGCTCTAAATTAGTAGCTATAAATGCTCTCTCAAATGGCCAAGTCCTGATTTTTGGTCCCCTAAACTATAGAAACTTTAGAAAAGTAAAGAAACTATAGGAAGTGCTCGTCATCAAACTAGATTAATCAAACTTCCATGTTGATATTATTATTCGATTGGGAACAATCTGAAAATGTTGTTTGTGTTAGCGGTTTCGCGCAACACTTGGCAATTTATACGTAGTGTGTTTTGTGGTTGTAGGCACATAAATCAGTGGAAATGTGACTATAAATAAATAAATAAATAAATAAATAAATTTTATTTAGAGTCTACCCACTCAGTTATATAACTGATTTTCAGTGGGGGACTTTAAATCAAAGCGACTAAGCCAACCCTGCAGGCCCCGACGCAATCGACGAGTGAGCGATAACCAACCAAAGATCGATATTAAATCATAAATCATCATAAATTCATAAATTAAATGTGTACATATTTACGTCTCTTATCTCTTAAAGTCGTATAGCTTAGAGATGGGCTCGAATGTGTTGTTATCCCAATAAACACCCCCTACTTCCTAAGCCCTCATACACTTGTTCATACATTTATCTGTGTTCATACTTTTATGATATTTTCTTAGATGTATTTATTGGATGAGCGTAGCGAGCGAAGCGAAGATTCCATTTCACTACACTTGAACAAAAAATCCGGAATGTTTTTTTTTTTTTGCTGTTTGTTAACATGATTCCGGCTAAACCAATACTCCAATTGCAATAAAATTTTGTGGGGGCCTTCAAAATCTTTGAACTTAGAATTGCCAGGTTTTTGAGTGCAATCGAAAAATTATTTCTCATGAAAATCGCAATTTTACGATTTTTTTTTCGATTTTTAATAAATTTCTTCGACTTATAACACCTACATGCTTTATCCGATTGTAATAATTTTTTCACAGAACCATAATTTTATGATTTGATGTATTCGTGTGAAATTTGAGCGTAATCGAATAATTATTTCTTATGAAAATCGAAATTTTACGCTTTTTTCGTTTTTAAACAATTACGCTCATCCAACAACGCGCCTGAAAAAGCGTTTGTAAAGCTTCCTTGTTTATTAACTTGAATACAGCACTAATTCTACTTTACATCTAGGCCCCTAGTGAAATTCAAATTAAAAACAAGTGGTAATCTGCTCAGAAAGTTTCTCTGGCTAGCCTTTAGGCCAAATGTGAGTATATTGATAACTTTTTTTAAGGCTTAGGAATCATGGTTGAATTAATTAAAATGCGGTCTCTCAAAATTGCAAATTTTATTATTAATAGATTGTAGGCTTATAATAGGAGGTAGTTTAATGGTATAACAGCTAGTCCAGTCTCAGCGACCAATTTAAAAGTAATTAATGAATGCGATCGAATTGAATCTAATACATAACATACATTTTTGTAGGATACCTGCTGTAGGGTATACACATCAGATTTAACCGCTGTGACCCTGACTAACTAGGAATATTGCGGATAGGACGATTGTGAAGGGATGTCCGAGGGCTGTTTAAGAGGACTCAATCCCTTGCATTCGCATTAACGGCTGAGGAAAACCTCGGAAAAAACATTCAGTCAGGATTGCCGGTCTCGACGGGATTCGAACCCGAAACCTCCCGAATCAGAGTCTCGCGCTTAACGCTCGAGCCAACACTGTCGGTGAATCTATTAATGTACAGGCTATAAGTTGCTCAAGTCGTGAAGATTTAATGCCAGTCTCTTGAATTTACTAACAACAGTATTTTTTAAAAGTGTTATCGAAAGGGCAAACTACAGTTTTTTTCAGTGTGATTTACGTATTGTGATTGGTCAATTGCTCTTCAAATCCGCGAAGAATTGACTGGTTTTCTCTAATCAGTCCACTGACAGGCAGTGTCAATATTTGGTTCGTGGCCATGCGTCTATAATGAGTTTAAATTGTCTACCGGATTCAATTTTTTTTTTAATTAAAAATATAATTTAGAATTAATATTATTATTATTTCGAAGATAAAAATCGGATGACATCCTCCATTTGTACGTAAGTGCCGTATCTGTCGTAAAATACATCAATTGAACGTTTCAAAGCTGAAGACTGCAATTGGTATTTGTGGTGTGCATTCTTTAGTATCATGTGATTTCGCGCCTATTTGAACTGACCAATGAGAAGCGCGAAAAGGGGTAACACACGTCACACTTTGCATCCGGTGCTAACTGCCGCTCGTTACTCATCAACATCTAGCCTGTCTGGAAGTGTCGCCAGAATCACCTATCAATACTACAGTGACTTCAAACTGTCAATAAGGTAAGACTAGACATGTCTCTTTTACAAATAAAGTTACCAGTAAATCTAACAAAATTTTAACAATCAGCTGTACTACTTAGTACTTAGAACGTGAAATTCTCAATTAACTCGAGGTAGGCTTTTAGGTGTCACGGGCGGCCATTTTGATTTGCCTTCGGATACTTTTTTCGAATGGGTATGTAAGTAAGGCCAATTACTACTAGTTAAGTGATAAGTTTAATAATACCTATGTTCATGTCAAACCACGCTAATCACAGATTAATGTATTCATCCTTAAATAAAGATTATTGGATGAGCGTAGCGAGCGTAGCGAGCGAAGCGAAGATTCCATTTCACTACACTGGAGAAAAAATCCGGAATGTTTTTTTTTTTTTTCTTTCTTTTTTTGTATATTTTTGTCTGTCTGTTAACACGATTCCGGCTAAACCGATACTCCAATTGCGATGAAATTTTATGGAGGCCTTCGAAATCTCTGAACTAAGAGCTGCCACGTTTTTGAGCGCAATCAAAAAATTATTTCCATGAAAATCGCAATTTTAGGATTTTTTCGATTTAAAAAAAATTTCTTCTGCTTATAACACCTACATGCTTTATCCGATTATAATGATTTTTTCACAGAACCTTAATTTTAAGAATTAATATATTCGTGTAAAATTTGTGCGTAATCGAATAATTATTTCTTATGAAAATTTCAATATTACGATTTTTCCTTTTTTAAAATTACGATTAATTAAAAAAATAAGTTAATTTTTTATTTAATTTGATTTAATTTTAAAAAAATTCAACAAAGTTCTGATTTTTTCACAGAACAGAAAATCCGCAAAACACATGGCAGCTCAATTCACCAATTACGCTCATCCAACAACGCGGCGGGACTTAAGCGTTTTCCTAGTAGGACTATACATTACTAAAAATAAATCAAAGATTACGATATTTCAAAGGTTTATCAACCTCCTTCATCAGGTTTTTAATGACAGTTAAAAAAAACATGACAACAGAATGGGCTTTAAAACAACAATGCCTTCTAAGCAAAACAAAGTGCACCAAAGAAACATAATGTGTGTGGTTGTAGTTGTTATTAAAAACCAGTAAAAGAAATTATAAAAAAAAACATTTTGGCAGACTAGTTACAAAAACTTTCCAAATTCCAGAAAAATCAATGCAAGGTGCACTCATTACATTGTTTTTGTGTTTGTTTTTTAATATTTGCATTTATTTGTACTCATGAGGTCTCTTGGTGTCTCCAATGTATGCGGCACCTAACTGACAAGGTATTGAGTAAACAGCATTCTTGGACAATTGAGATTTGTTGTATGGGTTTAGTAAGTTAATATACTTTTTAGTGTATTACGTATTAGGTGATGATTGAAAAACAGTAGGAATCCCAAAAGGAGATAGAAGACGTCTGATATCTTAATCTTTGATTTATTTTGACTCATTTTTTGTAGTGTATAGTTGGATGAGCGTAGCGAGCAAAGCGAAGATTCCATTCTACTTCACTGGAGAAAAAACCAAATTTTTTTTTTTCTTTTTTTGTATTTTTGTGTCTGTGAACACGATTCCGGTTAAACCGATACTCCTGTCATATATTTGGATAGTTTATCCGAATATCTGGAGTTCTATTCGGTTAAGACACATCAAGTTGCAGCAAGAGGTGTTTATTAGTTGGGAATGATAACTTTGACATTACCTAATGGTTTGACGTCATGTGCGATGTTGACCTAGTTGGTCAGCACAATGTGTGTTGTGAAGTAACCAAACTGACCCGAATAACGAGGTGTGTGTTTACTGGAAAAAGGACTGACGGGTGGTTTTCAACAAGCTAGTTAGTATAACAATCTTGGATTTTCGATGGAATGTTTATGCTGAGTTGAATGTTTATTTGGCGAAATTATGTGAAACTACGTGCGCTTTGAGGATCCGAGAGGGGGAGAAGAGGCGCGGATTGGCCGATTAAGACACGTGGTTTGGTTGGCGGGGAGGGGGACGAGCTCTCCCGTGGACGAGGAAGGTCGCTAGCCGGGGAGTCCAGTGGAGATCACATTTGAGCAAGGACGTCCAAAGAGTCCCCCGGGTCCGAGTAGGTTTTAACCCGGTATTTAGCCGTGAGAGTATAAGCCCTATGGGGGGAAAGGACTCAAATACATGGAAGAAGCTTTTCGGGCCCTTTCAAGAGGGGAAAATTTTCGCCCTCCGGGCCCCCACTCCAGAGGGTCCAGCTCCAAAAGGGGAGAGGGGTTTTAAACCAAAAGGGGGACGCCCTTTTCGAAAAGGGGGGGGTGGGCCTACCCAGTCCTGAGGGTAAAAAGGTAAGTCATGTGTTCAAAATCAAAAGGAAAACAAAAGAGAGTATTTTGTGGGAGCCCCCCCAAAGTAAATCGGGCAACGGCATGCACGGGTTTAAAACCCTCGGTCAGAATGGGGAAATTGGTTTTTTATTTAATACAGTCCCCCTTCTTTGAATTAAAAGTTTAGTTTATGTATGTTTTTCCCCCCATCCTTAGAATCCTCATAAACCCAAAAGGGCCCGGTCGACCCTATGAGTTTCAGGCCCAAAAGGGGAGTTATGTCCTGGGGGGGAAAGGTCGCTACGTCCCTAGTACAGCCTCCCGGGTGGGGAAGTAACGCCCACCAAAAGGGGCCTGGGTTTCCCTCATAGTGTAAACACTCCGTTTGCGTTTGAATTTTAGGGAGACCTTCAAAATCTCTGAACTTAAAATTTGCCCCGGGACTACGAAAAAAAAAAAAAAAAAAAAAAAAAAAAAAAAATTTTTCCGGGGTTAAAAAATTATTTCTTTTAAAAATCGAAATTTTAAACGATTTTTTTTTTTTTTTTTTTTTTGTTTTGTTTGTTTTTTTTTGTTTTTTTAACACGTTTCCCGGCCCTAAACCGATACCCCCAATTGCGATAAATTTTTTGGAGCCCTTTTGGAAATTTTTAAACTTAGAACTGACCCCTTTTTGAGCGCAATCAAAAAAATTATTTCTCATGAAAATCGAAATTTTTTACTTTTTTTTTTAAGGGTTTTTCTTGTTTTTTTCTTTTTTGTATTTTTTGGTGTTTTTTTTAACACTTTTTCCCGGGCCCAAAAACCAAACCCCAAATTGCGAGGGAATTTCTGGGACCTTCAAATCTTTAAACTTAGACCTCCCAAACTTTTTTTTGGGTACAATCAAAAAAATATTTCTAAATGAATATCTTTCCTTTTCCCAATTTTTTTGTGATTTTAGTGCGGTTTTTTTCGGGGACTTTTGGGCCGATTCTGACCAAACGGGGGGGGGGCTACAACGTTCATATTTCCCCCATTTTTAATTTGGTAATGGTGATGTATCCCTTTTTGAAAAAAATTAAATTTAAAAAGAGTCAAAATTTAAAAAGGTTTAAATAGTTTTTTTATTTTTAAAAAAATTTAAAAGATCAATAATTAAACAAACCAAATATATTCATGATTAAAGAAAATGTTAGCAAAAAAAATTAAAAAAATGCATAATAACCAGACTTACGTTTTCAATAACAAGCATATTATGAATTTCACTATAATTATACGAAAATTAAAAATTTAAAATATTCTCGTCAAGTTTTAAACATTGTATACTATTTTTAAAGTAAATTAATTACCCAACTAATAAAAACCATATATTAGAAAAATAGGTATTTTTTAGGTCTATTATATTAAAAATTAAAGATCCAACAATTTAGATAATTTCATAAAAATATAACTTAAAATTTAAAATTACATGCACAAACTATACATTATTTAGTTTAAATTTCTTTTGCTTCAATAATTTAACATCTTATCATTTTAAGTTATGTTAATTTTTTTTTTGGGAAAATTTAAATTTTGAAGTATTTTTCCTTTTGTCAATACTTAATATATTTAAATAAACAAATAAACTACAAACAACATATTTAGATAAATAATTATGTAAATTAAAAAATAAAAAATTTTTTTTAAGAAGCTGAAACTTACTTAATAAGCCGCCTAATCGACAACCAAAAAAGGAAATCCAATGTACCCAAAACGATATTTGCATTTAAAAACACCATCCCTTATTTCAAGCTAGAAAAAACAAACTTAGCTATGTTTGACATGAGCCTAAGTTAGTGATTCACATTTGAAACCTTTTGGGGATAACAATGTATTAAAGGGTAGATTTTCCCTAGTGAAATTTTTTTTAATTTTTAAAAGACTTAAAAATAAAAACATTAATGTTATAAATAATATTCCAATCAATCTATATATTGAGAGGATTTGGATTACCATCGATATTGTGTTTACTATGGGCGTCCTACAGTAGCAATATGAGTGTTTGTATTACCGCAAAAATTTCTTTTTAAATACCCGGTTTTGCGGTCTTTTGTTGACCTTTGCGGCTTCCTTTCAATTTATTTTTTTTTATACTTTTAAAC